>JAGPOW010000304.1:71951714-71969808 GCA_030014935.1 Caiman crocodilus | reverse complement strand
AGATGACAACTCTGTTCAAAAATGTGAACTGTTGGGATTCCTTAAGGTACTGCAACACTGTCTAACGCACCATGACGATACACTTCCAGTTCCAATCATAGCAATTGACTCACAGTACATCTATAGAATCCTTACCGGCACAGCTCTTCCCATTGAAAATTTAAATAATTGGGAAGACATCTGGGAAACTTTGACTGACTAAATTTACACGGCTCCCACTAGTTAAGCACACCAAGTCACACCACCCTGACTCCGACCCAGTGCATGAGATCATCGACAAACTCTTGGAAGATCCATTCCGGACCGACGGAGTTTTGCCCATAATAGGAGTTAGGAAGTGTATCAGACAAGATGACATGTCCCATCCTAGCCAACTAAAAATGTTGGCTAACCATTCCTTCCCACTACCCCCAGTCCTGAAGTAAGCCCGTTCCTTGCATGGCTTCATGAAAATTGGGGTCACCTGGGACTGCGGGCCAGCCATCGATGCTGGCGCCAAGCCATTACAGGTCTCACCTCGTATGGAGTTTGACACGATTGGGAACAGGTAGCACAAGCCTGTGAGGTATGTGCCAAAGAGAAGTGCCACCGAACCAAACATCAACTCAGAGCTTTCGACCCCTTGCAGTTCCAGGCAGGAAAAGTCTGGCAAATAGATCTGCTCGGGCCCCTCCCGGGGTCCAAACCGCCAAGTAAGGGATTAGTCGTCATTGATTTGGGAACGCACCAGTTACAGGTCATTCCCTTATGGAAAAGCAACGCCACTGCCATTGTCTCCACCTTAACTGCTGCATTTGCTGCTTGGCAACCTCCTCATGAAATTCAGTCTGATGAAGGACCCCCGTTTAACTCTAATGCCCTGGACAAATTTGCCTGTCTTCATAACATCGCATGGCATCTCCATCTGCCATACCACCCGCAGTCCAATGGCGTCGTGGAGAGACACATCGGCTTATACAAAGAACAACTTTGCCTCAGAGGGGGAGGAATGTACAAAAACTGGACTAAGCACAATCATGATGTCCTCATTTTGCTGAACACCGCAAAGCCACTATGGGATGAGGCCAATCCCAAGAAACCTTTACCCTGGGAACCTAAATTCCAACCAGATGAGTTAGTGTGGGTTTTGATACCGCACCCTCATCAATCTCATCCATAAGTCTACAAGGGAACAGTTCAACGGTTGGAACAGTATCCCAATACCTATTCCGTCCTGTTAGAAGAAAAGCCTGATCGTCTTCCCCATTATTGTTCACCACAACTGGTTAACTCGCCGTTCCGCCGTTCACCCAGTTTCCTTGTAGCGAACCCAATTACGGCTCTCTCTTGTTTCTTTTGTTTCCTTGCAGGCCTGGTGGTGACGAAGCGGCAATCTACAGCTGCTCGATCACGAGATCCGCCAAATACCAAACCTCAGCACATTCAAGTCAATGCAGTGATGGCCGCCTACTTGTATGTCATGAGCGGGGTAGTCGCCCTATTCCTGCTGTTCCTGACAGGTTCCTCAGCAAACGGGACTGACTTCACAAAATCTAACTCAGTTTTATCCCTTTTATCACTCTGGGTGAACCTTACGGGAGATAGTGAAAAGTCAGGACTCACTGCATGTTTACGCCTGCCTTTTTCTGTTAACGACCCAGTGTTAACCCCGTTTGTATATCCTCTTAATATTGATAAGTGGTTTAAAACCCAGAACACCAATCTGAACCCCAATATTACGACAACTCAACATTCTTTCATATATTCCCAGTGCCAAAGCACTGTCTATTTCCGGTATTCCTGGCCATGTAACTTGACCCTAGCTAAAATGAACCGTTCTGTCTGCAGATCGGAGGCTATGTTTCCACCTGCCCCTGTTTGGCTCTTCTATAACATTGCATGTTCAGAAATACCATGGGGGATTACCCCAAAAGGAATAAAGTGGTCCAGGGATGATAATTCGTTAACCTGGAACCCCACAGCCATCACGCCATCACGCCAACATGGTATTTAGCTCTTCCACCAGGCCCAAACAAAATGAGGGCACGAGATGAGTCTGGCCCTGTTCCATTCGTCCTTCAGTGGCCCCCGAGCTCTAGTTTCTTGGAACGAGTCACTAGCCATCAACATATCAGATGCCCAAGACTGGCGCTCATACTTTTACCCCATCTTAATTGCGGCCAGACTTAGTCAGTGGTGCCATGGTTATGACGTGCCCGCAAACACAGTCGATCTCCCTGGTGAGGTAGCTTTAATCAGATGGAAAGACCAAAGCTGTGCACTAATCAATATGCCAGCCCCCATAGGGATGCTATGGGCCTGCTTGGACAGGCAGCTTTATACTAACCTCCCAGCTACCCTAACAGGTGTCCAATGTTTTTTGAGTACAGTAATGCTCTGCCGTCCTTTAAGTGTTAATACAGCTCACCCGAATAGCCCGGCCGTACTTCGTTGCCATAAGTGACATGTTCCGATGTGGAGTAAGTTGACACGGGGCAAGTGATTCAGCCAAAAATTTGCGTGGGCGCTTGAAGGTTATTTTGTGTGGGGAATAGGGATAGGCAAAGCGAGAGTCGCTATCACCGAGTTAGCTGAACAAGTTGAGATTCTAGCCAATAGTACCAAAACATCCCTACAGTTATTGAACCAACAACTACAAGCTACATCACACATGACCATGCAAAACCGCTTAGCCCTCGACACAATGTTGTTACACCAGGGGGTCGTTTGTCAGTATCTTAACCTGTCTAAGGAATACTGTTGTATTAGCATACCCAAGGTTACTATTCCATTAGAAAAGCAACTTGACTGCATAAAACAAGTTGCTGCAGACACCAATAAAATTGCTGGAATCGGGAGGGGATGGTTAGCCTACATTTTTAGTTGGCTAGGATGGGACATGTCATCTTGGCTGATACACTTGTTAACTCCTATTATTACCCTGTGTTTACCAATAGCCATTGTTATATGTTTAGGTTGTTGTATTTTACAGTTTGTCAAAGCCTGATTTATAAAGTTATCTGCTTATGTATATACCTGTTTACCACTTGAACCTTGTGAAGACGACGAGTTCCTAGACGAGAATTACTTGTAACCTGATTCCCTTATATATTGTGACATGGCTAAGGGGGCATGTCATAACCAAATCAGTTGAGTGCCCTTGTCACAATAGAACTGCCCTAAGCAACTGCAGTTACTTTTAAATTTGGTACGTTCTGCCTCATTAGCTATTCCCACCTGGCCGTCTGTCATTGGCTACTCTAAATGTATAAAGGTCCGTGCAGCTTCCACCCAAGTTGGAGAGCTCTGAGCACATGGTAGGGTACGGAGAACTTTGCCACATGGCAGAGAAAAGCTGGCGGACTGGCCATCCTTCAACATCTCCCCGTCACCGTTTGTTCCCTATGTATCCTTCATCCTGCGTGCTCATTTCTGTCTACAAACTCACCGTCTCGTTTTGTTGCCAGTTACCTGTAACTACTCAAGCAACTTATTACCTGTAACTACGTAAGCAACTTTGCCACCTGCGTCACGGCCACCAGCGGCGTAAGTAAAATAAGTTATTTTTGCAACCAACAAGCTGTCTCACCTCTCCATCATTAGCCCGCCTGATGTTTGATTAAATTAGCTATCCTCTGGATGGCTCTAACCGCCCGAGACATGAGGTAGGAAAAGAAGAGGGCTGATTCCTGAGCCTGGCTGAAGGGGAATAACCTGCTACAGTGCAGAACTGCTAGGCAAAGTTCCCAAGCCAGCAGTCTCTCCTAAAACTACAGGAAGTGATACAGGGCTAGTCCATACCTTGCTTCTGGAATGTAATGGTCTAGTACCTCCTTCTATTGTAATCTAGAGGGAAAGAAGAGAGGTTGAATATTTACTAAAAGGCATTGTTAGGGAAAAGTGTTGTTGGTTTTTTTTTTAAATGACCCCCAGGTAAATGGCTGTACAGTACCTAAAGAATGGACCAGGAAGCACAATCTCTGTCTCTCCCTTCCCAAAGGGGAGGAGAAGAAGCCTATGCCAAGTATACAGCTAGCTTAGTACACTTTCCTTGGCATGCTGCAGGGTAAAGCCAAAGCTTTCCAATTCTCATGCTTAGGGATTTTAAGTGGCTGATAGTAGGTCTTCAAATCTATGCCTCCCCCTTTACCGCTACCTCAGTAAGGGTTGCCTGTGCACAAGGTTGCCAACTCTTTGTAAATTTATGGACAGATCATTTAAAAAGAAAACCCTGGAAAAAAATTACCTAGCTATTTAAAAACAAACCAGAACAAACTCTAAGCAACAGGAGCTTGATTGTTTGCCCTTCTACACTTGCCTCTGATGAGGGATTTTCAGAGTAGAGCACTATCAACTGGTGTTTGATTGGGAGCACAGAACCCTGCAAGAAGCATTTTCTCACAGTTTTGTAGCCTGGAGCCCCTTTCTTCTCCTTCCTGCCCCCCCACCCCCTAGACATGTGCTGGTACTGGTGAGTCTCTGCCTGTAACACCGCCCCAGGCGGGGAGAGTGTAGTCATCTTTCTTTGGGGGTCTATGCCAAGATGGTGGGGTTGGGAGGAGGATAGGTTTGGGGAGCAGCACAGAACAGGCTGCAATTGGGAAAATCAGGGTGGGACAGTGAATAGGGGACCCCTGGGATGGGGGGCAGGATGGTATAAAACTCCTGCTGCAGGCAAGCAAGGTTGCCAACCCAAGCCTGACAACCAAACTTTATTATAGCTGGTAGTAAACCCTATATTTGAACCCATCCTTTTCCAAGGCCTTTCAAAAGGGTTACACTCATGTTATATAAAATAGGGCTGTTCAACTGTGGGCTACGTGCAGCATGCAAGAGGTTAAGTTGTGGTTCCTGGGCTCCCACCTGGATGCCACTCCACCTATCACTCTGGCTGCAACAGCAGTCAGAATCTCCAGGCTCGCCCTCCTTGCTATGGCTTCTACATTCTGTGCCTGCTCGAGGGGGCAGCTTGGCACAGTGTAACATATAACAGGGAAAGTCTGGGAAAGTCTGGGGCAAGCACAATGCAGCACTTGGGGGTGGGTCTTATGCAGACATGCATTGCAGTGGTGGGAGGATCATTCACACAGGGTTGTTGCAGTGTGTGTTGAGGGGAGGTGGCATCCATGTGGGCATGTGCTGTAGCACAGGTGGAGGTTCATATGGTATGCAGCTCAGGAGCCAGTGACCCCTGCTACTACCACCCCTGCTCATATGGGCTGCAGGGCATGTGACCCCCAACCACGTAAAAGTAAAAACATACCAGTACATCAGTAAAAATGTTTGTTTGTCAGGAAAAAAAAAGTTGTCTTGCTGGTACAGAGAGGTAAAGGACTACTTTAAGCCCCCTTACTCTACTGTATGACTACCAACAATATCACATATAACCACATACACAGTTTAGTGCCATATTGGTTGAGCTGCAAGTCAAGATCCTCAGTGCGACTTGTGTAACTCCTATAGAACAAGCATGTCTTTTACATACAAACTACACTGTAGAACAAAAGGAATTTTGCCAAGAGAGTTACCTTAACACATGCACACACATTTATTACAGTAAATACAAGTATATTCACAGCACTTTGAAACTGCTTTGTTGTTGTGTGTGAAACTGAAACAATCTCAACTTATTAACAATGATATGAAATGTTCATAAAGGAGGTGTATATTCTGTACTGAATCTTCTTTAATAAGTACAGTCAACATGTCTTGAGACAAACTCCACTCATGCTCCTTAAAATGATGCCATTTATAAAACCAGTAAGACTTATAGTGTGATTAAGTACTTGATGTGCTGACATTTCATGGACAGAACATAGAGAACTTTTCATTATTACAGTTTCATCTAGTAAATTGGAATCTGGCAAGGCCTCACAAGTATAGATGTTAGAATAAATTCCATCTTGGCCCTCCTATACGTAGGCAGGCTCAGTTGGAAGCTCATGTAATTGGCAACATATCAAGATAAGCAGTCAGTCTAAAAACAATAAGGAAAAGGAATTCCATTCAAAGAGAATATAAAGAGGGAATTCTGACACCTATCTGTCTATAAGAGCTGGGAGAACTGTGACAGTTTATGGAAGTGATAGTATGTTGTGATAGTCTGTAACAGCAGGGAACTATACTCAGTAACCCAGGAGGTCCTTTCAGTCCTATGGTCCTACAGCATAAAAACAGAATTAGTATTTTGTTAAAGATATTGGACAATACGTAGCCCTGAAAAACGAAGAGAATCCAGTTGCAGTACAGTGTACCCTATAGACGACTATCTCTTCTACGTGGAATGATTCTCCCGTGAATCTGATTAGTGACCTGATTAGTGACAAATGAAGTTCTGGAATATGCATTTTAGACAGGTGCCAAGTAAACTGAAAGTTTATCTGTATTTCCTGGCAAGTGAACTTATTAGAGCCATTCTACTCCAGCTATCATGCTTCCAGTTCCACAGCTAGCACAGGCAGAGATAGTTTGAAGTATCTGCTCAGTGTTTGCTTTGGTTGGTATAGACTTATCCAACTCTACTAGTCACAGCACCAGTACCCCTCATCCATAATGTAATTAAGAAAGGTGCTGTGTAAAAATTTCCTGACTGCAAGTTGAGTAAATCATGCTCTAGATCTTCTGTTGAGCTGTCTGGTGCTAGAGTTTGGCTCCTTTCCCCCTGTAGTTACCTCCTAAAAGCAAAGGGTGGGAAAGTGCAGTACCCAAGTTTTTGTGGTGTAAAATGTGATTGGCACAACAAACTGTCCCCATTTCTGACAGACCCAAAACACAACCTGGTCAAAACAGCAAACATCTAAATCATGTGGTTCATTACATTGGAAACAGATGTCCTCTCATTATCAGCTTGCCGAAAGAGAACAGATGTCCTCTTAGTGCATCCTGCTTGCTTGTCTTTCTGGATGGCTGTCACACTTGGAAACTTGTGTGCATCTTGCACATCAACTGGTCCCTGCTTCCCTCCAGCTGTGGCTGGTTGAGGATGAATGAATAGCCATGACTTTGTCATACAAGAGCAATTACTGGGACAGTGAGCTTTATGGAAGCAAGGCTAGATTGCTGTAGGCCATGTCAAAAACCTGCTACATAGATCCTGACTCTGGTCCCTAATGCCAGTTGCTTCATCATTTATTATGGAAGCATGGGTCCAAATACTATATAGAGACTATTTTTTTAGCACAGATGCCCTTGGTTGCAGTTTCCTGGACAAAAATGTCTAAGAGAGATTTCCATTTACAGTTGAAGCATCTAACTGAGGTTAGATGACAAAGGTTACATTAGTTTTTTTTAAAGCTACATTCAGGGAATTAAACTTCTCCAGCTTGCTGGGCAATTAAATTTAAGTTCCTTTATCTTCTTTTGGGTGTTTTTTCACAGATCAGAATATATCACTATGTTCCACAGGCTGAGATCAAGGCGAGGTCACAGCTCTGGAGAGCTCCATGCTGCCGGTTAGAGAACTGGGGGAGGTCAACCTTACTTTACATAATTGCATCCAAAACACAGCTCAAGAGATTATTATTTCTTTAACTGGACTAATAAGCTTGAGTCCTGCACACAGCAATTTTGCTTTGCTCAGCCTTGAAATTATTTCACTGATCTGCACTTCATGTTATGGCCTTGGTTTAAGAATGCATGATGTCCAACTTGCAGATTAAAGACAGACTGCCAAATGTTTCCCTGATTCTGTTCAAATGGGGGTTAGTTTTTATAGGAGATCCCCAAGGTCTTAGAGCTGTTAGAAGAAATGGAGCTATTCCTATTCTTAATACATTGCCAGCTAATACCCACCATTAACATTTCTCAACCGCATTTCCTGTAACATCAAATAGATGGCATTGCTGTATCAAAAATTCTTTTAATTTTATTTTTACCTAGAAGGAAAGTGGCTGATTAAAATGCATTTTTTGCTAAATTCCCATTTTAAAAGAATTTCACAATTTAATTTTTATATATTTTTGGATATTCCTAACGTGCATAATATTTTTGTTCAACTCTTTCTAATATTCTTTGTGTCATTAACATATTAGGTTTTCAAAACAGTACCATTTTGCAGAGACATTTTGCATTCTCTAAGCTTAAGATATTTATTAATTTGAAATATGTGACATTGAAAATATTTGTTTCTGTGTGGAAGTCTATTTCATATTATTTGTAAGACAAGTGTGTTTTACAGAAGAAAAGGTGAACTAAATTAAATATATTACTAGTATCTGGCCTAGTTTTAAATATTCATTCATAAAGCAGAAAACAAAAGAGTAAAGTCAAGCTTAATTCAATAAAAAGAAAAAGATTTTATTTTTTGGCAATTATTCCAAACTATAAGGATTATTGTTTTATAATACTTCATTTTGTTCTTTTTATCCCATTCCTGACCAGTGAAGGTAGAACACTTGAACACTTGAAGATCTGGTTCATCTGCCATCGTTGTGCTAGAGCAGATCCTTCAGCCGCTGTCTGTAAGCCTCTCGATCTCTTGCAATTTGTTGCCAGTTCTTGCCTAGTTTTGCTTTGACTTCTTTTCTCCAGCAATCCAGCGGACGTCCTTGAGGTCGTTTACGGTCATACGGCCACCAGAAGGTTGTTTGAGTTGACCAACGGTTGTCTTCTCTCCTCACGACATGACCAGCCCATCGTAACTTTCATATTTGAGAGTCCTTGTATGTGTCTTTAAATTGAGTTTTTTGTCAAATTTCTTTGTTGTGGATCTTGTCTCAGAGCCGTATACCTAGTATACATCTTTCCATTGCTCTTTGTGTTGTCTTCAGCTTTTTTTGTTCTGTACCTCTCTTCGACCATGTCTCACATCCGTAGTTGAGTGTAGGCAGGACAGTGGAGTTGAAGAGTTGGGTTCGTATGTTGGAATTTTGGCTGTTTTTTAGTACTTCTTGGATGTTTTTGAAGCTGAGCCACACCGCGCTGCGTTGTCTGTGGATTTCGACATCGATTTTGTGGTCATGCGTGATTTGTTGACCCAGATATGTGTATTTGTCTATGAACTCGATTGTTTCTCTGTCTAATGTGATGCTACCGGTCGTGCAGCTGTCGTTCTTCATTGCTTTGGTTTGGTGTCCACGTTGTCATCATGGTGGGGCTTAAGCTGAAACTTTAATGTCAAGACGAAGAAGTGAAAGTGACCAAGAGACACGGATAGTTCGCCAGGGCTTGCAACCCGCACAAACGATAAACTCGTTAGCAAAATCTCAGCCAAAGAGTGTCCCAACCAGCTTAGAAGAGGAAAGGCATTTTCCGGGCACTAGGACAACCAGACCTCTGAAGGGACTTGCAGTGAAGGTAGAATTATTTTTTTTACAACATATACTCTTCCTTTTTCAGAGTGGACTTGACAGTTTCATTGGTTTATATGGCTAATTTAATAAACCCAGTTGACCAGTCGAGTGTGAAACAATGCATGCTATTTTAAAATGCCAAGAAAATAAATAAAATTGAAGAAATGCATGGCTTTTTGAGGCCCTGTGCCATCCTATGGAGTGGGAGAAAGAATCACAAATAAATTAGAAAAGAGACAGTTTCTTGTTCCCTTCAGGCATCAGAGGACAGGTAAGATGCTGTGTAAACATGAAATCAGACAGATGTTAAAATCGATGGATGTTAAAACTGGAGCTTGTGGTCTGACAGGGTTATTTCCATGTGGACACAGATTATGAATTTCCTTAGACAGAGTTTGTATCAACAAAAGGGGCAGAAAGAACCAGCACCAGTGTTCTACTTTAGTTCAGGCAAACAGAAGTTCCCAACAAAGTGGAATACCTAGGAGTGGACTGCTACTGCAAACCTACTAATGTAAAATAAGTTAAAAAATCAGATTTAAATTGACACAGGGTTTTGCATTAGGGCTCATACAAGGTTTTGCATCTTTATATACTTCAGATTTAAAACAAATCTTTATCTAAACAAATGCATCTTTGTGTGTAAACCTGATTATGTCATAATTCATTAGAGGCCTTGTCTAAGCATCTGATTTTGAGAAAAATGCCTTATAGGAGTATGCAAAGCAGGCCCTATTCAATTCAGATTTGGCTTTGGCCTGAATCAGGGACAGTGATTAGATCTGTTGATTCGGATCACTGTCCCTGATTCGATTTGGCTAAATCCGAATCTGAAGGTTCAATGCTGACTTGGAAAATCAGTGATTTGGTCATAGACACAGCTTTAAATGTTTTTTTCTACATACCTCGAGGTACCAGGTATGGCTCATGAATGCTGTGATGCTGGGGCAGATGGAGTGTCCCACAGGAGTGCGGGGGGGGGGGGGCAGGGGAGGAGCCCTCCACGTGCTCAGTGGTGAACCCAGAAGTGGACCAGAAGTACTTATGGATCTGCTGGGGAGCACACTGGGCCCCTCCCCTGTGCCCCCCGGCTCAGCGATTGGCCATGGGGGGACCCTGGGTACCCCCGCCCCAGACCCAGAAGGCACCCATCACTGAGCTGGAGGGACATGGGAGAGAGGGCAGGGGGTCCTGTGCACTCCCTGGTAGACCTGGAAGTGGACCAGAAGTGCTTCTGGTCCACTCACTGGGGAACCCCCTGTGCTCCTGTGGGACACTCCATGCACCCCAGCATTGCAGCATTCATTTCTGCTACCTAGAGGTATGCAGAAAAAACATTTAAAACTGTGTCTATGTCCAAATTGCCGAACCTTTCCAAATTTCTCTGAATTGATTCAGAGAGTTCTGATTCGATTCGGAGAGATTAAAGGGTCCTCTGATTTGATTCAGATTCGAAGATTTGGCCGCTGAATCTCTGCCGAATTGAATCAGGGACCGAAGCTTCTCACAGCTCTCTTGACCTGACCATTTTCTTGGGAGATCTGTTCTGAGGTGACATTGAAATCAAATTCACCTCAGTTATTGAACATAACTGTTGCTAATAATTTAAACAAATGGTGCTTGCTATTTTGGCCCCACAAGCTGGATGAGTGGCATAGAGCTAGTCTGTAGGCTGAATTTTACATAGGGTTGGTGGCTGGAATGAACCCCACACTCCTGGATTGGGTTCTGTGCTGCCTCAGCTCTACTGGCTCAATCTAGCAAGCAGGGCCATGTTATCTGGCTCACAGGGCTCCCCACCAGTTCAGAAATTTGGCAGCAGGGGAGGGGTGATTCACTCTGCTACCACTCCCCTGCTGTCAAATTTTTGAACCTGTCAGGATCTCAACAGGCCAAATGACATGGCTCCATGGGCTAGATACAGTCTGTGGGCTGAGGGGTTAAACCATATTTAGCACAAACTATTCTTGTATTACACTTTAAACCACATTAGAAATGATCTTTCCTAATATTGTTTCAGCTCTGTCACTGAAGAAGCCTAAGTTAATGAAAAACAGAAATAGAAGATAGGACAGCTTATTCATAGGATAAAGTTTCATAAACCTCTAGGATTAATGATGAAGTTCTGGATCACATGATATGATAGCCAGAATACCAGCTGAATTTTGGACTGAATTTTATGCAGCTGTAAAAAGCAGAGACTAAGCTCCCTTTCATTTTCAGTTGCATGGGGATCCATCTCTGTACATGTATACATTTTACAAAGCAATAACAGATTTTATCACTTGGTCAGGCAAAAGATCAATGGCTGGAAAATGTTTTGTCTTCCTTTATCTTCTTTTTTAGTGGAACTGAAGGGCTCTGCTTCTTGTTACAAATCCATTATATAAGCTTATTAAAGCTTCAGTGAATTGTTAGATTTATCTCAAGGGTTTGATTCTCTGGAGAGATGTGAATGATTCCAGAAGAGTCAACAGTAGCATAACACCAGAGCTAGGGACAGAAATTATACATAAACCAGTATAAGTAACCAGAAACTTGTTCAAACCTGTAACACAACATGAGTTCAGTGCACATAAACTGCTTTCAAAATGGCCAAAACAGGTTTAAGAAAAACCTGGATTTAGGTTAAATTGGTTTATTGAACTTCTGTCCCAGATCCTGTCCAGATTCAAGTTAACTCACAGTCCCTTAACATCCCAAGATGCTTTGCACTTGCCTCCCAAGCCCTCCCTTTGCTCCACAGACTTGGCCCAAGATGTCTGCTCCAGCTGAGCAGGGAGGCATGCTCTAGCCCCTGGTTTCTTGCCTGGGCCACTGCAGGCATGTGGTTGCATTTCTGGAATCAAAAGTGAATGTCTGTTCATTTGCTTATACATTCAATCTGTGCAGCTTAGACTAACCTGTGAAGATCAAATCGATCCAGCCTTGGGTTTTTTTGACTATTTGTACTTAGTCTAAAGGAATATAGTTGCAAGCAACACCTCAACAAACCCTGAACCATATTCAGGATGTTTGTTGTGGGCTGAGCAGCCACGCTTACATCTTCCTTGGACCACTTATTTCTATTTTCTTTTTTGTATGACTCATGAAACTGAAGAATTCAGTCAGGTACCTGCATAGTATAGACAAGCAATCTACAAACTTCCCCTTGACAGTTCTGCAACTACATCGCATGTGACTTGTAGCTTCTTTCCTTTAGCCTTTGACCCCCTGCCCCCTCCATAGTGCTCGTGATACCTAAGGTGACATATTTTCAAAATCTACGACATTCACAGATGCGACCACAGGAAACAGGTTGGTAGATGGCTGGGAAGGAGAATTTTTGGAAGAAAAAAGGACTGAAGATGCAGCATTGCTCCTCTCTCTCTCTCTCTCTCTCTTGTCTCACTCACCAAATTCCATGTTTTTGCTCTTTACCCATGGATCTTTGTCCCTCAAAATGAAGCAAAACTGGGGTGTTCTCTCTGTGTAGATAACTTGCCCTTCTTTTGGTGATATCCTTTGCTTTTCCTCCCTTTCCAGCTTCTCCCCTCATACCTGTAGGCACTGTCCAGGAAGTATAAAGGTGGGAGGAACAGCAGCAGAATGGCATGTTTTAGAGCAGGGGTGGACAACTTGTGGCATGTGTGACATAAGTGGCATGGGCAGCCTTTGTGTGGAACGCATATCAGATTGAGGAGGGGACAGACAGCATAGTGGCAGATAAAGCAGGAAGTAGAAAACAAAGCAGCAAGGAGTACAAGAAATAAAGCAGAAAGCAGAGCAGCAGGGAGCACAGGGCTGGAGGCAAAAAGAAGGGTAGAAGATTGGGCAGGGAAAGGGAATTGGAGTGTCACTTGGGAAAGGTACAGGGCTAATTTGTGGCATGCCTGTCAAAAAGGTTGGTCTCCACTGTGTTAGAGGAAGACAGACAATGTTTTTCATGTTTATCTCTCCACATACAGAGCAACTGAGTTGAGACATACATTGCCAAGAAGAAAAAAGTTGCAAAGAATGAGAGGCAAAGCTATTAATTGTACCACATATGGTATTTTTGTTACACTGAATGTGGAGAAATGTTAAGTAGAAGCAAAACTAAGACACCATTAAACTCTTCCCAGATATGAAAAATTTGTTATTTAACAGTTTTTAAAATCCAAGGCTCGCAAATAAAAGGCTAGTAGACAAATTTCACCTTCTGCTTCTATTCCCTACAGAACAGCTATTCACAATGAAAGATAATGAATGGAAAATTGACTGTCTCCAGTTCAGACGTTTTGTTATTTCTAAACTATCATTAAAATGACACAATTTTACTGTCGTCCTGCTCCCTCAGGGTTTTCTTTCTTATCACAGCAGTTGGTAGGTTTAGGATCTTTGCTTTTTGCCATTGTGTTGGATTTAACATCACCATTACAGGAGGATAATGATCTATGCATTTCATGAAGTTTTTGTATTTTTATCTTCATAGACCAAGAGCATAAATGGACATACATTGGTACTTCAATTTATTCTCGCAACTTTTTGAGGCTTCAAAAAGATGTCTGCTCATCCTTCAGTGGTAATAAGAGTGTCCAAGCTTAAGCATTTTATCTGAGCAGGGTGGGAAGGAAAACTAATATCAGACAAGTACAAGAGAGAAAGGACTGAGTGAGACATTTTCATTAAAACCTCACACCCTTGTGTTCTGGCAGTCACCTACCAATTTTTAGTGAAAGCTATCAGGAAAGTTGATACTAATTAGTTATGTAGTTCCTACCCCTGCAGAGTCCAGGATCTTAATGGACCATGAAACCCAAACTCCCTTCTCAATCTAATAGGTAGTCTCATTAATGGAAAAGTATATTGGAAAGGATTGAAGTAGGGAAAATTTGCTCTAGTGTCACTTTTGTTGTATTTTGTATCTAAAGAACTCTAATTTCTAGGGCTGTAAAGCAGTAATATTTGATAAGCATAAATTCTGAATGGAACGGGCTCCTAAGAATTTTGAATTTACTAAAAAGTTAATAGCAGTGAATCAACTCTGTGCATTGAACTGAGTTTGGGACTAGCGTTTAGAGTGGCCAATCCAAGGAAACTTCTTTTACTGACAATCTGCAAACTTTTTTACTGACAACCAAACTGTTTTACTGATATATGTTTTACATCATGGGTTCCCAAACTGGTATGTGTACCCATGGGAGGGCACAAGATATCTCTGGGGGATACACAGGAAAAAGCGTGTAATGATGGATTTAAATTTCAGTATAATACCAATTGGCATTTAAAGGGTTAAAATATAAACCCATATGCTGATAGGCATATGCAGGCAGCTGGTAAATCTGGAAGGGGGTACGCAATAAGAAAAAGTTTGGGAACCTCTATTTTATACAATGTAAGTGTAACTTCTCTGCTAGGCCCTGCTGTCATGCCTCTGTTAGAAGGTCTGGGTTCAAATGTAGGGGTTTAACAACAACTGTAGTAAAAAAAGTAACAATCTTTTGCTGTCAAGCAGTTGATTTAAACATCTGGAGCAGTCAATGACAATGGCCTCTGCAATAGAAGGGGCCCCAGGTTCTCCTGTCCAAATTCACTGATTCAGGTATAAGTGGCTTCACAAGTTTTTTCCTCAAACTCCAGGAAAATGAACTTTGGGTGCCTATACATGTGATGATTTTTGCCATTTAAAGCATTCTAAAGCCATCATTTAATACATGTAGGTGATTTTAGAACATGTTTTTAAATGGTGGAAATTGCCTCAATTAAACCTCATTGTATGTGTTTTAAATGTAAGGTGAACTGCATTAGTGCATCTTTGCCTTTATTACATTTGTATTTAACTGGGGCTTTCCCACCATCTTAGCCTGTATCGTGTAGTGTCTGGCATGCCCTGCCTCTTACTCTACAGAACAGGGGTGATGCATAGGGGGTGCATGGGGTGCATGTGCACCCCTTGAGAGTGCTGGTGCACTCTCTCTTAGGCCACGCTTCCTGTTTAGCTGGTGGGAAGGGGGGCAGGAGGGAGCACCAGTACCCCCCTGTGAGGTGCCAGCAAAAGCTGCCGTGCTGCTTCCAGAAGTGACCATGGGAGTTCTGGAAGTGGTGCAGTCGCTTTTACGGTGAGTGAGATTGGCTACGGGGGGGACCCCACCCCCAGTGACTGACTGGTGTCAGGGGGGCACATGCTCCCCCTGACTTGAGACACCAGACACCCATGCTACAGAACTATAGCCAGGCATGAAACTCGCACCAAGCTGTAGAATGTCTTTTATGGTATTTTAAGGTGCTAAAGCACAAAAGTTACAGTGCCTTTGGACATGCCTGCCCTGGATGTGTATAGGCACTCTTTGGTTTTAGGGACCACCCCCACCCCTGCCTCCAATCTAGTAATATTTGAGGAAAGGAGGTGCATCCTGAAAATATTTTCATGCTCATGCCCCACTCCAGCTGGCTGCTTCTGTGAGTAACAGTGCAGGGTGCTGGGTTTAGCAGATGAAGATCTAAAGATCTGCTGAAGCTTCATCCCTCAGGTTTCAGAGTCTAATATAAATGAAGGTCAAATGTCTCCTTCCTTTAAACAGAGATGAGTTATCTACTCTAGCAGTTTGCTGCCCCCTCCCTACATCCTGTCCCTTCCTGTTTGATGTATGGTGATGAATTACAGTATATGAACATTGTTACTGCCACAAAGTCTCAGAAGCAGTATCTATTTAACCACTGTGGTCTCCTAACAGCAATGTGCATTGACCCTAGAATGCTCTTCAGTAAAAGCAGTGTTTAATGTCACTGCCCATCTGCCCCCTTGTGCATTAGGGGACTTTTCATATAAAGACCTTTTGTGTGTGTAAAGGATCAAAACTGTTCAGATGAATGGTATCAATCTTGTCTGGCCCTGTGGGCCAGAATAGTGCAGTAGGAGAGGTCAATAGGTAGAGTCCTTGTGGGCCAGATCAGGCTCATGAAACCGCTCCCCCATGCCAGATTCAGGCAGTGCCTGCTCTGGCCAGTCTGGGACACCAAGAAGAAACCTGGCATCATGGGCACTTGGCTGTAGCTGCAGAAACAAACTATGGTGCCAGGTTTCTTCCCACGGTGCTGCTGAGACTCTAGTACCACTGATCTGGCCCATGTGTTTGGCAGCCAAACTCATGAGAGCCGCAGCACTGCAGCTCCTTCCTATGTGGGAAGCCAAGACCCTGGGTAAGAACTCCAGCATTGGGAAAAGAAGCCCAGCACCATGGTTTGTTCTCACAGTGGCAGCCAAATACTAGTGATGCAGGGTTTCTTCCTGTGTTTCTGCTGGGGCTCTGACACCCAGGCACTTGCCCACTACTGCAGGAAAGTTTTCCATCAAGGATGTGGGCCAGATGGCCTAGCTATGTGGGCCAAATCTGGGAACCCACTATTTTCTTCCCCACTTCTAGGTGCTCCTCCTTATTGCTTGTTTCCCTGGTGTCCCTATGCTGTGTCACCTCAGGGGTTCCATACTCACCTGTACACCCTGCAGCCTGCAACTGCAGCCCACACCCTGCTGCACCCCAGCCAATGCCTCAGCCTCCCCCCTACCACCTCGCATCCCCTGTCTTGGCACAGACCCTCACCCGCTGCCTCTTCCCCCTCCCTGGCTCACAGCTTAATCCTGGCCACACCATGACCAGCCCCCTCCACTCTGCCTACATACTTTTGAGGGGAGGAATGAGTACCTCTGACAGGCAGACAATGGCCAGGATATGCAGTGTCAGTAGCACATGGTGTGGGGGAGAGGGGAAAGGGAACTGTGGAGCATCTTGTGGGCCATAAAGCCCTGACAGCTCCCTTCAGGGCACTGAGCAGTGCTCCCACTCAAACACCAAGTGCCACTGCTCTGGTCTCTTCCTCCATGGATGTTTCCATACATATTCTGCTTTAATTACAAGAAAGAATGGATCTTTAAAGAGGCAACAAGTACTTTCTGTGTTTTTTACATATGGCATTTTCTTTTATGGAATTTAAAGGCAGAGGATTTTAACATTTGTTTTCATGGACTGACCATAAATTTATGGACAGTTTTTATGGACACCCTGATTCCTGATTTTAATTCTGAGTTTAGCAGTGACTTCCTCTGTATCCTTGATCTCTAAATGCTTTTTATGTTTCTTTCCAATCAGTAAAAAGGCAATATAATTTACCTTCCACCCGTGAGTGTAGGGAGGATTAATTAGCTTGTGTTTGCAAATATCCCAGTTCTTCATTTCCTGAGACCCCATCCTATTGTGGCAGACTCCCCACTTTTGCCTGGCAAGCTGGGCTCGGAAAAGGGCACTCCTGATTGGTGGAACATTTCCACCAATAAGGTAACAGTTGGGAGGGGCTTGCCCCACCATTGCTCAGAGTGGGGGTGGCAAAGAGCCCCAGACCTGAGTGAAGCTTGCGCTTTGCAGGACCGACAGACTCCAGGGCATGTGGCCTCTGGAGAGAATAAAAGAACAGCGTGCTTGGCATGTAGAGCAGATGTGTTGAGGGAATGGAGAGGAAGGAAGAAGGGGCAGAGAAGAGCTGGGGAAGAGCTGCCCAGCAGGAGGAGCAGCACTCAGAAGAACCCTGAAAACTTTCTCACTGGGACCAACATCACAGCGCCATCAGTCACAGGGCACAGACTTAGAGGCTGCTTGAGGCCTTCTGGGTCTGCATTCCCTTGAAGGCCGCCAGGGTGGGGTGCAGAGAGCTCAGGCCCTGGGAGCTGCTCAAGGTGTCTTGGTTCTGCAATCCCTGCCACGAGGCTGGGACACAGTGCAGAGATTGCTGCATGAAGCTCAGACCCTGGGAGCTGCTCGGGGCACAGTGCAGAGATTGCTGCATGAAGCTCAGACCCTGGGAGCTGCTCG
>JAGPOW010000304.1:71894260-71919809 GCA_030014935.1 Caiman crocodilus | reverse complement strand
ATCACTGCAGATGGGCATAATTCACAAAACAACCTTCCAGTCTCCCTGTGTATTCTGTCTTGGGAGGATGGCTCGAGGCCATTTATTAGGCCTTCAAAGCAATGGCTCGGGGTTATTCACAACAGTGGGACCTCAGTTAATCCAATCTGAACAAATACCAGGCTTACAAATAAAGCTGAAAGGAAAACAAGATAAATAAAAATGTTTCACTGGCAGATGCACAAAACCTTTGTGCAGGCAGAGAGGGGACAGTCAGCCTACCTGTAGACTGAACTTGACAGTCAAGGCCACCAGGACCATTATCTCCACTGTAGGGCTGCAATAGTGTGATATGGAAACAGTCAGTCAGAGAGTTAAAAAAACAGAGATGCTGAAACAGTTGCTCATACAGGGTAACAAGGTAAAATATCCATTCTCCAAGGAAATGAGAGGAGGGATGATCTCTTTTAAGGTCAACAGAATAAAGGTGCACACCAATACCTTTAGAGTTACCAGGACTACACAATGCCTCACTGAAGCCTCGACATAAAGTCACTTAGAATGAGTCACGTTAATGGCTGTTACTGTAACAGGGAGACATAGGCTAGTATTACTTTTAGAGAGAAATTGCAGCAGGAATGTTTGCAGGCAAATACAGGCAGTGGAATAAGTGCTAGCTGACGAGAGTAGGCAGCCAAGGAGCTATATGGCTGCAAGTACCTACTGAAGAGCTAGCTGAATAGCAATAGGACACTAGGGCAGAGCCCCAGGTAGTCAGGAGGCAAATCATTGCAGCTCAGATAGGAAAACAGCATTAGGGTGCTTGCTCATTAAGCTGAGAAGACCTACCTGAGTGGAAGAGGTGCCAATGTTGCTCTGAACTTGGTAATGAGAGGAGCTCCTGCCAGCCCAGGCTGTCAGGGAGCAAAAGCTGCAGGATAGGACAGGTACCCAAGAGGCTGAGAGAAAGCCAGTGAGTGGGGATGAGGTTCTGGCAGCAGTTCAGTGACCCACAGGGGGTTTTGAGTGCCTTAGTTTGAAGCAAATTGCTTGTGCTTCTGTCTCAATTTCTTATCAGAGGACTCAGCTGAACACCATGCATGGTTTAGAGCCCTGCAAGGGGCAGAGGTGTAAGAGAGTGGGCCAAAGCTGAGAGAGCTAGAAGCCTAAACACTGGGTTGAAGCCAGGGGCCCAGGGGCAGGTTGAAGCCAAAAGGGCCAAAGCCTGAACCCAGAGAGAGGCAGAGGCAGGCCGAGGCTGAGAGGCCAGGCCAGAGCAAATGGGCCGGGGGCTAGAGGCCAGCAGCTAGAGTAGCAAGTGGGCTAAAGCCAAGAGAACTGAGCTTTATACAGGAAGGTGAATGGGAAGAGAATGACATGTGAGGCATGGGCATGGCTGTGATTTAGAATTTGTAAGGTATAATTAGGGCCTGTTAGTGACCTGGGACCAAACGTTTGGTTAAGTTGGTTAGACACCAGTGAGATCACTCCAGGACTTAGAGAAAGCCTCGCAGTTCCTATAAAATGAACAACTAGATGTAGCAGGTGAGACAGGAAGGGGAGGGGAGTATATGGAGAACAGGCAGAATTAAGGTGGCCCCTAGGAGATGCCCTCAGAGCCAGTCCTGCCAGTCACCCAGAAAAAAAGTTAGAAACATTTCAGACTGAAACATCTTATTGGATGTTGGCTGGTGTTTCAAAATGTCACTAGATTTGGTAAGTGGTGTATTATCATTTCTCACAAAAACGATGTATTGTGCTAGTTAATACAAAATATGCAGTTAGACAAACCAACCAGTTGTGTGTCATATTATGTAAAAAATTAAAGAGCTGACATAGAGGAATCAAAAATATTTAAAATGGGCTATGAAAAGGTTGGTGTCCTGTATTACAGGACCTAGGTAGGAATAATTATGGTTATAATTATAACAGCAATGGTTGTGTGAAAGTCTCTGAGCATGGCCACTGAGTATTCAGGGAGAAGTTTTAAATGTTTTTTCTCTCATAACCCTTAGCAATAAATCAACTTGACTGTTTCACTCTGATATACCTGAACAATACTAACCACTTCATCAGCATTCTCCAAAATATATTGTGTATACTTTCTAAATATATGCTTTATTTTCTAAATAATGAGCTTACTCTATTGAATAAGAGAGGATACTTCCATCTTGAAACAGAAAATATCTTGGCTGGCTGAATGTTAAAGCTATATGATGGTTATCTTCCACTTGAAGTTGATTTTTCTCTAAACATTATAATGTATACAACTTTGCATAAGTTGATATATATGAAAATAATTAAAATTCCCATGGCTTGTTTTAACAGTTAAGGATATTGATTTTTCATTGTAAGCTAAAAAATTGAATGGACTCCTGTTGAACTTCAAGAGTGCTGTTAGTACTGACTTCCAAAAAATATCTGTGAACTCAAAATGGAAGATGAGTAAAGCTAGCTGACTTACTGAATGAATTTCAGATCTAGCAATGTTCTCAAAAATATGCATCTGGAAACATTGGATAAAGTGAGCTAGCTACAAGATTGTTGGGATGAATCAAGGGCCACAGTGTTACAACTTCAAACAAATTCATTTTCCTTTTAAGAATCTGTTTGCATCTCAAGAGTCTTCCCATGTTGAATGTAGTAAGTGGTATTCTTTTTCTTTTTTTCTTTTATATAAAACTGCAGCATACTTTATACTAAGACTTTGAAGAGAAATGTTCCACTTGTTGAGCTTATCACATAAATCTGTCAACTATACCAAAACAGTCAACCATCAAACATTACAAAATCTGAACATCATACTGAACAAAAATGTTCAGTTTGTAAATATTCAACATTTCTAAGAAAAATTCTAGGTTATCTTCCATTTTATCAATCCTCCCCTGTCACAATCAATGGACTTTTTAGATGAAGAAAAAGTACACCTCCTTTGATTAGATTTCTTGTATAGAACCATTGAGAAAATCCAGAAATAATGAACACATCATGTCCTCTTCCCTATAACTTGTGAAACACAGGAGTATCACTTTTCTCTGTAGAATTAAAAGAGTTCTTAACTATTAAGATCATCAGCTATATTTGCTACTGATTGTTGGATATTTTAAGAAATACGAGATGCCCTAGCTATAGGAATTGAAGGCAAATTCCTGAGATTCTTGAATGAAAGAATAGAGGGAAGAACACCATTTCAATTTGTATTGGTAATTACCCAGCCGTGTAACTTCTATTTTGAGCATTTAAAAACAACTTCCAATCCTATCCACAGGCAGTGTGGATGTACAAACATCCACTTGGTGACTGAGCATTCCCAGTAGACTGCACTCTGGTTGGGCAGGTACATGAGTCCACATATATGTTCCTTGGCCAAATGTAACTCATGAACTTGTAGCCAGCAAAAAGACCTCTGATTACTGGGGTGGAAGAGCTGGGAGAGAGGGAGGAGGATAACAACAATGATGACCCTCCCATGTTTTATCCCAGTGACTTAGTGGGTAAATATTATCCAGTCACCTCTCCAAGCTTCCTTTTGACCAGTCCCAATGGCAGCCAAGAAAGTGAGATATATGGAGCCAGGAGGAAGAGGACAAACTACAGCATGTGTAGATTAGTAAGATGGAGACTGCTCTGGAGGGATGTGGTCCTAGATTCTAGCCAGGCCCTTGCTTCCTAGTGGGGGAGAGACTTCCCCACAGTTCTTTTATTTTTATCCAAAGAATTATTAAATGTAAGGGCTAGAAAGGAGATTGGAGAGTGCCTAACTTGTGACTCGGTGGTTAGAGCACTGTACTGGAAACTCAGAATGATGCAGAACCACTCCCCATCATGACTAAGGGGTGTGTGGGATGGATCCCCTGCTACTTGGGTAAGAGCCCTAACCACCGAACTGTTGGGTTAAAATTTGGGAGGGCCTTCATACTCCTCCTTGCTTCTGTCAGGCCACAATTTCAGGACTTATGCTCAGGTACACACACATGGAACTGTGTACTTGCTTGACCAGAGTGCAGCCTACCATGGAAGCTCAGCAGATACCTGGACACTTGTGTCTCCAAATCACACATGGAGCAGGATTGCAAACTGTAAGTGCAAAAAAATGGCCATTATGTTGCTGGATAAGCATCATTTGAGCACATAAAATTAAATAAGTGTTCTTAAACTGTAGGCTACATTGAAGAATTCCTGAAATTCCTAGAACGGTTTGTAGGAACAGTAGGCAAAGTACCTACAGTATAATTTCATAAGTACATGAAAAGTAATATTAGCATCAATGGGATGTCTGTCTTTTCACATTCTTGCTAAATGATAACTTTTCACTCATGGGACATTATTGAAAAATCTGACTCTGAATGTTCAGCTCCTGCTGCTCCTGTATGTAGAAATGATCAGAGGAGGCAAGACAGAATGTAACTAATATTCATAGTCAGTGGGTGCATCAGTTCCTACTCCTACAGGAATCTCATGAGTTTTATAGTGGGAATCGCATACTAGCCAGTCAGTCTTTTGTGATATTAAAAAAGGCAGTACTAATGCTATAGTGTTGACCTTTTGTCTGTTTTTTTACATGATGTGCTATCTGCCTCTGCTAAGATATTGGGATGATTCTCTAGGCAGCCTGAGTGTCACCTCTCATTACATATTAACTGTATTACTTAACTACATTTGAAACTTAAAAGATACATGTCAAGCCCAATTATTACGTATCCTAAAGCCTCTTTGCATCATTCTTTGGTATAAAGAGACTTCAGAGTGGACATAAATGTTATTTACAGGTTCTGAATGTTAATAATATGGAATCACCCCTGTATTTCTATAGAAGGTGCTATGAATCCAAAACCAAAATGTGACCAACCAGATGTTAGCAAACTCTTTCTGGGTTATTTTATTTGTTCATTACACATGCTGTCATAAACTCATCCTCGAACACGGTAGAGGTTACAACTAAATGCTATGGTTACTGGCATACTAGTTGTTTGAAGCTTGAAGTAAGAACTAGAGCTCATCTTGCAGCCAGGGAGAAGGAAAGGCTGGCAAACAAGCTGACTGGCCTGAAGAACAGTGCACCAGTTGTGGCATGAAGAGCCACTTGAATCATCTACTGACACTGGTAACAACTGCCTTTCTCCCCTGGAGCGTATGGGAAGACCAATATCAGAGGACCAATATCAGGAAAGCTCAGAACTGCAGAGAGGAGCTGGACTGCTTGAATAACATAACAAGAAACCCTTGTAATAAATTTAAATGATAATTTTTTATTTGTTATTTTCAAGTCTGAGTTATAGTTTATGTGTTCACACTAGTGGGGTGGGGTTAGGAATGGTGCAAATGATAGAATAAACCATCACTAATGATATTGATCACAGTGATTGAATAAATGAATGTAATCATGGAATTTAGCAACTGCTTCCATGGGATGTGGCCTCACTGTGCCATGGACTTCTTCAGACCCTGCTTACCTCCATAAAAACCTAGGAGTTCTGTTGGTGACAACTCAGGTTTCTGGTGCAAGCATTGCCCAATGTTTCACAGCTGCAAAAGCTCCAAGAAACTCACCATTTACATTTGTTGTTTGGACCATACATTTATTCCAATAAGCTCTTGTGATGCTGTTCACCTTTCAGTTACCTCAGTGACTGTTTAGGCCGTACCTCCATCTAGGGTTAATTTTCTGCAAATCAAATACAATGCTAATACATTAATAGTGCATTGCTCACAGGTCAACTCTTGTAAGTTCTCTGACAGCTGAGTCGATTCTTTATTTGAAAGAATACTGAACTACACAAGTCTTTTCTATTATTTCCAAATGTTCCAAGAAACAGGAGATTAAGGATTTACTAGATGAGCTGCCAGTGAAAATAAAGTAACTTTATGATGGACATTGGCTAACAGTTTATACTGCAGCACAATCTGTATTTAAAATTCTAAGCTCAAGTTATTTCTGTTCATTAAAGATCCCGATGCCAGTGTCTGTTGTTTGGGAATTAGTTGTCCTAGGCAGAATGATGTATGTGCTTATGGATGTCTTTACACACATCACAGAATTGTGTCCTGTAATTCAGAGCTGGATCTTGATATTGCTGTTATACAGGGTGTTAGTAAATCATTGTCTGTCACCTCCAGAGAAAATTAAAGATGACAGTCATCATTGGGCAGGGAACAGCCAAAGTTATAGAGAGAGTGCAGGTTGCCTTGAGAACTGATGGAATGCAGGGAGGGGAAGCTGCTTTTCAGACCTGTCCCCTTATTTTATATAAGAAATACTAAGTCTATAAAAACAACTGTTGTGTTTCATTGACAATTTAATATTTGGGTTCCCTGAAAATATCAGTAATGTGCTCTATATAAAGAAGTGAAAAAGTCCTTTGAGGGCTTCAAGGTTTGCCTGTGGGACATGATAGGGAGGATCTTCAAGTCCATTCTGCTAACCCTGACTGAGAACCTGGCCACCAAGTACATTAGTGGTCTTACTAATGTAGAATTACTTCTGCCTGAGCTGCTGTGGTGCCTCTTCAGAAGTTTTGTTCACTTTGAACTGTAGGCTGGGAGGAATGGGAGCAGAAGACATCTGAACTACCAGGAAGAGGCACTGTGGCAACTTAGAACATAACTGATCCAAAATGGATAAGCGTGACTCAGTTAGCTAGCTGTTTCGATCTGGAGTGGCCTGACCTACGGTACTGCTGGGGATCAAGTTGGTTTTTGGTTCTTCACCCCAAGTCCCCAGGTTCCAACTGATTAGTGCTATGGCCATCCCACATCTGCCCCACTTAGATCATCAGTCAATGATGCATCTCCCAACCCCATGCAAATGCTGCTCCCTTCATCTCCACCTCAGCTGATTTGGGTGTTGCTAGCCCACGTCCCTGTCCCAGCATCCAGACCACATCAATTTGGTGGCCATGGTCTTAAACCTGGAGCCTCAGTTTGGCCAACACAGCCAATCATTAGGGCTGTGCGAAGCTTTGGTCCCTGATTCAAATTGGTGGAGATTCGGCCCGAATCAGTGGCCAAATCTCAGAATCCAAATCAAATCAGAGGACCCTTTAATCTCTCCGAATCAATTTGCACAGATTCAGTGATTTGGACATAGATGCAGCTTTAAATGTTTTTTCTACATACCTCTAGGTAGCATGGGCTCTGAACACTGCGGTGCTGGGGCAGATGCAGTGTCACACAAAAGCATGGGGAGCACCCCAGCACACTTGACAGCAGACCCAGAAGTGGACCAGAAGCACTTCTGGGTCTCGGTGACTCATGTCTCCTGGGTCTGTGGGGGACAACCAGGGTCCCTCTGCGGCCAATTGCTGAACTGGCGGTACATGGGGGGCCCCCCTGCCGCACTCCCCAACAGACCCAGTGAGTGGATGGTGAGAAGGAACCTATCTGCACAAGGATGGAGTCTGCACGAGGATGGAGATCATGTGAAGGCTGGAATAGGGGCTAACTTCCCCTTCCCTTCCAAGAACTGGTAGGGTTGGGGGGGTGCAAGTCATCATTCTGCCTGTTGGGAAGGCTGCGTGTGGAGCAAGGGGAATGCAGATCTGAACTGTGCCTGCTCACTTCAGTGGGAGAGAGTGGGTGGGGGCCAGGCTGCAGGTCTCTTGGAAGGCTCAGGCAAAGAAATACTTATTATGACTGTTTTTTACCTTGTGATGATTTTTCAAGTGGGCTTCTCTGAATAGGGACCACAGCAATCCATGTATTGTTTGTTGCCTGTGTGAGTGGTTTGAAGAATGTGTCTGGCGCATGAGAACTTTCTGTTGGTAAATTCCAAATTGTGCCTTTTTGTTGCTGTGACAAAGTGAGTGAAATAATACCAGTATTCTCCAGACCTCTGTAGCAGGCTAGCAGTATTTGATTGAAAGGCCTCAACTCTTGCTAGCTATTGATCCTACTTGGATAGGGTAAAATGAGTTCTGCTAACTTTTAATGCAGGTAACTTGTTAGCTTTCCCATACATGAGAGAGATGAGAGAATCTGTATCAGACACAGCTCCAGGATTTTACAAAGGGCAGGGTTCTGTGTTGCAAGGACCAGTGCTGCAGTGGTGGCTGTGCTCCCTCCTCCTAGTCTCTTCCCTCTGATTTCTCCTCTCCGGCACTGGGGCAGGCAGATGGCACTGCAGAAGCAGCAGCCAAGGATTTAAGTCGCAAGGAAGGTAAACATTACCTCTCCCTTCCTCTCTGCATGCAGAGGTATGTCCCTTCCCCTCCCATTCCCCTTTTCCCATCCTTTCCTGCATGCTGCTACCAGGTGCTGGCCTGGGAGTGAAAGGAGCTCCTGCTTCTCCAGCTGTGCTGCATCGGGGCTTCTCTGACTGGGGACTGTGGCAGCAGTGGCAGTGGCTTGGGGGCATGTTCCCTCTCCCTACACCTGCTCCAGGCTGGCAAAGAACACCTAGTGGGAGAAGGCAGGGAGGGGGAATGCTCCCACCTGTTCTGGGCTGAGTGTAGCCCCCATACAGGCGTATAGCCATGCCACTGCACCCCTTCTGAATCTGCCTCTGGTCTGTTTAGAGAGAGAGGATACAGGATCTAGACTTTGCTGTAATGAGGCAGGCAATGCTGGAATAGCTGAGTCTGGAGAGACAGCTTGAGCTGGAATTGATTAGACTATTGCTAATGTTTTTGATGATAAAGCCAGAGTCAAGAAAAGGATGACTTTTAAGGCTGCATACTCCATGTGGTTTCTGACCTTTCTTGCAGCAGATTAGAAAAGGTAGCTGATGAATTACCAAATGAGTTCTACAGTGGATAGGAAAATAATGCTAATTTGATGGGACAAGGCTGTGGAAGAAGAGAAAAATGGAGTTGAATCTCCTTATGTGTAAGGTGCAAAACATATAGGCTATGGGGAAGTCAAAAGGACGTGACTCGAAACTGCCAAACACACACAGACAAACCATCCTGCCCTAGTCTAGTAAAAAACAAAAGCTTACCACAAAAGTAACCACAAACCAGCCTGCTGAGTCAGCCCAAAAAGGGAAGTGACCCCTAAAGTTACAAGTCAGAAGACCCTTAAAATCTGCTAACAAAGATAAATTGATGCTAACAAAAATAAACTGAAGACATGCACATTACTAACAAAGTCATGGCAAATGCTGATTAGTATATGTCATTGCTATGCTTATGATGTCATATTTTCTATATGAACTCGCCTCACCTGTTGTATGAGGCCAGTTGTGTATGGGTCTGTCCAGAATGCATTCTCTAATAAACCAAGCTTCTGTTGACCTGACCTAAAGTTTGCTGCATGCGTTTACCAAGACAAGACAAAAACCTTTGTAGACTATGTTGAGAATTTGGCATGAGGCTTTGTGATGTTGAATGATTGTTGTAGGCCAGGGCAAAACACATTCAGCCTTTAAGTAATGGTGGATCCTGGGGCCAGACATCTCCCTGCCCTATCTGCCACTGTGCTGCCTGCTCCCTTTCAGATCTGCAACATGCCACATACAGAGGCTGTCCATTAGGGCTGTGCAAAGCTTTGGTCCCTGATTCAATTCAGTGGAGATTCAGCCTGATTCGGTGGCTGAATTTTTTAATCTGAATTGAATCAGGATACCCTTTAATCTCTCCAAATTGAATTGGAACCCTCCAAATTGATTTGGAGAGATATGGAAAGATTCAGAGATTTGGACATAGACACAGCTTTAAATGTTTTTTCTACATACCTCAAGGTACCAGGTGGCTTGTGAATGCTGCAATGCTGGGGCAGATGGAGAGTCTCACAGAAGTGTGGGGGCTCCCCAGTTCATTTGGCAGCAGACCCAAAAGTGGACCAGAAGCACTTCTGGTCCAATTCTGGGTCTGCTGGGCAGCACGCTGGCCTGCTGTCCCTACCCTGCACCCTCCCGGCTTGGCAACTGGTGCCTCCTGGGTCTGGGGAGCTCCTGGAGCCAGGGGCGGCATGGAGGGTCCCCCCAGCACACTCCCCAGCAGATCCAGAAATGAGCCGGAAGTAATTCCGGTCCACTTCTGGGTTTGCTGCCGAGCACGTGGGTTGCCCCCCTGTGGGATGCTTCATCTGCCTCAGCATCTTGGCATTCATGAGCTGCACCTGGTACTTCAAGGTATGTAGAACAAACATTTAAAGCTGTGTCTATGGGTGAATCGCTGATTCTCTGAATCAGCATCCAATCTTCAGATTCGGATTCAACCAAATCAAATCAAGGAATTGAATCACTGTCCCTGATCTGGGCTGAGTCTGAATCCAAGATGGCCCATTTTGCACACCCCTACTGTCCAATGCCAGACATGACGCAGCCTGACCACCCCAGTTCTAACCTATTGGTTGTTTGTCCTTACTCACTTCATTTCAAGTGAGGGTTTTTTTTCTTTTTGTAGCATGTTGATTCTACTTTGAGCCAATATTAAATTTTTTTATAATTAAAACATATCTTTAAAACCCTTAAATTATTAACATAATTAATAATAAGGCCCATGTTTTTAAATTTTTGACCTACACAATTCCTTGCCTAATTAGCACTGGCACAGGAAGTAGCATCATATACTGTATTCCAAATATATAACAAATATAAGTGAATGTCACTGGTCATTTTCATGTAGTATTAGCTAGTTCGCCGTGTCCTGACAGTAACTGTGAACACAAAATGGGTATGTATGTATATCTTGTGTCCAGTAATGCAAATCAGCAATTGTCCAGCATCACTGTGCCCTGATTGGTCAAGACCGTTCTGCAACAACTGAACTTCTAGGTCACCCATGAGGCATGGAATCCCATGGTTCAATGTGTGCCAATAGGATTTAGAAAAAATGTGATTCCTCCCTTTTACTTGGCTACCCAGTACTTCCTGCCTTCTTTCCACCTTGTGCAAACTAAATTATCAGGGTTATAGCTTTCTCTGTTTCACATCTTGCACAGTGCTGATGACATTGTGGCTACTTGGCCAATAATTATTGATTTGCCATATCATGAAAGTAAGCCCTTAGAAGTCACCAATGAGAGAAAAGTGAAAGTGCTATTAGAAGTCTAATCTTTCCCAGCAGAGGGCAGTGATGTACTGTCAGTATATTCAAATGCTCATTCTTCTCTTATTTCAGCCACCCACACATACTTTCTCATTGTTTGCTTTCATAAAGGACTTGTGACTATTGTGTTATTTCTAACTACTGTTACCCTATGCCAAAACAGGAATCCTTTAAATGTATGGACTCAGAACAATTCCTCAACAAATATGGGTCACAAGTATAAGTGCTACCTGAGGTCACAATGTCCTTCTCTTGCTTACTACTTTATTTTTCAATATTTCTTTTTACATGAGGATGAATGTAGCAGCAATAGGAGTGTAACCTGTGCCCCTCTTTTCCCCGCTACTTTGGTGCTTAGTGTCATCTTCTTCCTCTCAACATGTCATTCTTCACACTACCAAATAAAAATAAGTTAGTCCATCCAAGAATGTTATTGAATATATTCTTCACTAGCAACTGACTTGCTGCCACTTGTCCTTCTGATAGCTACACATGTTGCACAACTAATGTCCCCTGAAAATACACTTACTTCCGCGTACAAAAATAGAGAAGAAAATCAGTGTTTACCTGATATCAGAGAATTGAGTCAGCTTGCATATTGCATACCAGTAAATCTCACCCCAAGAAAGTTTCTGTGAGGCAGAAAAAGTGGCTTCCTGTTGCATCAATCTCTCAATCATTTTTTTCAAAATTAAGGAATTAGAAGATTCTACATTTAAAGCATTTAGAAAAGAGTATGGCCTCAAACACTTGTAAAGTGACTGTAAAAACTCTCCTATTTTTCTTTCAGTTCTACATCATTTTTGTACTCCTAGTCTTTGCTTTCATGGCTGTAAACAACTCTGCCCACACACCTCTCTGTCCACAACTCTCATGCTGTTTTCCCAATCTTCTCCCTTAACTGCTTCTTTTGTGCATCTGCCACGTAGGATTTTGCGCTGTGATTCCTCATTCCCCAATACTTAGAACAGGCTGAGATGTGTGCACCAAGTGACCTCTTTTTCATACTTTTCCTTAAAACCCACCTCTTCAACTCATGTTAATACCTCCTTCCCATGGTATTTTGATTTATTATGGATTTATATGCTGTCCTTGCCAAAGGTTCAGGGCAACATACAATAAGAAACAAGGATAAATTAAAAACAGGAGAGTTGTGATATGTTGTGCATTAGCCATTAAATATGGTATTAGTTCTTGAATGTTGATATATTGTGTGCTTCCTTAGGCATCATATTTGCTTTTAGTTTTGGTTCCTGTGCATAACAATAGTTACCAACTGTGGTAAGCTGTACTAAACTGTGGTCTGCTCTCTCTCTGTCTCCTGCGCTAGTCTAGTCTTCCCACCACTGTGAAGCCACAAAATATAAGAAAGAGTGATGAATATCAAAACAGCTTGAAAAGGAACTAGGACATCAAGATGAAACAGAAAATTGCAATGGAGCATAGGAAAGGCTGTCCATTAGGTATGTAGGGCCTGGACCAGTTACGGCCTTATAGGTCAAAACCAACACCTTGAATTACAGTTGGAAAGTTTTTGGGACCCAGTGCTAGCTCTGGAGTTATGTGCTTCTGGTAACCCACTTCTGTCAGAACGTGGGCCACCATGTCCCGCATCAAGTACAGCTTCTACGTAGTCTTCAGTGGCAGGCTTATATAGAGCACAGTGAAGTTGTTTGGCCTTGAGGTTGTGAAGTTATTCGTGAGCTGGAGTTCTTTTCCGGTACATTAGGTTACCTAACCTGTGCTAACTCTGGAGAAGGTATTATGTTTTAGTTATTTGTAAACCATAATGTAAACCTGCAGTGACACTTGTGTGTCAAGGAATAATAATAAATGAAAGAAAGATATCCATAGTCACTAAAAAAGGCAGGACAACCAGCAGTAGCCTGAAGCTAAAGAACAAAATGCTTAGACTACCTGTCAGGGAATATTCTCAACAGATGTTCAGAAGTTGCAGGGAAGACTTTGGTATTGTGAAGAACATGTTACTAAATGTTCCACAAGGAATTCATGCCATGAGATACTGCTGGTGAGTGTCTGTGGAGCACTTTGTCAGTGATGTGGTGGTGATGATGCCATCCTGCTCAGGTGTGTTGGAAAACCTTATGCCAGAAGGTCACCCACATGATGTTGACATCAGGCATTGTAATTATGAGTAGTTAAATGTCTATTGCTTTTTGTGGATATTCACCAGGCCTATCAGACTATACATTTCATTTCTTTCTGAAAGCATTTACCTAGTGCTATAAGAAACACCTTATCACATTACTATAAATGAGATTAAAAGACAATATTTTTTCCAATTTGTTTTCTCTTTATATTTGAATTTGATTGTAAACAGCTTTACTGTTTGCTCTGTATGTTCAGTTTCCCCTTTAGTTTGTATGGGTCTTTTGCTTTCACAACCAAGAGAAACTGTAACAAAACCACAAATTTTTGCAAGGAGACTGAGGAACTATGAATCTATAAATCTATGAAAGTAGTAGGGTGTCAGAAATTACTTTGAACTCTCAACATGAAATAGAGAAGGTGTCAAGTTAACAGAAGTTCTTTAAGGGCATCCAGGGCTGCTCCAAACACTCTTCATTAGAGCTAAGATCATGATATTGGCTTTTGCAAAACTTTTGTCAGTTTATTTTTGCAAAATGAAAACCATGCAGTGGTTTGGAGCTTGGCCCTTTTACAGTTGAATCATCAAAATTTGACAGACTATTTTAAAAAATGTTTAGATTTTTTGGCGTTTTTTAGTTTTTCCAGAATACTGCAGTTCCTCTGGAAGATGTGTGTATTCATGAATATTTACTTAATATGAAAGTTGTTTACTATCAGTGTTAACAGTTGCAAAATCAAACAACCAAAATCAGAAAGCATCATAATTACACCAACACATTCTTCTTCTAGTCTGTATTCCTCCAGAAACTCTCCTCTTTCTTCCCAGCAGCCCTAGATATTATCTGGTAGCTTAATTTTTGCCTTAGTATCTTCTGGTGTCCCTGTTTCCGCCCAGTATCCTTAACTTTTAAGATGTGTGTATAGATTCCTGCCTGGAACACTAACTTCATCTGCATGGGGTATTGGGTTCCTGTAGAGAAGAAATGAGTCATTGTTGAAGTATTACAGATAAAGGTGCAGCAAACTTGTGTAATGTAGGACAGTCTGCATATGTGAACAGGAATAAGTTTGCTGTATATTATGTATTACATGCTTCCTTATGGGAAATTCCAGGGAACTGGACTGGAAATTCTTTGCAGGCTTTGAGATGACTGCAGAGAACACCTGGTAAAAATAGTACAGTCTATGTCCACAAACCAGGATGGTTGTTGTGGCCATTATGCTGCAATTTGCGCTACTCCAGTGGTGGTCAACCCTTCAGCCCTGAAGGTTGCATGAATAGCACGGAATCAGTCTGTGGTCTGGATCTGGTCTGTGGATCCAATCCAGAGCTCAGGGGCAGTCTGGTACAACTGGATGGGGGACATTGGCCAGATGCCATGTGTGAAGCCTTGTCATCTGGCCACAAGGCTTAGAAATTTGGTAGTGGGGGAGCAGTGGCAGTGTCAATTGATATTGCTCCTCCATTGCCAAACGTCCAGATGCCGGGGGAGCTCTGTGGGCTGGATAACACAGCGCTGCAGGCAAAAGCTGGCCTGTGGACAGGGGGTTTAGTACCTGTGTTAGTCCAGTAACACTAGCGCTATTTACAAAACCATGACTGTAAAGTGGGCACAGCTTGTATCTTGTACCTCTGTTCTTTCTCTTTCTTTCAAATGAAATGTTTTACACTTGATTGTAGCTTAAGAAACATTTCATTTAAAGGAGATATCATCTGTCCTACAAAGCGGCAAAGAAAGTGACGTAAGGAATTGTTATCTAGAAGTCATCCAAGCTGCTAACTCAGCATATTGGGAAGTTTGGCTCCATTGCATATGCCAGAAAGGAGAATGGATAATGCTTCAAAGTACTAAGTAGTGTCATTAAATGATTCATCAGGATGTAATTTCCTGCAGGCAAAGCAGTGCAAAAAAAGGAAACCTACATTTGCAGGATCAGAGCTGTCAGATTCCTGAATTTCTGCCAGGTTACACAGGAAAGGATGAAGTTTGACAGGAACAGCGCTCACTTGCTTGAAGAGGGCATTTCAATGAATCCATGCCATACGAATTCACCTCTGGCTAGTAGGTGGAGAAGTGCATTCTGACACAGCTGGGCTTCAACGTTTGCATCTATTGGGTTTCTACAATTTGAAAAATCTTTTGTAGGAATGATGATGAGAAATGATGATGAGCATTTCGCACTGGTGCAGAGCAGGAAGTAGTTTGCCAGGGGGTTGTGGGGTGTCAAGGCTCTCTGATCATAAAGAATACCTGTTTCATTAGGCTCTGGCTTCCTGTCCTAATCAGTACTCACTTGCAAGGCTCAGTCAGTGATGGTTCTGGGATTGATCACGTGTCTTCTCAGGGTGTGTGTTCAGGGCAAGCAAGTATGGTGAAATGTACAGTCCCTATATAGACAATGCTTTTTACCCATTGCCTGCAGCTTAGACTAGCAGTTCTCAACCTTATTAGACTTGAGGAAGCTGTCAGAAAATGCCAGCTCTTAGTTTTCTCTCAGTTTTTTACTATAGAAAAATAATAGAGCAGGTATTCCTTAGTAAAGATCTCAGAAAGATTACAGATATCTATAGGTTTATCTTGTGGCTCATGTTTGCACACCTAAAAGTGGCTAACAATGCATGGCACCCTATAACACTCTTGGAAGGATCTCAAGGCACCCCAGTATGGCATGGCACCCTAGTTGAGAATCACTGGATTAGACAGAGAGGTGGAAGATCTAGACTTCCAGTTCAAGGTTTGCCACTAATTTGCTCTGTGGCTGGGATGAGCTAAGAAGTTCTCCATCCCTCATTTTTACCATCTGTACAGTAGGTTACTTTATTAGGCTGTTTTGGAGCTCAATTTATTTCAGATTTTTTAAAGAACTTTGATTTTTCTTGAAAGCTTTTAGAGAAATGAAAACTAATAGTAATGAACATTACTTGATCAAAGCACTGCCAAGCTAATTTGGCTTTTAGCTGTAGCCTGTATTTGATGCTTTAGAGGAAGATGACCTCTACAAGGTCATCAGTGGGGCAAATGAGGGAAGGAGGGATGAGAAATATTTGCTTTCCTTACCCAAATGCAGCCCTCTTGAGCTAGGAGTCTTCGTTCTTGAACAATCTTATTGACTTGCCTTTATGCTGACACCTACTGTGCAGCATTCATTTTAACTACTCTTTATACCTTTTCACCTTGCTCCCAGAGGATCAACACTGTTTCAAGTGTATTTTTGGTTCTGCCTTGAAATATGTGAGTTACTTCCTTTCTCTGACTTGTTCTCCTGAGGAGAAAATGGGAAGGCAAAATACCCTTGCATATGGGGATGGCATTCTTCCTGGAAAAATCTGGGTCTGGTTCCTTACGGCACTGAAAGAGGGGGGGATTGAAGAGGCAGTGTTTCTGTCTTGGACCCATACAGGAGGAGCAGCATGGCTGTAGGCATGTTGTTGCTGTAGAAAGAAGGAAGGATTCCTTTACGTGGAATTTGTGAGGGTAAAATCCAGACATATAAAACTGCACTGCATGGGACACCCCAGAATTTTCAGGGCTTGATGTTTTTTGTGCCCTACTTTATGGCAGAGTAGGCCAGGAAGAAGGACCTGCAAAATTGGGGTTACTATGGCACAAGGTTGAACAGCCATCTGGGAGATGTAGCATTTCAGTGTAACCCTTTGGCAGTCTATACTGACTAGTTATCTATGGGGCTCCAATCTGCAAACTTTTGCCCTCCTGAAGAGGGAGCAATAATTACACAGCTCATTATCATACAGCAACTGGTATATGGTACACTGCTACATAGTCCCCAAAGGAATGGACCAGGCAATCTCTTGTATCTGTCACTTGATATCAGCCTTGAATCTATGGATGATAATGGGGCTCTTATGGCTCCACTGCTGCTGCTTTGCCTCTTAGATGTAGCATAAAGGTATGTATGTGGGTAAAGGAAAGATCTGGGACTGGAGAAGGAAATGAGAGCCACCACTATAGTACATGAGGAATATGGGGACTGCTTACAAACCGTGTTGTTGAAAACTGGAAGAGATTCAAGTCATCAGACAGGAGGTGCGTAGAGGATTGGGCAGATTGACTGAAGTGTCTAGATGGTTATTTCATAGACAAAAGGGGAATGTGACTAAGTCTACATATTTGAGTAGTGTATGTACCATGCAAGAAGTAGAACTATTTCTAGGATGGCACTGGGGGAACTGAAAGGGAAAACTGCTTGATATCGAGAAGGAATATGTTGGACACCTATTAGGATGAAAAATAGGTGCTTAGGGGAAGCATTGTCCCTTGCGTGTGGGAATGCTAAAGTGACAGAGTGGACAGTTCATGAAAAAGTGAACAGAGAACAATTCAGCACTGGTCAAAAACCAAGCTACCTTGTCAAATGCTCTTGTCTAATTTCCCTAACATTATAAAGATAAAATTTGGGTGAAGACTGATACACAAGTTATAATTATGTTAGCTTCATGCATGTATTCAGTTTGCCCCATAATACTGGTTAATGTATGCACAAATTAGGGCCTTGATTGTGTGTCTAGTTTCTCGGGAAAAAAAGTATAAATACAGCCTCCAGCACACAGCAGGCTACATCATTGCTACAGAAACAAATATAATGCCAAAAAGAAGTCTGACAGCTCTAATACTGATTATGAAACATTTGACTTGACTTAAACGCTCTCTTTTTAAAGAGGTATGTCAGCTTTTTCTAACCTGTCTTACTTCCCTGCCCTTTTAAGCCCCAATACAGCTATTCTGTGTAGCCTTTACCTTCGCTTCAATTCTGCTACTGTGACTCTTCATCATTCCACATATTTAATTTGAAACAAATGTTTGAAAACCAACCTAGTACTAAAGCAACTAGTTGACCTGACACTCTGGGCTTCCCATGTGCTTCACTTAGTTATACCTTTGAATAATTAACTAAAAGAATGATAACAAAATGTAAAATATTGATCAGGCTTTCCTGCAGAATTCAAATGGAAGGGATTTGTAGAAGTTACAAACTCTGGCTACAGTGCGTGGAATATATGTAATGCAGCTCATGAATCTGCCATCTTGCGTCATTCACGGTGTGGTAAATTACAGTATGCCTTTTTTAATTATGCCACCGAAATCTGAAACTTACAGATATAAAATCATGACCATCTTCCCCTTACGTGCTTGTCTTGTCTCTTAGCTTAACTAGTTGGATAATCATGCTCCAAGAGTAGTTCTCAAACTTGGAGGAAATATTAAGTGTAGTTCCCCAGGGGTCTGTTCTGGGTATGGTACTATTCCGTATCTTTATGAATGACTTGGAAGAAGGCAAAGAGTGCATTTATTTAGCTGGTAAATGACCCTGCCCTAGGCCTGTGTGAAGCAGCTAGTATTCACTTTGGATTCAGATTTGACTGATTCGGAGGACAATGATTCGATTCGGTAATAAACTGGATGCAATTCAGTGAGAACAAGTGTAAAATATTACACTCAGAGAGGAACAATTAAATGTACGCATACAAAATGAGGAACCAACTGACTAGGTTGAAGTATTGCAGAAAAAGACCTTGGGGTTATAGTGAACCTCAAGCTGAATGCAAGTCTGCAGTATAATATTGTTGTAAAAAAGGCTAAGAGCATACTGGCTAATAGTGTATGTTTTTAACTGTTAAGTGAAAGCTCCCTGTTGTTTTTGTTACGGATGATGACAAATGCTGTCAGAGGAACATGGATCATCCAATTCTCCTTCCCATTTCCTTTCAGCATTCTGACAAAGGCACATGTATGTCTACATTCACATTGCAAAAACTAATCCTGTAAGTAAAAGTCCATCAGTTGAAAAGTGACAGTTCTGGATCTCTGATACTACTAACCCTCAGATTTTCCAGAACTGAAAGAGATCTGAGATTTGGAAAAATGCATCTTGATTTATTGAATTAGTGTATTTTGCATTTCATGTATAGTAAATTTGGACATGTGTGTTGTTGGTCAGTTCCATTTCTTGTTTCTTCAATGAGGCCTGCAAGAGAGGGCTGACAGAAGCTGATTTGACTTTGGATCTAGAAAGTTGTCTGTATCCTCCTTTTTCATACACAGGGTCCTTCCAAGTGCACATCATCATCCTTCTCAGCATCTAAATTAAATAATTGGGAAATCTAATGAAATAAACATTTCAGCCCATGCTGCATTGTGCAGATGACACCCTTTTCTAGATTGCTTTTCAGCTGCTGAAATCACTGCCTTTTGAGGCTTTTTGACAACAGGGCTGGGATCTGTACCTAGATAAAGAGCAGCTGAATGAAGCTGAAATAGGATAAGACTGAAATGATGTCAGTGGGAAGAGGTGACACTGATGGAGCTTTCTTTCTCCATAGTGATCACTTCTCTTGAATGTCAAGTGGTCCATAGCTGTAAGCTTCTTTAAACTCTGTAGCATAAAAAAAGGCGGGGTAGGGAGGTGGGAAAAGGAGTTTGACTCTCATTTTCAGATACTCAGGAGATTGCATTTGATCCTTTCTAATGCAGACCTGGCCACAGTGGAACAATTTCCACTGAAACAGTTGGCTGAAATTGCAACTCGACATGTCTAACAAATGAATCATTGTGCTCTGGAAAAGACCAGGCTAGTTTGAAATGCAGCAGCCTTCCTTTCCAGTTGTTCTGTTACTTGAAACATGTTATTTTTGCATGCTGCTTTCAGTCCTGTTTCCCACCCCTCCCTTCCCCCAATTAAGAGTCTCAGTTTAGGGTCACTATCCCAATTTCTCTCTTGCCCCCACCCCATCAAGGTTTAATGGCATGGGTGCTATGTTTCTCAGTGTCTTGCAGTGATTCTCTGTAGCTATATTTCATTGGAACTAGATTTCTGTTGACCAGTGTTGGTGGTTTGTGTAATGAGCCTAAGCTCAGCTGGAGATGGGCCCAGTCCAGGCCCCAGCTGGAAGTAATCAGGGACTGGGATGAGTCATCTCCCAGGGTGACAGGAAGTGGGCCTTGCCAGCTTAGGCCTTTATGAGGCCAAATCAGACAGCAGCAAGGTGTCTGGGCAACAGACAACTTTACTGTGCCTCTAGCATGCTGGGCACTCCTAAACTTGACTCTCTCATTTGATCTCAGTTTGTGACTCTGTGCTCTGACCATTTGGCTTGGACCCTCCTGCCTGTTTGTGCTTGCTTCTATTCTTGTCTTGTATTTCCTGGCCTGGATCAACTGATTACCCAGACTCTGACCTTGTCTCATCCATTGCTCTCCTGGGTCAGGACTGACACCTGACTTTGACACTAACTTCCACTCTGGTAAACCCCTAACCTAGCACAACCCACTCAGACTAGATACCTATGCCCTGGTCAACCCTTAGTGTCTGTGACTGGATAGCAGCTGTTTCATAGGAGCAGGACTGAAGGGATGGATTTTTTGCCAGAAGAAATAACTGTATTCAGAGCTAAATGGAAAAACATACTTCTCCATCCAGGCTTTCCTACAACACAAACATTCTAATAAATTGTTTTTAAAACATTTTTAAATGAATTTATTCCCCACCCCTGCCCTCAGGGCTTGGTCCTAAGTAGAAAGGAAGCAAGGGAATATTTGCATTTACTTTAAATAATGGGATGTTTTTAGGTACTTCAGAAAGCTCATAAATTCTTCACTTGCTAGGCATTAATAATACAGAAAAGGATCTGCGGGATTATGGTGGACCACAAATGGACTGAGTGAATACCATGATGCTGTTACAAAAAGACCAATTTCATTCTAAGATTAATCAAGAGGAATGTTGCATATGAGTTATGGGACATAGTTTATTCCATTGTGCTTGGTATTAGACTCCTGCATCTTGTTCTGGGATTCATGGTTCAAGGAAGATGTTGACAAATTTGAGAGGGTCCAGAGAAGGTCACTGAAAATGATAAAAGCTTTGGAAAACATGATATGAGAAAGAAAGATTTAGGTTTGTTTCTTCTAGACCAGGGGTGTCAAACCTTTCAGGGTCTGTGGGCCAGATTTGACCTATAGACGGGCTGCATGCACTGCATGTGTGTGGCAGAGAACCTTTGGTGCCTGCCACTTTAAGGGCTGAGAGCAAGCAGCAGGGCAGCCAGCAGGTGCAGGCCAACCCTGACAAGGCAGTTACATGACCACAGGAAGGCTATATGATTGGAGGAGGGGGCTGAGCAGCCTCCATTTTAACTCAGGCCCTCAGGGCTGAGCCAGCAGTCTATTGTTGGTAGCCAGAATAATGCCACCTGGCTGAGCAGCTGCTCAGAACACCCTTGGAAGTAATGGCAGGAGCTATGGGGATGGCAGGAGGCTCCTAGCCTTGGGGCATGACTGAATACTACACCCTGCTGGGGTAGGAGGGTCTATGGTGGGTCCACCTGTGGTGAGGTGGTTCCTAGGATTTGTCATGCCAGTTGCCTCCCCAATGGAAGGCGAGTAAGGGGTGCCTTGTAGCTCCAGCCCCCAGAACTTAGTGGGTAGTAGGGAGGCAGTGGGGTCAGGCATGTCTTTGGACACCTGAGCCCTTGGGGTGTAAGAGCCTGAGGCCCCAGGGACAGGGTATGGAGTTGGGCCCAGGGAGGGGGCATAAGAGTGGCCCCAGAAAGGGGGTGTAGTGTTGGCCCTGGTAAGGGGGTATAGTAAGAGAATAGGCTGCATGCAGTAGGGCTACAAGGGTGGCCATAAGGGCTATGCAGTATCGATGCAGAGTAGGGTTGCAAGGGGCAACCTGAAGGACTGCACTGATGGCATGTAGAGTAGAGCCACAAGGCTGACCTGAAGGTCTACGGTATAGGCCAACCCCACAAGCAGTTCAGGGAGTTAGCTCCAGTGAGGGGCTGTGAGTTAATGTCCCAGTGAGAATGTGGAGGAGTAACCCCAGTGAGAGGGTGTGGGTGAGTGAGCCCCAGTAAGGAGGGCATGAGTTTGGAGCCCAGTGTGAGGGTACAATGACTATGAGCTTCAGTGAGGAGTGGGAGTTGCATGTGAGACTCTGGAGCACAGGTCATAGTGTGAGGCACTGTAGTGATATGGATGCCATCTGTGAGGCATGGGACACAGTATAAGGTAGGTTGGAGCCATGTATAATGCCCCAGGCATTGGGACATGTAATGGGTAGCCTCTCATACTTTACAACAATTAATGTAACAGCAAGACATGGCAGAAAGATGAGGGCAGACTGCCCTAGACAGAATGCCCGACCATGAATCAGCCCCTTGTCACAATGTGGCATGCAGGTCTAGTCTGACACCTATGGGCAGCACTGTGGGCTGAATGATAGGGCTGGATTTAGACTACAGCACATATCTTTGGGACTCTTGCTGTGTGGGGGTAGCTGTCTTTCAGTATGTAAGTGTCACAATAAGGCCACCCCTGGGATGCCTGTGATGTCCCTAGGGCACTGTGACCATGATGGCTCTGCCTTATAGGCACCTATTGATCTATCCTGCCAGATCTTGTTGTTATAAATGGATTGGGAGGCTGCCCTCGAGTTGGTGCATGGTCACAGTCCTGACAGCTTCCCCTAAACCTTGTCGATTGCTGGACACCTTTATTGGGCCCCACACTCGGGAGGTGTTTTATGATATCCGCCCAGTCTTTTGGGCTAGATGCACGACTCCAAAACCAACCCTTTATCATGCCCCATGCCTTGCACATATTATGTAAACGTTGTCTCCTTGTGTTGAGGCCACAGCTTAGTCCGGCTTCAGTAACTATGCCCCTCTGGTGCTGGGGGTCTGCTCACCCCCTGTCGCATCCTCTCTGGCACTGGGGTTTCCTCACCCCCCTATCACTGCACCCTCTGGCGCTGGGGTCTGCTCCCCCCGTCACTGTGCCTACACTGGCACTGGAGTCTCCATACTGTAGTGGGCCCCCAAGTAGGCCTCCTCCTTCCCCAGTAGTCTCAGCCTAATCCAATGGTTTATAAATAGAAATCAAAATGTGGGCCCCTGGGCTATAACATAAAAAGAGTTCAGGGTGTGTTCTGTCCCTTTAAAAGAGTTAAACCTCTCCCCCTCCACCCCTTCCCAGCACTAAATGCCTTGTAGGCCAGGATACCTGGTGAGCTCCTGGAACCCCTTAATCCTACCAGAAGCAGAACAGGCAGTCAAGCATTTCCACTTAGCTTCCTCTAAAAGAGCTCCTTCCCCTTTGGCTCCTGACAGAGAACTGCTCCTCTAGTCCCAGCCCTGGGGTTTATGTGTGCCCAGGGCCCTGCCTCTTCCTGTCAGCTGACTAGCTGCAGGTGCAGTCTAATTCCCTCATTAGCCTGTTGCCACAGTAACCTGCAGCCGTGGGGTTCCTGCCTGATTGCTAGGGCCCTCTCGCTAGGCAGTTTCTGCCCTTAAAGGAGTAGGCACACTTTAGTGTCCTGCAACAGTAAGTTTGTTAGAAAGAAACTGATCAGTTTCAGGTCCATGATGTAATAAGAAGTAACTGTGGAAGTATCAGGCTGGAAGGAGGCTATCTGTGTTGTTCCTCAAGGCTCATTTTTGGGACTCATCTCATTTACTATTTTTTACCCATGATCTGTGTGAAACAGGAGTGTAGTAATATAATTTGCTAATAATGCAATGTTGGGAAGCCTCATCACTACAAAGGAGGACTGGTATATATAGGAAGAACTTGATAACCTTCAGAACTGGAGTAAGAGAAATGAGATGGACTTCGCTAGAATAAAGTTCAAGGTCATGCACTTAGCAGAAATATTTGTTATTAGCTCTTATAAGCTGGAAATGTCAGGAACAGGACTGGGATATACCAGTCAATCAAAGGCTGACTCTGAGTCACCAACACACAGTAGCTGCAAATTCCAGACAGTATTAAGGAAAGTATTTCCAGTAGACATAAGGATGCATTAATGCCATAGTACAAGACATCAGTGAAAACTCATCTGGCAGAATGTGCATGGTTCTGTTTGCTCAGTGTAGAGGGACCCAGGCAGAGTCCCTGTACTGGGATGAGGCCTGCCTGCTGTGCACTCAGCAGGTGTCTCGTTCCCTACTGAATCTCACCCTCTATGACTTGATATAACTGAGAAGAGATGTAGGGAGGTAGCACCTGCTTAAAGAAAGCCAGCTGAGGTTGGCGTAAGTCACTGTTAGGGTCTTCTGTGTGGCTCCTACTTTCTTATACCCCACCCCTCTCCACCCAGGGTTCCAGTTGGTGTTGGACACAGACATTTGGCTGTCCCGAGTGCAGTTCAGGCAGAGAAAGAAGCAGCCAGGTTGATCAGAGTCAGCGTGTTCTGGCTATGCTTACTGGACTCTGCTGCGAGTTAAAGGTCAGCCAGTCTTGGCCCATGTAAAGAAGTAAATAAACTAACAACAACTCAAATGACCATGCCCTAGCCCCTTTTCTGGCCCTCCAGGCACCTCAGTCACCTTTCTTCAGACAGTCTCAGTCCCACAGGGATTGCCCTGTTCTGGCTCAGTCTGTGTGGGTCTGCCTGTCCTACACAGACGCCCAGAGTAATGTGGGGCCAGGGGAGTCACAAAGCCTGGCTTAGTCCCAAAGGGTACCCAAAGGGCTTTTCCTAGCAGCTTGGTGATCCAGAATTGGTCTGGAGAGTCAGATGCTTTGGGTCTCAGGCTCCTGGTCCCCTGCCTTTGTGGGAAATATGATGAGGACTCTCATCCCTCTGTGTGTTTGCCCAGTCCTGGTGTCAGCATGGGCTTATGTAGGGGTTTCCAGGTTGGCAGGAGCCAATCCAGCCCCTCGCTTGTCCCTACATACCTGGCTGCTGTTGGCAGGTGTTAGGAGCCCCTGAGGGGCTTGTCATCCCCATCAGCTGCTTCCTCTGGGCCCCAGGTGGCATTCCATGCACTGGCTGCCTGCTCCCACTCTGGGCTACAGCCCAAGCCCACATAAGGCTGGGGTTCTGGCCCCCATCCCTCTCTAAGTGCGGAGCTCAGGGGACACCTGCCATGCACTGGCTGCCTGCCTGGCAGCATAACAAAGCATGTCTCAGTTGCACTGGCTCACTGTTTCCCTGCTCCATGTGGACAGTGTTACCAATGAGAGTAGACATTGCAGCATATGCTCTGTGACGGGCCAGTAGGGGGCGCTCCCGTGTTGAGCCGCACACCTCCCTGCTCCCGCCCACCTTCCAGGCTCCGAGTGCCTCCCTTGGGGTATCTCCCGTCCGTCTGACCCCTTCCCTGGAGCACACCCACTAGCCTGGGGTTTCCGCTGCCACCATCCAAGGCTCTGGACTTACTTTTGGCCCTGTGCACCTTGGAAAACACAGGCCTGATCGTCCAATGGGTCCTAGACCCAATACCAGCACTTGGGGCACTTTCCCCAAGACAGGGGCTTATCAGGAGAGCTTCCCTTAGTCCGCAGACCTAAGGGGCCTCCTCAGCATAATTTAGTCCCATCCCTCAATAAGTCTCCCACACAGGGCACAAGGAGAACTTTATTGATTACAGGGGTAGGGCAGAAACAGGGTAAAAGGTAAAGCAATATCACAGAAATAATAGAGGAATATCAAAGGAATCCCATAGA
>JAGPOW010000304.1:71851782-71894160 GCA_030014935.1 Caiman crocodilus | reverse complement strand
GTAGGGCAGAAACAGGGTAAAAGGTAAAGCAATATCACAGAAATAATAGAGGAATATCAAAGGAATCCCATAGAGCAAACCAGAGTGGCTGAGGTAGCCATTTGAACACGCATCTGAAATACTGTACTTTAAATATCTAATCGGATCTCAAGTAGCTTACTCACTCTTGTCATCCAGAGGTAGTTGGAGTTTCCTCTGGAGGCAGATTCTCTTAGGGCATGCAGAGAGATCCCAGTTCAGGTTCACTTGGATGACCGCATGGCTAATGGTTACCCCTCTTCTTCTTCCTCCGGGCCTTTTATCCCCTCTCTGACCTCAGCAGCCCAATCCAATCGAAGCTGCCAAAACAGGTCACAAGCCGACCCATTTCCCAAGCATCCCTGGACACCTGGGCCGCGCTCAGGGCTGGGCCCAGGCTTTTGTCATGCAGACAGGGAGAAGTTCCCCGCCCTGAGGGATTCACCAGCCGCCTCTCAGGCAGGCACAGAAAGAGGTTTCTGGAGAGGGACACCCATGGTGGCATTTCTGCCACATGCTCAATATACCTTTTTACATGATAGAATGAATCTGAGAGGCTAGGTAGCTCCAGACAGCTTTGCCATCATAATCTGCTACAGTTTACATGGGGATGTGAAGCAGCATAAGAACACAATTGTGAAAGAAATTCTAGGAGATATTAAAATATTTACTGACACAACTGACTACATGAGTTCTAGATAGCATCAAAGGCTAGTGTGGGATTGTGCTAATGCTGGCTGAATTCTCCTAGTCAAGGCCTACTGAAACTAATTCTTGTACATTTAATAATGGCTCCAGCTCTTGAATCAGTATTGCATCCACATTAGGTCCTTGGATTTCAACTCCCCCACAAATGTGCTTCAATCAAAGCCTTTTCTCAGCAAAATAAGTTGGTCATTTTTCTCTCTAAGATAATTGGCTGCATGTAGGCTGAAGAATGTCACATTACCATACAAAGGCCCTTTAAAAAACACTGAGTCTTCTTGGAAACACATTGTGTTAAGAAAAAAATTGTTTATTTCAGTTGTCTCCTGCATTTAATAACACTTAAAACCTAAGTCTGAAGGTCTGTAAGTGTTTTACCAGCATTAAAATATTAAGTCTCCAAATACTCATGACATATCCATGTATTATCTCATGTTTCAGTCTGGGAAACCAAGGTGCAGAGACGCTAAGTGGCTCATGCAAGTATGTGCCAGAGCTGGGAAGATGACCCAAGAATTTAGCCTTCAAAATATGTGCTCTTGCTTCAAAAGCCCTCACTTCCTTCTTACTCACCCTTCTCCGTTATAGGAAAAAGAGACATGGAAAAGAGCCTTTGACCTTTGAGGTCATTTGCTTCTGCATGTTGGGTGCCACCTGATGCCAGCAATTTCTTTTTTGTCACATAATTATCACTGCAACTGCCAACTGAATATAATGCAGCAAGAGCAGATGAGCGGCTAAGCAAGAGACCTTGTTTTCATAAAATGCAACAGTGATAAAGAGAGGGTGGGAATAATACATGATCTAAGGCAATATTGGCTAGAAAAACAGAACTGCTTCTCAGTTTGAATGTCTTTTAAGATTTTCCAAATAGTAGCAGGACTGAAGAGGCAGCTCTAAATTGAAATTAAACCTCATTAGCTGCATATACACATTAATTACACGGCTTTTGCAATTAAAGAAGACACTTAAGTGTTTTCAAAACATTTTCATGGTGGTCCCTGCGTGGATAAGACACCCATATGAATGGACAGGAAAAGAAGCTTTTAGAGGAGGGAGAGGAATGCTGCTTTAAACATGATATATTTCACTACAGAGGAACTACAGCAACTGGGGAAGTGATTCAACCAGGATGCCAAGGCACATTGGGGAACCTTAAGATCCTTTCAAGGGTGTCATGAGATGCTATACTACGTGAGCACTGTTAGGTGTTAGGTGTGTAAATTTGATTTATAAGAAAAACCTAAACACTCTGACCTGTTGTGATCTGAGTTCTTTGCAATCTAAGAATTGATCTATTATTTTGTATGTAATTAAAAAGGAGTGAAAAATAAAAGCTGGCATTTTCTGGTGGGTGCCTTGAGTCTAGAGAGGCTGAAAACCAGTAATCTAGGGTTTTGGCACCCCAAGCAAGAATTTTTACACATTCAAAAAGAATAGTCATCTTCCAGAGGGATGAAGTGAAAGTTTGAGAAGTTTTTATTCTTGTATCTATCTGAGCCATGTTAATGGTTTGTTTGTTTTACACCAGCCCCCATCTTACCAAATCTGTCACCAATGGCAGTTCTGCCTGTGGAGTACCCTCATGATGTGCTCAGACACACGCAAAAATAAAATTAAAGGAAAAACACATTTTAGGTCAGTATTTCCAAACGCAGCATTAGTCCTCAGTTGAAACCCTGACTTGCAGGGGCTACAGAGCCACAAATACAACTTTTGGAAATGTTGACATTAGATTGACAGTTTAGAGTAAATGGAGATACACTTGTATCCTTCAAGTGAAGACCCCCTCGAAAAGGTTTGGATTTGGAGTGAAAACTGAGAGCAAAGAATAGGGTTGTGCTGAAGAGGCAGAGTCCCCAGACGGTGATAGTGAGAATGGATGAGACAAAATAAATATTTTATTGCAAACAGAGGCAAAATTTCTAAAAAAAATTCAGTGTCTTGTCTTGACAAGACTCATGAATAAAGAGAAGTTACATAGCAAGAGTATAAGCTCTCTTGGACTTCATATGCATTAAAATGGCATTGAGATGCTTCAGCAGAGACTAAATCCTCCTTATGCTGTGTTGAAGCACATCTTCTGTCTTGAAGAATTTACAATCCATGTTAAATAAACAAAACAGGGAAACATTAGCCTTGTCCTACAGATGGGGATCAACTTCAACTAATGTTAAGCTGAATGCATAAATAATAGTCCTTTACATGACTACAATCCCATCCATCTGAAGATCACAAAGTGCTTTATAGACACCGATTAATCCCTACAATGACATTAGGGAACCCTGTTACAGAGATGAGTTAATTGAGATACAAGGACAGAAAATGACATTTTCAAGATCAGGTTTATGACAAATGTGGAAATAGAAGGCATGTGTCACTACCAAGAGACGAACCCTACCCATTATGTTATTCTGGAACTTAGGAAGAGGCAGGGAGATTCCTCTCTCTCATTAAGCCTTTATTATAACAACTAACCCCTGACCCAAAATGGTCAACTGAACACTTCCTGTTCTGTGAATGATATCACTCTTTAGTAAGGGCATTAACCCATATTACTACATCCCCTTTTTCAGGGGAATATTTGATACACACAAGAGGAAACTAAACAAGGTAGAAACATTGGTAAGTATTCTTTTAGACTAGAGTAATTCACAGTCCTAATTTATTTGGTGAAACTGAGGTATGTCCAATGGCTTGCATTGTTTGTATTAAGTTATAACCCAGGGGCTTGTTTTTCTGTTGTCTTTTATATCGGTGGATCGGGATGAGGCTACTGGGAAGCAGGAGGCCTCATCAGGGCACACTACTATGTAGATCCCCAGCACCAGTAAGGGCACAGAGACAGGGCTGAAGAGACCCCAGTGACAGAGGGTGCCATTACTGGGGCTAACAGCCCTGTAATGACAGAAGGCTAAACTAGACTGAGGCCTCATCAAAGGAAAATATGTTTAAATACCACCTGCAAGGCATGGGGCATGGTAAAGGGGCGATTTTGGAGCCAAGCATCTAGCCCATAAGGCTTAGGGTGTCCCGGGAAGCAACCACTAGCAGGACCCAGCAAAGGGTCTAAGAACCCTCAGGGTTTAGGTGAGGGACCATCAGGACTGTGACCAAATAGAAACTCGTGGGCAGCCTCCCTTCTTACTAGTTATACTAGCAAGATGTGGCAGGTGCCTGTGGGGTGTAGCCAGCACAGTCACGGAGCCCTAGGGGCATCATGGCCATTCCTGGGGACCCTGCACCGTGACCATGGACAAGTTTTGAAACCAAATCATTGATCATACTTGCGAGGGTTGTACAGAGTTGATGACTCATAAGCAATGCAGCTGGACTCCACCCATGCTCCAGTGGTGGTACGTAGTAGATCAAGAGTGCCTTATAGAGAGACTGCACATCCTAGCCTTGAAACAAGCACTGAACCTCGCTAACCTCATCACCAGAAGCAAACTTCCTCGAGCCCAGAACACACCAAATGGATCCAGACCATGCCATGACAGGAAATGCAAAACCTGCCAACACATCTTCACCACCCCCACAATTACTACACCCCACAACAGAGCCATCAGCATTCCTGGATCTTACAGCTGCACCTCTAGAAATGCAACATCTCATCCAATGCATCAAATGACCTGATGGAAAATATGTAGGAGAGACCAAACAACAACTGTGCACCAGAATGCATGCGCACTGGAATCTACCGAAGACAAGAATACCCAATTACCAGTGGGGGCGCATTTCTCACAAGAAAACCACTCTCTCTCCAGTCTCTCAGTCCTGATCCTCAAAGGAAACTTACTAAACTCTTCCCAGAGATGAGCCTATGAACTCCACTTCATCAACCTCCTGGATACTAAAAATCATGGACTAAATATAGACATTGGATTTATGACACATTATACCCTGCCTGACATCCGACTCCCCAGGTATCTCTCCACTATTCATCCCCCTTCTTCCCCCACCCAGCCTGTCTCTCACCCTTTGACTCCTCAATCTACATTTTCACTGACTACCTGTCTTGTATGCCCCTGGCATCTTTATTTCTCATTCCATCCAGGAAGAGCACACACCAACTGCTGAAACTTCCTCAGTCTGATGAAGGGGTTTTGAACCTGAAAGCTTGCTTAATAATTGTTTCCAACTATTTAAGTTGGTCTAATAAAAGATATCAGATTCACCCTGCAACAGGGGCGGTCCTCCAAGGAGGGCCGTGATCTCCCTGAGGTCCCTCACACTGTGTCAAGGCCGGCCAAGGGCACCCTCTTATTCTCGCTTGCCACGTCTTTCATGTTCAGTCAGTTTGGGAAGCTGCCTTACACCTCCTTGGGCACGGCTAATCGGGACCTCTGTCCCCCTGGTTCCCCAGACTCTCTGGGGTCTCCCTGTATAATGGGTGCTCCCCAGGCACCTTCACCTTATGGGCTATGCATGGCTCCTACCAACCCCTAATACCACGCCCCAAGCCTCACAGATGGGAAAGACATTGTTCGGTCAAAATACACGCCCGCTCTCTCAGGCCTTCACTGTAATGTAGCCCACTCTCTCGGGCCTCCATCATATGCTTGCCTGCTCTCTCGGGCCTCCTCTGAAATACTGCCCTTCCCTTCGGCTTCCTCTCTACTACTGCCCCTTTTCCTGGGGCCCTCTGCGCTCACTCTGCGCCTTCTCTGTAATATTGTCCCTCTCAGGGACCCTAGTCCACTCTGGGACTTTGCATGCTAGCCTCTCTTTTGCGGGCTCACCGTACTGCTATCCCCTCTCTTCCCAGGGACCACTGCAGCACCTTGCCCTTCTCTGGGTATGCTGTGCTGCTAACCCCTTTTGCCAGGGTCCACCACAGCACCCTGCCTCTCTCTGAGGTCTATCACAGTACTAGCCTACTACTGGGCTCACTATGCCCATCTTGGGCTTTTCAATAGCCCCCCTTCTCTGGGACTTACTGTGCCCACACTGGGCTTCCTAATCTTGGCCCTCTCCTAGGGCTCATCGTGCCCCCACCGGGACTTCTCAAGTGTTGCCCCTCTCTAGGGCTCACTGTGCCCATACTAGGGCTCCTCAATAATACTGCCCCCTCTCTGGGGCTTGCTATACCCACTCTTGGGCTTCTCAAAATGTTGCCCTCTTCTAGGGCTCACTGAGCCCATGATTGGGCTCCTTAAAATGCTGCCCCCTGTCTGGGGCTCACCATGCCCACGCCTGGGCTCTTCCAATGCCCCTCTCTGGGCTGGGGTCTATGCACCCTGTGCTGCTGCACCCTCACTGGCGCTAGACTGCGCTTTCCCTGGTGCTAGGACCCCGCACCCTGTGGGCCTCTATGAAGCCTCCTCCAACCCCTTATAGCCTTACCCAAACCATGGTGTAGTACAAACACTAATAAAACAAACACAAGCCTCCTGGCTATAACTTAACTTAAGGCCGCCTGCCTGTAACAACATTGTTCCCGTGTTCCGCAGCCACCATCCTTCAGTCTGCCAAAGCAGAACTCACATCCTAACTCCTCCTGCTCCTGCTCCTGCTCCTGCTCCTGCTCCTGCTCCTGCTCCTGCTCCTGCTCCTCTAGCTGCTAGCAGGGAACTGCTAGCCTGGCCTTAGCTCTGAGCTTTATAAGAGCTAGGCCCTGCCCCTTATCATCAGCTGACTGCTTTCAGATGTGAACCAATTTGCTGCCTGCAGTTGCCCTGGCAACTTGCAGCTGTGCTACTTCTCAACTGCTAGGGCTTTTTCTCTAGCAGCTCCTCCCCTCTTCAGGCACAGGGCACCTCAATGCCCTGTGACACACCCAAAGAACTTTGTCTGCTTATAGAGAGATCTGCATTCTTCTGGAGCAAATTCTTCACAGTCCACACTGCACGTTCTGCTTCTCCGTTACTACAGGGGAAATGTGGACTGCTGGTGACATGCGGAAACTCATACTGGGCTGAAAACTGCTTAAACACGTCTCCAGAAAATTGTGGCTCGTTATCAGTTCTTAAAACTGAAGGTATGCCATGGCGTGCAAATATACTCTTCAATGCTGTTATAATTCTCTCTGTTGTGGTGCTCTGTAATTGTACCATCTCCAAGTAATGGGAATAATAATCGATAGCAACGAGGTAAACAGAGCCCTTCCAAGTGAATACATCAGCTCCCAACATCCGCCACTGATGATCTGGTAAATTGGTCATAAGGCATGGCTCCACAAGGACTAGTTGGTGTTGAGTGCAAACATTACAACTGGCCACCCAAGTCTGTATATCATCATAGATAGAGGGCCACCAAACTGTCTGGCAAGCCCTGGCTTGACATTTTCTAATGCTCTGGTGAGCATCATGAATCTTCCTGGCATAGTGTTGAAGGTATCAGTACTCTGCTGCAGAACATGACTAAGTCTCTGACAACATGGGGATTGAGTCTCTCATTGGTACTTCACCAATTCACAGTCCTTGAATCTTACTTAAGGCTATCCTTCCAAGCAGTATTTCTTTATGTTTTGGCAAGAAGAATAGGCTTTTTGAGCTTCCTGAATTCTCATTTGTAGTGAAGCAGATACAGTCTCCTGCAATAGGAGATACAGGCTCCTGCAATAATGTCCATGTAACCAGTAATATCTTGCTTCTGCTAGATTTCTTCCAGAGACAGTGGAGTCTATAATCATGCTCTAGAAAGAGAATCAGATTTTTGTAACTCCTTTTCTGAGATGTGTATTATACTGTATCTGAATTTCAGCATTTTCAGGCAAAATCTTTGGGTTCTTGGTAGAAGTTAATCGAGAGGTTTGTCTCCTAGCAGAGACACAAGTGGCTTGTGATCGGTTTGTAAAGTAAAAGTCAGGCCTACAAGGAAAATTCTGAGTCACTCACATGTTCATGTAACTACTACTGCTTCTTCTTCTATATGTGCATATTGAGTTTCAGGCATAGCAAGCACTCTTGACACAAAAACAATAGGGGCTCAGTGGCCTGCTTCCTGAAGTTGTTGTAACACTCCACCAAGCACATACGAGTTTCTTGTATTGCATCATATTGGGCCAGTATCAGGGAGGAACTGAGTATAGATTTGATGTCATTTAAGGCCGACTGCTGTAGAAGTCCCCAGAGCCATATGTTCTTGTCACTTAAGAGATCTCTTAAAGGCTTTGTTATTGTTGCCAAGTTTGGCACAAAACAGCCTAAGTATGTGGCCAAAACTAAAAATCTGTGTGATATGGGGGTAGCTTTTGGGCCTGGTTAGATTTGCTGTGGTGTAACCCAATGTCCAACGAACATGAGCTGCTAAGTAGCGAAGGTGAGTTTTTCATTAAGTGTAACTCCAGCTTCCTGGAGTTTTCTGTGTGTTGCATCCACTCTTACATCATGGTATGCCTTGGTGGTCCCAAAAATCAAAATATCATAGCATGGGAAAGAACACCTTCTAAGCCATTCAATATCTGTGACATCAGAAACTGAAAGAATTCAGGAGCTGATGAGATTCCAGGTAGTCATTTAAACTGACCAGATAGACGGTAGCATCCAGATGGAGTAATAAAAGTTACTTGGATGATTCAACAGCTAGAGGAATCTGCCAGAACCCTGTCCAAGGATCCATTTCTGCGAAAACTTTAGCTCCTGTAAGTTGAGCTAAGATGTGTTCCATGGAAGGAAGACAGTGTCTTTCTCTGCATATGTACCTGTTCATCTGTGGGAGGTCAACACATATCCTGATCTTACCATTGGGTTTTGGCACAGCCACCATTCCAGAACACCAAGAAGTAGGTTCTTCAGTCTTTTTAATTACTTCCATTTCCTCCATGCGTGTTAGCTCTTCTGTAACTTAGTCCATTAGTGGCAAAGGTACCCATTGTGGAGTAGTTAATGCATATGGAATGGCATCAGCTTTAAGGTATAGCTGATACTCACCTGACATTGTTCCCAGAACAGAAAAGACCGATGGGTATTTGGTTCTGTCATGCTGCTCCAAGGATTTCTGGTCCACTATTCTAGTCAATGGATGAGTTGTGGTGCCTGTATAGCTGGTAAGCCAAGTAAAGGCACAGCAAGATTACCAATCACATTGACTTCCTAGTCTATATATCTCTGCTTCAGTGTCATCTTTGCATTAAAGGATCCTAGTACTCTGAGGGTAGTGTTGCCTGGTCCCCATAGCTGTTTAGTAGGGATAAATAAAATCCGATCCCTATGTGGGCCGTAGTAAGAATCTGGGCTAGGTAAGACTGCTGCTCCTGTATCTATTTTAAATGGCATAGGCTGTCTATTGAGCTCAATTTCTGTCTTCCAGACTCCTGGATCTGATGAAGACTCTGTAACTTCATCTAAAAGTACTGTGCAATCCTTTCCATCTTATTCTGTGACTTCACAGACTCTGGTGGTAAAGCAACAAACTGAAGTATAGTGCCCTGTCTTTTTACATCACTGACATTATGTCTTCCATAGCAGGACACTGAGCATGATTATGTCTTGGAGTTTGTCCACCTCTGTGGCAGTGGCCTCCTTTCCCACTTGTTTGCCGCTGTGGGTGCAGGTGGAACAACTCCCTGCATTTGTTGTGCCTTTCAGTTCTATTTGTATTAGTTTGTAGTTTCTTTACTGTGTGCATTGCATCCATATTAACTAATGCTTGACAGGACTGAGAAGCACTCCTGATTTCTTTGTTGCTGTTAACTTGCTATGATTGGTGAGCCTGTGTGATAGCCCAGGAGCATTAAACCAGAGTCCAACTGTAATCTTTGTGAGAGCTCTGTATCCTGAAGTCCCACAACTAAGTGGGCCCTAATTAACTCCTCATTAAGCTCCCCATATTGATTCCGCCACTGTACACAAAGATGTGATGAATCTGTCTACAGATTCTGAAGCCTCCTGTTTATGGAGATTGAATCTAGCTCATTCATAAATCACATTTCTTTTGCCCAGAAAATGATCAGTTAATGCTTCTATCACTGCAGCATATTGCTTTTTCTCTGTATTTGTAAGAGGTAGTGACAGCAGAATTTCATTTGCCTGATCTCCCATAGAGTAGATAAGCACTTGGTATAAGCTTCTGACTGTTTGCCTAGGCCTGACACATCCCTGTAGCAATTAAAATACCTGATCCATTGAGGCCACATTCCAGGGTACTGGAAATCAAACTGTTCTGGTGGTGCAACTTTGGGTGCCTGCATGGTCTCTGTAGCCAGCCTCAGTACTGTACTGGGCTCTGCTGCAGGTAGAGGCATCTGGCTCGGCTCTGCACTGGATTCAGCTGCTGCTAAGGTTGGATCCATCAGTTGGGAATTACTTGTTTGATTTCCTGTTGATGGGCAACAATGGCAGGATTTGCCACTACTGACACCATGTGTTATTCTGGATCTTAGGGAAGAGGCAGAGAGACTCCTTCTTCTCATTAAACCTTTATTGTAACAACTAACCCCTGACCCAAAAGGTCCACTGAGCACTTCCTTTGGATGACAGCAAGCTTTCGTAAGTGGGTTAACCATTACTACTATATGCATTCCTCATGCTCTATTTCCCAAAATGTGGTATGTCATGGCTTTCTGATAAGTGCTTAAGGATCCCCTCAGCCTCTCAGTTTTGGCCTGCTCCTGAGATTGGCTCTTGGGTGTGTCTGGCTATACTCTAACAGTGACAACAGAGTTATTTTTTTGGCAAGAGTATAGAGAAGGAATGAGTGAGCAAGGCTTGTTTCTCAGCAGCAGTCCAGGGATCCCTGCAGAGACCATCTAGAAATGCCTCTAGTGACCCAGTCCCTGCAGTAATTGGGAGGCAACGCTAACTCTCATCAAGTGTGGATATTGACATTAACAATTTTGACAGTTTCTATTTCCACAGTTTTTGGCACTTTCCATCTGCATCCTTACCATTGTACCTGTTAACCTTTTCTCATCTTTGGTCCACAGTATTCATCTACCTGCTGTGCTTCAAAATAAATCCCCAAATTCTCCCAGCCACATTGGCAGCATCTAGGATTCATCCAAGCCTGCATTCTGTGTATGTAAAATGGAACAGATTATTGCTCTCCCTTTTCATCCAATAACTTGCTAGAATTAGTGACATTTATCAGGAGTTTCCATTAATGGTTTTGTTCATGGGATCCTTTTCCAGATACATGAAATGGCAATTTAGCATTCAAACTTCTGCAGTTTGGAGTACCTATTGATGCTCTCATTAAGCCAGAGATTCTGCCTGCTGCCTGTCATCCTGCTTCTTGCTGCAGATGCACCATAGCTGGCAACTGGAATAACCAGTTAGCTCTTCAGTGTGGCTGTTTGAAGTCATTTATACCATATTTCACTCAAGTAGCCTGAAATGATAAACTTTGAAAATACACTGCGGTCTGTCTTCTCTGATTCTTGAATATTGTTTGCTCCTTCCTTTCTGATCATAAATCTGCATCCAAAGAAAAAGAACTAAGGCCATTTTTTAAGGTAAGCTATGCCCCACCTAGTTTTGCACCTTTTTTTTTGGATCCAGATCATTTTATGTAAGATACCTTACATGAGAGCTTTCCTGGTCTCCGCCCTTTCCCAAGCTGGAAGGCAGCTACTATAGTATCACTTCTTTTATAAGAACGAAGGCCTTAAAAATAAATTGCATGGTAATATCCCTTGTCTCAAATACAGAAGTGCAGCTTGAAGAAACTACAGTTCCCAGTATGCAGCATTTTATATTCATCCAAACTTCTTAGATCACGGTGGAACACTTTGTGCTGAGCTCTCTGGTTTCCATCACCTGCCCCTTTGTATTAAATATGAGATAGCTGTACGTTATGCTGGGCCTGCAGCCGCTTATAAGAATGGCTGAATAAAAAGATACTATTATGAAATCACCACTAAATATTTAATGACTTCCTAAGTGCACATCAGCAACACAGCCTTCATCATCCTTTATCTGTCATCAGTTCCTGTGGTGACCAATTATGGTCCCTTGGTGGAGGCTTAAATGTTTGCATTTACAAAACCTATTTTGTATTGTTTCAACAAGCTCTTTCTTTGTGAATCCAGAGAATTTCCTTTCTTCCTGCATTACAGACAACATCAGTATAAGCAAGCACTCAGCAGGTGTAGGTCTACTCATGGTGTCTACATGCTTTGTTGTAAAATCCAGTCCAGTATCATTAAATCACAAGACACTTACAGAAAACATAGAAAGCTTAAGAGCAACTGAGCTATAGGAATTTTCCTAGGCTATTGCATCTCTGAAAACCCACTAAACTTAGTTATTTCAGTTATAACTCGGCAGCTTACTTTTTGTTATGGTTCATACTGGAGGACCAGGAAAGGATAGCAGGGGAGGCTGGAGGTCCTGAGGGGCACACAATTATCTGGGAGCCCTTTAGGGGTGAATTCTGAGCTTGTGAGGGGGCAAGACCTGAGCCTTAGAGGGACAAAGCTTAAGCTGGTCAGACCAGAGTCCTTGAGGAGCAAATTCTGAGTCTATGAGGGACAAGACCAGAGCCCTTGAAGGGTAAATCCTGAGCCCATGAGGGGGTGACACCCAAGCCCTACAGGGGTGAAGCCTTAGCCTGTGAGGGGCAGGACCAGAGCCTTTGATGGGCAAATCCTGAGCTGGAGTGAAGAAGAGACCAAAGACCATGGTGTTGAGTCCTTGACGGGCAAGATCTGAGACCTGGCAAATCAGCATCAGGACCAGGGTCTGTGGTTGAGATGGGAACAATGTGGGCTGGAACCTGGAGTTTGGGTGTGACACTGGGCCCCAGAAAGACCGGGACCCTGGTAAAGATCTAGAGGCCTGAAGAGGCACAATATTAGAGGCCAAGGCCCCTGAGATGAGTAATGAGTAACACTGGCAAGTCATGGGCATGGCTGTAGGGGAGGTCAGAGACCATAGCTCATAAGGGGATTGGTATACTAGTGCACTGACTGGAAACAGGCAAGAGGCCATTCTGGATACCTGGGGCGTCCTCTTTTTCCCAAGTTGATTAACTGCAATGTGGCCGGTGAGAGGAAGGGGGAAAGGACTCAGAGAGCCAGAGTGCAGCAGGAGCTACACAGTCACCAGGGGGCACTGCAGCCACTCTTGGGGCCCTAGACCTGCCACACTAACATATTTATAAAGGTGAAACAGAGCAAGTAGGTGGCTGTACTACTCCAACAGTTTTGGCACCTTACCAATGATAAGAACTTCATGCAGAGATGTTAGACCATGATGAAGTGTGGGGGGAGGCTGTATATTGTTGGTTATATTTAAAAACAAAAGTATGCTTGTTCTTGTGTGTCACAGGGGGAGGAGTCCTGGGGGCACGCCGAAGCTCCCCAAAGGAGCCGTGGAGGCAGAGGCGGGCGGCGGAGACCAAGAGGGAAGAAAAGGAGAATGGCGGTTACTCACCTTAGGATCGCCGGAGAACCCCGCCTGCGGCTGGGACAACGGCGTGGAACACTTGTGGACAGCGGGTGACGTCAGCCTGAGGCACCGGCCGGAGAGAATAAAGGAGGAGGCTGTGGCCAGGACAAAGAGAAGCATGTGGCTGCCAGGCGGGGGCCTCAGGAGAAGCGGCTGGAGTTGTGGAGCACTGGTGGGGGGAGCAGGATCCGAGCGGGAGACGGAGCCTGGGAGGCGCGGTTTGCTGGAGCCAGATGCCGATGCGTGCTCCAGGCTAAAGAGCAAGACTGGAGGACGCAGCCAGGGCCGGCTGCCAGCATGTGCGCTGGCTGGGAGAGAGGATCCGGAGGACGCCGAACGCCAAGACCAGAAGCAGACGAACCACCCAGAGGCTGCAAAGAGCCTGGAGAAGAATGGACACCGGAGGATGGCGTGGCTGCAGCAGGTGAGCCAGTGAAGAGCAGGGAGAGAGCCGTGGCAGCGTGGGGAGATCTGCGACCCGAGGAAGACCCAGAGAGAGGACTGCGGTTGGGGGTAGGATCCGGGAGAGAGGCTGCAGCCCCGGGAAGACCCAGGGAGGGACGGCAGGGCGGTGTGGACCCTGAGAGAGGGATCCGCATCCGGGAGAACCCTGGAAGAGGGTTACATCAGTGGGAGCAGGGTAAGGAGTGGCAGGTAGCTGGCTCGGAGAGTGAGGGCTAGCAGGCTGAGTCACGAGTAGTGACTTGATAGAGGGACAGAGGGGCAGAGGCCCCAGTGTTGGTAGGCAGCAAGCCATGTTTAAGTTCAGCAGAGTTTTCTTTTGGTTCGTCTTACCCCGGATAAGAAGGGGCTGTAGTGTGGGAGTAGGCGGGGAGGAAAGCCTTCCATGTTGGTGGCGGCCACAGAAAGTAGCAACAAGAACACCTGGAACCGCCAGGCAGGGTAAGGGCAAAATGAAAGGGGTGGAGGAGCCTCGCAGAAGATCCCGACTGCAGGTAGCCAGAGGGGACAGTCACCTGGAGGGAAGCTCCACCCACTGAAAGGTCAAAGTCATGGCAGGCGAGAAGGGGCAGACCCTGGAGCGGAAAGAGACCTGCCCCAAGGCTTCCTGCAATGGCCAGCCAAATATCTACAAAACCTCGGGGCAAAGAGGCCCGAGGTAAGATGTTCGACGCCCGGCGGCTACGTTGTGGAAACCCAATCTTCCATTCTTTTTTCTTCTTTTTTTTTTTTTTTTGCCAAAGTGATTCTTTACAGGAAAAATGTTTTACTTTGGGTTGAGGAGAACTTGAAATATTCCCAACAAAACATTTTGGCTCAGAATTGCCTCATCCCCAGTCTACTCTAGCAGCTAGGTTCTTGAAGTAAATTGTTTCTTTCATGATACCCTGCAGTCATTGGAGTTCCAAGATCATAGGAAAGTAGGCCTGGAAGTGACCTTGAAAGATCATTTAGTTCAGCCCCCAATCAAGTCAGGAGCATCCCTGATTTGCTGTAAGATGTACCATGAAAACTCATTGTGCTGCCTGGCTTCGAACATCCAGTCATGTGCAGCTTTGGTCCGAATGTTCAATGGTGTCCGCCTTACCATCCCTGGTAGTCTGTTGAGCAGGTGTTCGCTTCTGGTGTGGTCTTCCCCACTCTCACCTGCCACAACTTTGAATCTTATTTCAGTGGCAGGTCGAACCACTTGGAGTCCCTCAATGGCGGAATGTCTATCCGGCATTCTTCTGTGAGGCTCCACCTCCCCTCTACCTTGCCCTTATACCCAGCCTTGGTGGGTCACTGCTGTCCTTGTGGCCAGATTCCTGAGCATTGAGCCCCTGATTATTTTCGTGGGAGGGGTGAGTCTCCCTGCTGAAAGCATTGGCAGTCTGTGGTATCCTCCCCGGACCACAAGGCTGCTGCCTTTCCTTAAAGCTGTGGTTCCTTAAACCCTGTGGTCTATGTAACAATCAGTCTCCATGAGCCATGACGTTCATTCCCTCCAAAGGTGGGAAACACAAAATACAAAAAAACCCCACTGACACACTCAAAGGGACCCAACTGTCCCCTTGCCAGGCCCCTTTGACCGAGTCACTACCAACCCACTCCTGACCCTATGGGGCAATGCTAGGCCCTGCATGTGGTCATTATATCCTGTGGTCTTCACCACAATTCCTCTCCCTCATCGCCCAGCCTTCTATATCTTCAGGCCCCCTGTGGTCCTTCAGTGGACACCTGTCCTCTAATTACCCATAGGATTGGTGACACGCTGCCGAGGTCCATGCTTCACAACCTCTCATACAGCCCTGGCCTCCCGTCTTCTACCTGGTGTGCCTCTTCTGCTTAATGTGCGTCTTCAGCTTATAATGTTGTCCTTGGTGCTCTCAGTGGTCCCACTTGGTCTAGCACCGGGTAATGCATTGGCCCTTCCAGCCCCTCTGCTGCAGTCCCTGGTGTCAGGGTCTCTCCATTCCCCTCTGCCCTTTTCTCTGGTTTTCCGGTCAGGAGGATGGCTCTCAGCTCTTTTTGCTGCAGCCAGTAGTCTCTGGCTTGCAGTGTGAGCTGCAGGATCCTTCTCCACCTGGGGAAACAGCCTCTGGCTCCTTTTGCTCCCTTGGGAGCTTTGGAGAGACCCCTCCAGCTGGTGCTTCTGGCAGGATCCATCTGCTTCCTACCTCTTTGCCAGCAGCTCATTTTATTTCCGCCAGCTGGTGATCGCCGCTGATGTCACCAGCCAGCCACAGCTGTATAAAGGTGCGGCTGATGATCCGCGCGGGCTCCTCCTCATGTTCCAGCTTTGCCGCAGGCCCTGCTGCAGGTGAGTATTTCCCTTTACCTTTGTCTTTTCGTTCCTTCCCTTCTGAGGATTCCTGTTCCTGTCCCCTGGCCCTTTGGGGTCCTCCCTTTTGTTTTTCCTTGTGACACTCATCAAAAGAGATTATGATGCATAATGAGACAGGTAGGCCACCTGAGTGCCAGTCCCATAGTGGGGAATGACAGCACAAGGCTATTGACTTCATGTTGCACTGAGTCAAAACAAATATATTGATTCAGTTCCACAAAATGAAACAAAACAAGAAAAATAGGAATGTTGAAATGTTTAGTGTTTGCTTTAAAATTTTCTAAGTTGTTATCTTAAAAGGTTTTGAATTTTGTTAAAAATTTCCACAGAAAATGTAAGTGCAAACAGTTTTTTTGTAGAAACTTTCTGCAGGAGAGGAACAATTTTCTGACTAACTCTATTCTAGTTGGAAACTAGCACAATAAGTTGCTTCCAAGCAAGCAAGGGGGAACAAATGTTTCACCATACAGCTACAACTGCTTCGTGAAAACTTTGCAAAGAACTGTTAGGCATCTTTGGGAGTGATATGTGAAGCTTAAGGTGGAATCATTGACTTAGATGAACAGGGAGAGGAAGAGATCTCTGAGGTTACTCAGAGGACTATCAGGTTCTAGCAAGGCAAAGTGATGCAGACAGGTCTGTCACTGACTGACAGAAGGGAACTTCTTTTTCCCTTTTGAGCTATTTTCTGGTTACTTTCCTGATTTCCTGAGGCATCATGCACGTACTGCAGGGAGTTTGTGTTATGGGATGGGGCACACTTGCTTTTCATGCTGAAAATAAATCTGTCTATAATGGGAGATCTTGTAACTCTGTTATTCACCAATGGAAGATTTTTTGGATTGTTTTGTTCCCACTGAGGACCTGGGCCCAGATGACCTCTAGAGTCAGTACAACCACACATGCACTCTATGACTGACAAATTCACAGTTTTCAAACATTATCCACTGCATGCCTGTTCTCTGTGGGGGGCCGAGAAATTGGCCAGAATGGGGCCGCCAATGGAGTGGAATTAGGCACAACAAGCTTGATTGCTGAATTCTGTCACAGGCCACCTCAGTGCCCTGTGCCTGGAGAGGAGAAAAACTGCTAGGGCAGGAGCCCTAGCAGTGATTAAACGGTACAGCTGTGGGTTGCCAGGGCAACTAATGAGAGCCAGCTGGCCGGGAGGGGCAGGGCTTGGCTCTAATAAAGCCCAAAAGCTGAGGCCAGGCTGGTGGTTCCCTGCCAGCTACCAAAGAGAAAAGAGCTCTCTGTCTGGGGAGAGAGAGGGAACCGGATGCAGAGGCTGTAGCAGAGAATGGAAGGGCCCCTGGTAGGAGTGAATGTTGCTTGGGCTGGTGGGCTGCTGGTTTTGTTATAGCCAGGTGGTTTATTTTGTCATGGCCAGGTGCCTTGTTACAGCCAGAGGCTTGAGTTTGTATTTGTATTGCACTGGTGGTTTGGGTGAGGCTGTGAGGGGATAGAGGAGGCCTCATAGGAGACCCACTGTAGCGTGGGGATCCAGGCACCAGTGAGGGCGCAGCTAGTGGGGTGTGTGGACCCCAGCCCTGGAGAAGGGCGTAGGAAGAGCCCCAGCAGGGGCATAGCAAGCCCTAGAGAGGGGGCAATCTTTGAGCAGCCCTAGACAGACGGGCAGCGCTTGGAGAAGAGGCCCGGGAGAGAGCGGGCAGGTATTTTGACATACCAACGTCTAATACATCAGTGAGGCTTGGGCTGCGGTATGGGGATGGAAGGAGCTGCAGATAGTGCCCCCTGGCATCGGGGCACAAATGGGCAGCCTCTCACTTATTAACATCTATCAGTGAACTTTAAGATCAAGTTGTGGCGGGAGAGAACAGGCGGGTGGTTGGCCCACTGAGACAGGCGGGCGGGCCGTAGAGTGTGGAGAGAACGGCCCCGGGGATGCCAGCCCTGTCACAAATTCAAAAGAAAACTTTACTTACAAAGCTGCAATACAGGAACTTGCATCGAAGTATACAGCGCTCCGTAGAGTTGCAGAAACAGAAAGCAGAAAAACCGAGTGGCACAGTGATGCTGAGGGTACCGGGTACGTCGGGAGTTCATCGACGGGGAGTCGTTGATGGTTGATCAGGCCTCCAATGTAACTCTGAGATGCACGTAAGAATCTCTCCCAATGAGCACGCGGAGCCCTCTTCCAACTGCCACGTATGCATAATATACGTTAAGCCAATCAAAAGCATGCACACAACAGTACAGCTGCAAGCTTTGGTGGGAACTGATTCTTGCACCAAGGGCTCTTTCCTGCCGCAGGGGAAATCGCTGCACTGGGTACTTGCATTGTGCTGGAACACAGCTGTGCTGAGGCACTTTTTAACCATTTAGCTCTGACGTTCTCTAGTACTAAAATATAGAAGAATACAGAATAATCTGCTATCTTGTGTGTGAACTTGGTGCAGCTTTGTAGATCAAGCACAATCTTACCTCTAGATGGACATTGTTTTGAGGAACCCTTGCCCTAAAGAAACACTGTGTAACTAATGGACTTTCAGAAATGCCTGCAGTGAAAATAACTTTTTGCGCAGGAGGACTAATTACTTGTTCTAAAGTCCAACAGATGTCTTTGTTGCAGCATCTGCTGTGATGGGACACATCCTAGAACAGCTGATTAAAAAGATGGACAGAGACTGACATTGTCCACAGCCATTCTCCTACAAGATCAGACCCAGGGCTTCAGGGTCTCAGTCCTGAAGGACAACAGCCCTGGGTGCCTGGTCCAAATCTGAGGTGCATGTCTGAAAGTGCAGAGCAGGGAAGTGGTTTCCTTGTTCTGCAACTTCAGGCCAATACTTCAGGAATTCCTCTACAGGGAAATTCCAAGGGCACGCATGTTCAAGGAAACCCCTGGACTTTTCCACTCAGTGCTTGCAGACATGCACCCCAGGTTGGGGCAGGCACATGTGGCCATTATCATAGAATCACAGAATCATAGAAGTAGGGTCAGAAGGGACCTTGTAGATCTTCAAGTCTGACACCCTGCCTGGGCAGGGGAGAAACTGGGCTCAAGGGACCCCAGCCATGTAGTCATCAAGCCGCTTCTTAAAGACCCCCAGAGTAGGGGCCAGCATCACTTCTCTTGGAGTTGGTACCAGATCCTAGGCGCCCTAACTGTAGTTCCTACGGATGTCCAATCTGAACCTACTCTCCAACAACTTGTGGCCGTTATTTCTTGTTACCCTGGGGGGCACTAGGGGAAACAAGGTCTCCCCCAAACCCTTTTATAGACGGTCACCAGGTCCCCCCTCAGCCTTCTCTTGTGAAGGCTGAACAGGTTCAGGTCCCGTAGCCTCTCATTGTAGGGTCTGCCCTGCTGTCCCCGGATCATGAGGGTGGCCCTCCTCTGGACCTTGGTTATTCCTTAGGATCAACCCAAGAGTGCCTGCCCAAGGTGACTGGAGAGTGAAGGCAGGGTCTGGCTGCCCGTGCTCTGGCACCTTTAGCAAACAGACATTGGCCACAATAAGGCAGAACAAACTATTCCTAGGAATCATTGTGCTCACAATTTTGGTCATTTGTAGTGCAACAAGAGGCACAGATGTCTCTTCGCCTTGATATTGTGCCATCATAAATGTTTTTTTTATGGGGGCACAAGGGCAATGTCTGTTTGCAGCTATGTGTAACAGGAGTATGTTCTTGCCACAAACAGTTGCCAGCAGCATGTAAACAATGCAAGGCTCTTTTTAGCCTTCATCACACCATAGTCTCCTAGGTGGTTCACTCCTTTAATATGATCAGCACAAAGATGGAAACTGTGTTTGTTTGTTTTTTTTAAACTGAACCCAAACAAAAGAAAGGTGTTATGAGAAGAAAGCACTTTGAAGAGTACACATTTGCAGACACAATACACTCTTTTTTGACTGAAGGTAAGTATTCACACTTGGTCAGTTCAGCATGTGAGTTAGGAACACTTGGATCCTTGGTTGATGGTAAGCTATAATGTAGCAGAATAAGCAAGTAATGCTTTCTGTTCTTTTGACTTGGATAAGAGACTGCCCCAACCAACTCTTAGTTAACCATACTTTTGCGACATCTTGACCAAAGCGTGGCAGTGTGGCATACCTGAGCATGAAGCTTTCAGCAACTGGGGGTAGGGTAAAGAAGGAGGAGAATACAATTGGGACAGAAGACTGAAGCATTCCTTGGCTATGAGAGAAAGCTTGGGGGTGGGGAGAAGGGTGAAACAAACTGAAAAAAACCTCATCACGTTGTGCTCCAAATAGATGCTTTTCTTGAACTGCCCTTCTTTATTACACAAAACATCATGGGTTTTAATAGTGTCAAAACAAAACTCCAACCTCTCTCTGCAGCATGAATGTTACATTGATGAGTCCAGTAATAACTTAGAGAATTTAGTAACTTTAGTAGTAGTAACTGTAGAGGTATTTGTGCTTTTCACCAAAAACCCCCCCACCCCAACACACAGAAAACCCCAAAACCAAAAACAAACTGCTGATGAGGGAATGGGGGAGGAAGCATAGCCAAAGATATGGGAATGGCAGAGCAGAAGCAGGGCTGCCCCTCTTTTTTTTCACCTTATACCATTAAAAACAGAATTAGATGGGCAGGGAACAACCATTGCAGGATTGTTTTCTATAGCACAGTATAATGTGATGCTGTGTAATGAGACGCAAAGCACAAGATTCTGGTTTGCAGAGAGAAGCAATTTTCTCATGCCTCTATTACCTGCTTAGGTCCCTTAGGAAGGAGAGCTGTGATGCTGTGCTACATCCCACTGCCTGCAGTGAGATCAGTTCTGTGTTAACTCAGAAATGCATTACACTTGTACAATAGAGATCTCATAAACCTTTGATTCCATTTTTCTATACTTAGTTACAGTAGGTAACTCACATGCTATGCCCTCATAGATTTCTTTGTAATAAAACTGAAGAGATGAGGTCTTCAGAAGACTGGGTTTAGATACATCCTGAAGAGGTTAGATGTCCTGTCCTGTCCCTCAATTCCTTTGACTGTTAGTGTTGTGCAAATAGATGATGGTGGGGAAGGGCAGGACAAGGTGAGAGTTACTACTTTGAGTTTTTTAGTATGCTCTAATTTTAGTCAGATTGGAGAAGCTATGAGAATAGTTTTCCTCCTTGTGTATTGGCACTTCTGATTCTGGTTGGAAGCCAGAAATGCAGAAGCACATCAAAAATCAAAGCAAAGAACAAAGGAACTTATGTGTGTGACCACAGGGCTCAGAGGCTTCCTACAAAATCAGAGCCCTCTGGTGATGCATGAGTACTGTACACACTAAAAGAAAGCCCTTTCAATGAAGAGCTTACAATATAACAGTGCAGGCAACACTGAAAGGAAATGAAATATCATCCTCAATTTAAAGAATGGAACTCAGGCACAGGGAGATGAAATGATCTGCCCAAGGTCACATAAGAAACTTGTGGTAAAGATGGGGACCCCAGGTGTTACAAGGCTGAGATCAGTACTTTAGTCCCAAGACCATACTTTCTCTCCTGGACAGAGTTAGCCAAGCTTTTACAAGCTGCAGAAAAATCTACCCAGTGTTTAGATTTTCTTCCTCAACCATTTTTTCTGGGAGAGAGATTTGTTTCTCTTACCTTTGGTACAGACACTTCTCCAGCCATCTAGGCAGAAAATACCTCAAGAAAGGGATATTATTAGGGATATTTAAAATCTTTTTTATCTTAAATATTTACACTATTTACCTCGTGTTTCAGCATGCAACTCATTCAGCCCAAATGCAAACTCTGCATTAGGGTCATATTATTCCCTTTATAGTTAATTCTTGTGTAGGAAATTGCCAGTGGCACAAACATGTACTGCTTCCTCCTTGCTTCTCCCTGAATGCAGTGGTTTAACTCCCATAAAGGGGAATGGAGTGAAACCCACACTTGCCTCTGCAATTTGTACCTACTGAAGACCAGTCACCCTTCTGAAAGCCTATCTGAGGAGCAGCTAGCATGCTGGAGATTAAGGGATGTAATAAAAGCTGCAAAAGCAGTCCTGGGTCACGGGTCCCAAACTGTTCAATTTCTTCTAGCATCTTTTATACATACTGTTTGATGTGCAAATTGATGTGCAGATTTCAGCAAAATAGCAGGAAAGACAGAAATTCAAAAGCTGAGAGAAGATTTTTAGAGATGTAATGCCTCTTGTGAAGGGGCGTAGGTTTGTGGTGGTGATGAGTCAGTGACCCCAATAGTACCTTGGTTTAAGAGGGTACAAACAAGTTGGATTTATTTACACCCATAGGCACTGCAAGCTGCAACCCAGCATGGAAACCTGATGACAAAATTACCCCTTTTCAACAATGCAATTTAAAGCCCCAATTCCAAACAGTCATACAAGTATCCTTCTGGGTGCGAATCCTGGTGCGCAGCCCAGGCTGCCCCAAAGGGGCACTGCACAAAAACTTCCACAATTACATTGACTGCACTAACTTCTGCAGCCTTTTCAGCGCTGCTTGTTCAGATCTGGCGGTGTAGAGGCAGTCTCTTTCTTTTCAGGGGAAGTCAATCCTTCTCTCCCAGCTGCGCTCAGACCAGGTTCCTCCACTATATCCCTGGGGCCTCTTTAAGTGGTGCTTGAGACATATCAGGGAGGAAGGCCTGCTCCAACCACATTGGCTTTAGGCAAATTCCCGCCTGCCCCCCATATTGCAGCTTCTCTTTCCCACTTCTCCTCTTGCTAGCCATCCCCAGTTTTTCATTTTTGCAGGCTTTTCACAGCCTCTCCCACTTACTCTCCTATTGGCTAGTAGCAACTACCTGCCAACTTCCAAGGCAGCCTGGTAGCTGTAGTTAGAGATTTTAAGGGCAGATATTTAATTAACTGATATTTCTTCTGGTTTGGGAACATAAGACTGGAAGGAGACTCCCAGGTCATCAAAACCAGTTTACTTTATTCACAAGGAACCATTTATCTGAAGGGTTCACAAGATCATATGCTCTTACCTTGTGTACCAGTGTCAACAGGCATCTTCCCCTACTACAACATGCCATACCTATGGGTCAGGGGAGAGAAGCAATAATATGTGCACCTCATATCACATGCACACAGTCTTGCTTCATCCTACCTTATCCATTCCATAAACTTGTGAAGTTCCTTGTAGTAATTCAAGTTCTTTGCTCTACTTTCTGTGCTCAAGAACATTCCAAAACTTCATTTTTGATAGGTAGAAACCATCCAATTTCCAGTCCAGATTTGTTGGTGACTAGTTTGTAGCTATATGATCTTGTGCCAGTAATGTCCTTTCACTTAAATAGCTCTTCTCTTTCTCATTTCCCCATTAAACTATTTATAAAAAGTAATTGTATTCCCTCTCAACCTTCAGTTAGCTAGCTAATCAAGCCAAAATTTTAAATTTCCTCTTATGAGAGAGGTTCTCCATCATCTGTAAACATCTTAGTAACCTTTCTATGTACCTGTTTTGGTTTAAATTAATTTTTTTGAATGTAAGTGACCAGAACGGCACACATAATGTAACCTAAGCCTTATTAATGCCTTGCACAATGGGAACGTATACCTCCCTGTGTCTGTTAAAAGTATGCTGCCAGATACACCCTAGAATTGCATTAACTTTTTTGTGGCTGTGTCACACTACTGGCTCATGCCATAGCCCACAGCTGTTCAATAGTCAGCCTGTACACCCACATCCCTCACTTCCTCTTTTACCTCCAGTTCCTGAGACCCCCATTTCATAAAAGATGGAAAATAAATCTTTTGATATTAGTCCTTAGGTGCGTGACTTTGTACTTCATATTTTTTGTTGCTCTACTACACAAATTTAGAAACAGGTTCATAGAAAAGGAGGGTTGGAAGGGACCTCATGAGCAGGGATCCTGGTTTTCTCCATTAAAAAAAAAATCTCCAATTTTCGCATTAAAAAAAGTAACCCCAAATCCTCAATTTTCTGTGATTAAAATGAAACACCACTAATTCACACACACACACACACACACACACACACACACACACACACACACACACACGTATTAGTGGTATTTCATTTAGATCATGGAAAAATGTGGAATTTGGGTTATCTTTTGTAATCTAAAAATTGGGGATTTTTTTTTTTATCAGAGAAAACCAGGATCCCTGGCTCATGAGGGTTATCTAGTCCAGCCCCCTACTCAAGGAAGGATCAACCCCAACTAAACCATCCCAACCAAGCATGAGTGACTGGTGCCTCTGAATCTGTGGGGGCACCCGCAGAAGCTGCTGATGACAGTGGCCCTGTCAGGGGTGGCACCAGCCCTACTGACAGTATCAGTGTCGGCCATTGGGGGGGCACCATCCCCATCAGGGGGGACATGAACCCTCTACCTGTTGCCTCTGCAGCCAAGTGTCTGTCTAGGCTGGTTTTGAAAGCTTCCAAGGATGAAGACTCTATGAGTTTTCTAGGTAGTATGATCCAATGCCTAACCACCCTCATAGTCAGGAAGCAGGAAGGGTTGAAACAGAAATCATAATTGTGCTACCATAACATTGTTTTCCTTTTTACATTTTTTTTAACCTTTTTACATGTTTTTGCTACCCTTTATTGTGTCACTTCAAGGAAACATTTTGGTGTGACAAAAAGTAATAATAGACTTTGCTGCTGCATTGCAGCAGATGTCTATTAGCTCTATGATGGGAGAGTAAAACAGCGTGCTACTTTCCAGCCACCCCAGGCAGGTGCTTGAAGTCTGGGGGCTTGAAGGACTGTCAAACCCCTGGAGCACCTACTCACTTTCCCACTTACAGAGAGCTACCCAGGGAAACTCAGGGTGCTTCTACATAAGTGGGGAAGTTGAAGCTCCCCACCCAGAGATTGCGGGGACTGAGTCTGGCTGAATGGAAAAAATCACACAAGCACCAAGGGCAGGACAAGGGGTGACTTTGTTTTGCTCAGTGAAGCAGATTAGCTCTGCTGTGACATATCGCAGGCTAGCTGATCCGCTTCATTTGGCAGCGACTATTTCTAGTCAAAGTTCCTCTTCAACCTAAATTTACTTTGCTGCAGTTTGAAGCCATTGTTCTTAGCCCTGTCCCCCACAGCCACAGAAAAAAGTTCATGTCCATTCTTTCTGAAATTGCCCTTCAGGTATTTGAAGACTGTTATTAAATCCTCCTTCAGTCTTTTCTTCTAACTCAAATAATCTTAGTTCTTTCAGCCTTTCCTCATATATCTTCCCTCTCAGGCTCCTAATCATGTTTGTTGCTCTGCACTGGACTTTTTCCAAACTGTCCACATACTTCTTGAAGTCTGGGGTCCAGAACTGAACACAGTACTCCAGGTTATGTCTTACCAGTGTTGAATAGAGCTGACGAATCACTTCCTGTTAATGCAATCTAGTATGCTGTTGACTCTTTTTGCAATGAGAGCACACTGTTGACTCTTATTCAACATATGGTTTACTGCAGGGGTTCCCAAACTGTGGCATACGTACCCATGGGGGTAGACAAGATCTCTCTGGCAAGTATGCAGGAGAAATTGTACAATGAAGGATTTAATTTTCATAATAATAATTGGAATTTAAGGAATTAAAATATAAAACTTGCTCAGGTAGGGGTACGCAGGCAGCTGGTACTTCTGGAAGGGGGCATGCAATAAGAAAAAGTTTGGGAACCTCAGGTTTACTGCATGCACCAGGTCCTTCTCTGCAGTACAGCAGCCTAGCTAGTCATTCCCCAGGCTGTATTTGTGCATGCAATCATTCCATTCCAAGTGCAGAACTTCGCTCTCGTCCTTGTGATTAGAGACCATTTCTCAGGTTTATCCAGGTCATCCTGAATCCTAGGTTTGCCCTCAAGATTATCTGCAGTTCCACTTGCTGGGTGTTATATGCAAATTTGATAAGTATGCACTCAAACACTTATTCATATAATTAATAAAGATGTTAAACAATACCAGACTTAGGACAGAACCCTGGGGAACCCCGCTCGATACCTCCTTCCAACTAGACATTGAGCCTCTGATGAGTACTCACTGTATATGATGACTCAGCCAATTGTGTGTCCATCTTACAGTCTAGTTTGTATTTCCTTAGCTTGTTAATAAGAATATTGTGGGAGACAGTGTCAAAAGCCTTGCTAAAAACTGAGGTATATTGTATCCACTGGTGTCCTCCATCTGTAGAGCCTGTCATCTTATCCTAGAAAGAAATTAATTTGATCAGGCATAAATTGATCTTGGTGAATCCATAATGATTGTTCCTGATCACCTACTCTTTAGGTGCTTCAAAAGAGATTCCTTGAGGACCTGCTCCATGATCTTTCCAGGTATCTAGGTCAGGCTGACTTGTTTGTAGTCCTCTGGATCCTCCTTCCCTTCCTTAAAAATGGGTACCTTTTTCTAGTCATCTAAGACCTCATCCAACCTTCACAAGTTCTCAAAATGGATAGCCAATGTCTCTGAAATTACCTTAGTCAATTCCTTCAGTACCATAGGGTGCATCCCAACTGGCCCTGCTGACTGGAAAGCATTTAGCTTCTCTAAGTAAGCGCTAATCTGTTCTTCTGCTACTCTAGGCTGTTTGTCTCCTTCCCTATTTTTGCTGTCAGCTGCACTCATCATCTGGTGGCTGCCCCTGTTTGTCAAAACTGAAGTAAAAAAGGCATCAAATATTTCAGCCTTCTCTGCAACATCTACAATTAGATTGTCTACTGCATTCTGTAAGGAACTGTGGTTTTCCTGGTTTTCCTCTTTTGTCATGCTTTTAGAAACTACTTTTATTGCATTTTGTCCCTTGCCAGCTGCATCTCAAATTAGTCCTTGGCTTTCCTAATTTGTTCTCTGCATGCCCGTGTAATACTCTTATACTCTTCCGTAGTACTAGGACAAAGCTTCCACTTTTTGTAGGATTACTTTTTGAGTTTCAGTTCATTGAAGAGATTGCTGTCTAGCAAGCTGGTCTCCGGTTGCACTTCCCACTCTTCCATCACATTGGGATAGCTTGCTCCTGCACCCATAAGAAAGTCTCCTTAAAGTACAGCTGGATTTCCTGGACTTCTTTTCTCCTCAGATTTGCCTCCCAAGGGATCCTAACGGCCAGTTCCCTGAGTTTGTTGAAGTTTGCTTTTCTGAAGTCCAGTGTCCTTATTCTGTTGCTTTCCTTTCTTCCTTCTCTTAGGTGTCATGGTTCTCAGAGGCATTAGGCCTAGTGATAAAGCCCAGAGTGAGGCCTGGAGGGGTTGCAGGAATGAACTTCAATTTGGGATTAACTGAAGGCAGGCTGAGTGCCAACCGAGAGGCAAGGGCCAAAGTCTAGAGTCCAAAACTGAACCAGAGGCCTAACCAGGAATCAGAGGTCAGGATCTTGCAAACCAAGATCAAGCTGAAGTCCAAAAACCTGAGCCAGAGATGTTACTAGGACAGCAGTGGTATAATGATTCCTGAGATCAGTAAATTGTGCAGCAGGGCTCAAGTGCTAGAGGAGTTTCTTAAAAGCAGCGCCAGAACCAATGAGAAGGAAGAGGCTGGACCTCAGCTGATCCTATTTACTGTGTTAAGTGCAGCTGACCTAGTTACACAGGCTGCAGGGCAGGAGACTGACATTAGGATCTTGAACTTTTATCATTTTGTGGTCACTGTTGTGTAAGTTCTACCTTTGCATTCTTTCCCAATTCCTCCCTCCTTAAGAACAGCAAGTCAACAAGAGGTTATGCCCCTTCCCCAGTTGGCCTCTGTACCATCTGTATACAAAATTTACCCCATGTACTCTAAGAATTTGCTGGACTGTTTGTTCCCTGCTGTATTTCTCTCCCAGCAGAGTCCCAATAATTAAAGTCCCTAAAGTAATGTTTAGTGAACATAATCGGTTGTTTAAAGGCCTCATCCACCGTCTCCTCCTGGTTTGAAGACCTCTAGCAGACACCTACCAGGATACTCCCTCTGCTGCTCTCTCCTCTGAACTTTATGCTGCAGCTTTCAGCAGGCCTACCTTCCACTTTATATTATGCCTCAGAACATGTGAACATCACCTTTATATATAGTGCAACACTCTTGTTCTTTCCTCTCTGTCCTTCCTGAACAAGCTATAGCAGTCCATGACCATACTCCAGTCAGCTGAATTATTTCACCGTGTCTCCATAATCTCAATTACATCATAAGCCTGTGCTTAATCACTTCCAATTCTTCCTGCTTTTCTCCCACACTTCTCACATTAGTTTTTCTTCCTGCATAGTAGCATTTGCTTAAGTCTTCATGTAAAGAAATAAGCTGAACTGGCAACAAACTACTTCCTCTCCAGCCTTTATTTACCATGAAACAATTCAGGTATAGCGTTGTGATACATATAAATTTATACCTTCTTATAAGAATAACAATATTTATTAGTATATTCACCATACTATCATTATTATAACATTATATTTTTCAAGTAAGAGACATTATAACTCAATATGTGCTAATATGAATCGTAGTTGGATGAAGACTCTTGAAGCATAAAAAGAATGGAAAGGTAGAAGGGAGGAGAGGATCTAACTCACTTATGGTTCTCTCGGTATGTCCTTGATTTCCTCTTGTTTCTGTAAATATAAGATTATCATGTTTATATCAAAGATTCCTAGTGGTTTCAGTATTTCTGTTACGTTGTTTCCTGTGCAAGCCAGACTGTTAACATTTATCCAATTTTTGTGAGCTTGTCTGGCATTGTTTGCACAAAATATATCAATTCTTCCAATACTGGATATTCCACTAATATTTTTTTCCAGTGATGTTCCATAGGAGCCACTGTCTGGGACCACAATTTTGATTTTTTTTTTTCTATATGCTATAAGAGCAACAATAACAGTACCTTCTTTATATCCATCTTAAATCTTCTTAACAGACCAGCTCCCACTATACATTCTATATGTCCTTTTTTAGTTTGGTTTCTAGTACTTTTTATTGTCTTCAGAATGGATTTCCAAAATATTTTTACCAACCAGAGTCCCCGTAGGACTCTGTGTAGGAAAAGGCCTGCTTGTTTTGCATTTCATACAGACAACTAGAGTAATATTATGTATTATAGAATGGAGAATGATATGTGAACCAGAGAATGAAGAATGATCTGTGAACCAGATTGTACTGAATTTCCATAAACTTGCTTAGTTTGGGAGCCAATAATTTATTATTTGCATTGTTCGTATTTACAATATGCACTAAATAACTTAAGAACTTTATGCAGCCTTTTAATAACATAGTCATAAAATCAAGCACACAATCCTTATCCCGGGCATGCCAGATCTTTGTATTAAATTTTCTAATGTAGATAGCTCCTTTGGTTCCTTTCTTTTGCAAAAGCGTTTTCAATAAAGTAAACAATCTGTATACGCTTTTACTGTGCATTCCATTCTCTTTTTAATATATCACCTATATCTTTTTGTTTTATTTTTGAAAAAATCCTTTTGTGTATAGTGGTATTTGTCTCAATAAGTCTTTCTATTCACCCTACTTATAAAAAACATTTTATCTTACTGAACTCCGATCTCTTTAATTTGTTCAAGTGACTCACATATGTCCAATTAATAAGTGCAGTTTTAATTAACAGATGATATTCTAAAATTATTGAATCCTTGAAATATGAGTCTAACAGACAATTTAGAACAGAAACTAGCAAACCCAGTCTCATTATGTATCTGGATCCACAATGGATTCTCTCCATTACCAATTAGTTGCAGTATCAATGTTGTGTGGCTGTGCAGCAGTACTCTTGCTAGGGTGGCCATTCATCCGGTTTTATAGAGGACAGTCTGGTTTACTGCTACTCTATCCTCTGTCCTCTATTTATACAAAACTGGACACCTTTATGCCCTCTGTTTCTCTCTTGAGACACCCAACCTTTCAACTCACAATTGAACTTTAGATTGTTTACTTCATTGGTTAATATATTTGTCATTTAATTAATCCAGTGTTTGCATTGGTCCTGCGAATGCCAACAAAGATCCTATTTGTCATGATTCTTAAAGATGTCCTTACGTTATGGCTGTTCCTTGCCGCTATTAAATGTTTGTCTTCAAAATCAGTTTGATATCACCATTAATTCAAAATGCCCAAGCGAAAGACGTCCTTCAACTCAGAACGGTCGAAAGAATTTCAGAGCAAAAAGCAGAAAGGGTGAACAGATCTGCATTAATTTTTCAGAAGAATGCAAAGACATGGACTTTCCCTTCCTGGGGAACAAAACACTTCTGAATGATGCCAGGAAAGGACAGAAATATCAACACTAGTCACTCGTAGAATTATGAGTAAACATTTAACTTTTTGGTAGTCTTTATAGATGTGGTTTTTATGAATTAGCACTAAATTTAGTAAAAAAAATCACTACATGCTAAAAGCAACTGTCCTCTATTTTTTTGAGGTACCTCGATGGCCACCCTCACTCTTGCACGTATACCATTTTTTATTTTTGGCCTCTAAGCTGACTGTAGCAATCTTTGAGTAATTTATTTGCATTTCTTTAAAAATAGTCTTGGAGGGTGTCAAGAGGTTTATAGGGAAAAGTGATCCAGGAAAGGGCATTCACTTTAAGTACAGTACTTGAAGTCTACCAATGTTAATAATGCCCACATGTCTGGATCATTGTTACTAGTTTCCAGCAATGGTTCAATATTTAATGTAAATAGCTCTGCCACTAAAGGCAACGCATTAATGCCTAAATATTTACTTTTATTATTCACTACTTTCAGCAGCCATTTGTCATCTTTTAAAGTAACTTTTGGAACCAAGGCATAATATCTCTCAGTTAGCATAATATAGTCCATCCCTGATTCCTGACCAAAAGCTACAGTAATGCTTGTAATACTGGCCAACTTTTATTTATATCCTATATAAAAACCCCTAGGTCATCAGCATGTAATGCTTTCTATTCCCAGTATTCTTATTGCCTGAATGTTTTAGTGTTCCTGATCTTTAATGCTAATAGTTTGATAAATCAAATAGCAAGGATGATTCAATACATTTTTTTATCTTGTTCCTCTGTATAAAGGTGTCTGCTCAGTTCTTGCAATATTTCCCCAACACATGCCATCTCAAAATGTTCTCTCAAACTATATTACTCCTATATTCTGAATAAAAAAGTGCTCTCTACAAAATCCAAAAGTTTTTCTGAGTTAAAGTTAGAGAGTTGGCCTTTTATTAATGCTCTTGGTTTACCACTCTGGATGAAGTCATGTATTATCTTGGAACTTAATTCTTAAAAAAAAATTGAGTTTTGAAGTACCAAAGTGAGCATTATTGTCTCTAATCTGGATCTGAGTATTTTCTTCAGAATCTATATGTATTTGAAAGTCCTACAAGACTCTGGATTTAATAAATCCTTATTTGGTTTACAGATTGAAACTACATCTGCTAGATAGGAGCCAGGTAAGCCCTCTATTATTTCAGCAGACAAAAGCATGCTCAGCAACAAGGGAATTATCTGTACTTTAAACTTTATATAGAAATTACCAGTGCCATGTCTGATCCAGGACTCCTCTTTGATTCTAATGATAGTGCTTAGGCATTTTAAAATCCTGTAGTATACTTGTTCTCAGATCTTCTGTTTACTTATCTGCTAGTATATATCTCCTGGAAATATGCTGCTATTATCTGGTTAATCACTTTGGATTTTTAGAATACTTTATTTTTGTCCTTAAGGTTTAATGTGGTTATTCTGGGACTTTTATTAGAAATCATGCTTACAAGTAATCTGCCTGACTTATTTCTCCCATGTGTAGAATCTCTGTTTGACACATAGGAGAGCTGCTTGGGTTTTTTCCTGTTATCAATGCTTCTAATGCTGTTTTCACATCCTTAATCTCTTGGAACAAGTCTCTGTTATTAGTTACGCTATATTGCTTCTGCAAACAAGGTAGTGTGAGGCCACAGGGAAGAGACTAGTGGGGAGCATCAGTCTGCAAAAATATATGCTGTATCAAAAACCAAAAAAACCCCAACACTAAACCAAATGCCACAATGTTAGCTAAAAAATAATGTCTAGTATGTTACCTGGGAAACTACAGAGTTTTGGTGTATTAATGATGTGTGCTAAAATTATTTTATTTTTTAAATTATATATAATATAATGATGATGCTTTATTTAATTGAGGCTTTTTGTGAGTACTGACGTGGGAAAAGGCGTTTCAAAGAGTAAGTGGATATGAAAAAGAAAATACTTAACTTTAAAGGAGTCTGGTATTATGGAGCCAATTTCTAGTTAACTGCATTTGGCAAAGACTGCTAAAGGTATCCAGGAGGCTAGAATGAAAAGGTTTAGCACTGATCAGCAATCATTGCAGCTGGAGTGAGACATTATTCTGCTCTCAAGTGACACTTATGTGGATCTGTAGCAAAATCTGTACACAGTTCCCCTTGTATTACCTTTCCTTGTGCCGGCTCAGAAGGGCTGATAGAAGGAATTTGCTTTACTCAGCCTAATACAGCTGAGTAAATGAAAGTTGCAGCCCAGCTATGTTATCTACTTTCAAGCTCATCAGTCTACTGCTGCCCAATATGCCTGGAAAGTTCACACCTGAAGCACCTATTAAGCCAGATTCCCAAATGTGGTAAATTAGCATAGTTCAATTGACTTCAGCTGACTGATATCACCTGGGGATCTAGCTTATTAGTTCTGAGTTTCAATAGCCTTTGCCTCCTATATCCATTTCCAGTTGTGCAAACTATGCATTGTATAATATAGGGCTTTCCAACTGATGGCCCATGAGCCACAAGTGGCCCCCACGTTCCTAGTTGGCTACAAATGCCTCTATTGTTCCAGCTGCCACAGCAGCCAGTCTCCAGACTTGGCCTCCCTCCTCTGGCTTCTGGATTCTGTGCCTGCCCCATGGTGTGGTGTGGCATGGCAAGGCATGGCATGGACTGTTCAGAGTGAAGCCAGGGCCATCTGGCATGCAGTGCAGCAGTGTGGGAGTGCCCATGCAGTTGTGTGCTTCAGTGAGAGGGTATGAGCATGCAGTACAATGGGAGACATCCATGTCGTGTGTGCCTACTGTGCCCTTGAACTCTACTGGTATGACCCACAGGGCGTGTGTCCCCTGCTAGTGCCCCCTACAAAATCAGAATACTAGCATTCCTCATGCTAGAAATTGCCCAAGGTTCAAGGCAGCAGAGAATTATATTCCAAATCTCCACAGAGTTCTTTTGCTAGGGAAAACTTCAAAATGGGTCAATGCTGAAAGAGAAATGCAGCCATTGTCCATGATTTTGTTCATTTTTTTTCTTGCCCCTTTGTTGACCATATGAAGTGTTCGGTCCTCATTTGCACCAGCTTGTGCCAGCATCCAGCCTGGAGCAAAGCCAAGGCAATAAAATCTCATGCCAGGAGAGGAAATTGCAGTGGTGCAAAGTGCATGCAGCCTTTCTTCTCAGGTAGATGTAGCAAGCCCAAAGGAACAAGTGCAAAGAGTGCCTTGAAAGGGGCAATGGTCAGAGCAAGCAAAGGTATGCTGACTCTACAACCTTCAGTAGCCTCTCCTAGCTGGGTTCAGAAATTTGTGGGAATTACAGCTACCTTCTCTGAAAGAAGTGCCACTGGAAATTGGGTAACAATTCAAGGCAAACATTTTTTGTCTTATAGGGAAAAGCCTTGTTGTGTTACTGGGCCTTTGTTGGCACAAAAAAATGTAGACTACACAACAGCTATATAGTTGAATTGGCATAATCTTGTTGCTGTTCTTCAGATTTATGAGTTTCTTTATTACAAGACTGTCCCAGAATGCACTGATCCAGTGTTAAATGTGGACAGGAATGAATTTGTGATTTTACAGAATTGTGTGGACTTGTGAAATTCTGCTTTTGTTCCTGTAAAGGTTATTACATTAAATAGCAGTCACAGTGACCTTTAGGAGGAGAAAAAAAATTTGAAAAAAAAAAGCAGGCATGCACACAAAAGCAGTGTTTGAGTCTTTTATCATTCAGAGAATGAACTCCTTGGTCTGCTTGGAAAAATGTAGTATGAAATTGCTTTAAACTTGGTATACACTTAAGAGTTTTGCCAGCATAGCTATATTGGTCAGAAAGGTGGGGGGGGAAAAAATCACATCCCTAACTGACAGACCAGTGCTAGCAAAAAGACTGCAATGTAGAAACACTTGTACTGGGAAAAGGACTTTTGTTGATATAGCTTGTTCTGCTGGGGAACTAGCTTTAACGGTACAATCAAAAGGTTATTTTACTAAGGGAAGAGGGTTGCTGGTATAGTTCTGCTATATACCCTCAAAACCCTAACTGTAGATAAGCTTGTAGTGGGAGCTTGTGAACAAATATTTTACATTTAAATTTTTTGGGATAAGTATTTGTTAGCCCAAGGATTTTTCTATTATGACACGCTTGCACAAGATATAGATTATATTTTTTTAAATACAGTACCTGTTTATCATTATTATTGGGGTCACTCAACATTTTAGCCACTCTCCAAGATTGGGCCAGATTCTAATTTGACATCAGACTTGTGTCAGGGCTTATCTAGACAATAGTCTGATGGTTTTTCTACCAACATCAACTGGTCTTGGTTTTCTAGTCTGTATGCAGTACTGATGTGATTGCCAATACCAAAAAATAAAGGACAAAATAGATTATTTCTTGTACCATCTAGTGGGGAATGGACAGATAAAACCTTTGGTAGATGAGACCCTTGGTTAACATGCCCATACTGAACAGAAACATTGTTTGTGCTTTTCGGGATGGCAGATATAATCAGTGGTTTGTGCTTCACTTTGGTGTAGTTCCTTTGCAGACTTCTTTTTAAAAAATAGCCCATGCCCCAGCCAAATCTGTCATGTATGTAACAGGAATCAGAACACCCCAATGATGATTTTTTAAACAGGAAGCTCCTTGATATCACATTATTAAAGGCCCTAGCAGATCTTATTTTTTCGTGTTTTATTTGCTGTTTTAGCAGTATGAAAAATTCTGCAGCCAAATGTTCAGATTTTTGTGCTCCTAAAAATGGCTGGTGCAGCACAAAAATGGTGGATCCTGGAAAAAAAATGCTGTTTCCTGGACAAATTTAGTGTTTATACAGGTTATTTCTGTAATGCTACAAATTCATGGTCCTGTCAAGGCCTGTAATGTGCCTGGTCATCTGCTGACCAGGGCGTACTCTATAGTGCTGCCTCCTCAGGACCCTACTTATTGTCTAGACTCCTGTCAAATGGCAGCATGCTCTGCAAATTTCTGATCCATGCACCATTGGGTGGTACTTCGTTTCAGAAGTGTGGGGTGGAGGCTATGCTGACTTTTCTTCCAAACTAAGGACTGGGTTCTTACTAAGTTGGTCTTGCACAGTGAGGAGGGCTGTTGCAGCTAGAGCTGACCAACATGCAGGATCTAAAAAGCAAAGCAAAGCAAAACAAAACAAAAATCTTTCAAATTTATTTTCAGTCCAGATATGTTTGAATCTGAGCCAGATATTCTCTAGACTCAGATATTTGAAAACAATTTTCCTCTTGAAACATGGGACTGTGATGATTTCCAAATTGTGGGGGCCGAGAAACGCTGATAGAGTGGAATTAGGTGCAGAGAAGCAGCAGCGGTTGTAACAAAAAAACTTTACTTACAATCTGCAATACAGTAAGGTATGCAGTGTAGGCACACTCAAGAGACAAACAGCAAACGAAACTGTAGGCAAGCACACTGACGTTCACATTCATGAGCGGTATGGGGTACGTTGTGGTAACCACGACAGGGAGTCGTTGGTGGTTGATCAGGCCCCTCCATGGCTCTGAGGTACACGTGGGGATCTTTCCCTATGCGCATCCGAGTTTTCCTCCAATTTGGGTGGAAACCACCCAAGCCTTTTGTACAGCCAGCGAGCCGATTGCTGACCACCACGTGTGAATAATTTACACCGTGCCAGTCGGGGATTTTGGGGGGTGGAGTCACTACTTCCGCCCGCCTGCCGATGGCTCCGCCCTCCTCTTCTGTCCTTCCTTGGTAACTCCGCCCTCCTTCTCTACCCTTCCGTGGCGGCTCCCTTCTGTTTTGCCACCATCTTGTGATGACGGGGGACCTTGGCTTTCTTCCGTAGCTGCAACCATTTTGACTGCGTGAATGGCACGCAATCAGGCTTCCAACTTGGTCCTTTCCTGCATTAGGGACGTGACTGTGTGAAACATTACTCTCAGCATTCTCCCCTTCCCGTATTCCATGCCAGTCCCTTCAATCGTGGAGTCTCCCTTCGTCTTCACTCCTCCGTGGAGCTCTGAAAGCTCCAATTCTCCCAACTCTGGTAGCTGCATGTCCAAATTAATCAGTGCTGGCTTCTTACTCTCCCGTAAGCAATGCATACAGCGAGCAAACTCCCGACTGAGAGCTATATTTTCCTCGCTCGGCTTTTGTCCGGCTGAGGACTCACTGCCCCCTTGCTCTCGGGGTTTGAATCGAACCCGCTCACTCCCCATCACACATCCAATTGCTCTCGGGTGGAGACACACTTCCCATTCCTTCACAGGTTCCCCTTCTCCCTTGAGCAAGAGGTAACCGCTCACAAATCTTCCACCCGATCCATCCGCTTGATGGTAGGCAATGTGCGTGCCCAACTCCACGGCGTCCAGCACATGGCATTTTCCACTGTGCCAGGGACAACCTTCAATCAATTCCAACTCCATTGTATCTTCCTGGTGTACCGATCCTGTTCATGACGCCATGTGGGGGCCGAGAAATGCTGGTGGAATGGGGCCGCCAAAAAAGTGGAATTAGGTGCAGAGAGGCAGCAGCAGTTGTAACAAAAAAACTTTACTTACAATCTGCAATACAGCAAGGTATGCAGTGTAGGCACACTCCATAGACAAACAGCAAACGAAAGTGTAGCACACTGACATTTACACTCACGAGTGGTATGAGGTATGTCGTGGTAACCATGACAGGGAGTCGTTGGTGGTTGATCAGGCCCCTCCATGGCTCTAAGGTACACATGGGGATCTCTCCCTATGTGCATCCGAGCTCTCCTCCAATTTGGGCGGAAACCACCCAAGCCTTTTGTACGGCCAGCGAGCCAATTGCTGACTGCCACGTGTGAATAATTTACACCGAGCCAATCGAAAGCATGCACTCAACAGTGCAGCTGCAAGCTTTTGGCAGGCTCTGATTTTGCACCAAGGACTCTTTCCCAGCTTACAGGGGAAATCCCTGCACTGGGGACTCGCAATCCCCAGTGCTTAAACGCACCTGTGCCGAGGCATCTCTTAACCATTTAGCTCTGACACAAATGAAACATACTCCCTGGGACTGTGCAGTTAGTAAGTGCTGAGTCCCCCAGGGTCTGGGGTTCTGGCAACAGCCCTGCTTGTTAACTGTCCCTGGCTGATGGATGTTTGGGCTCCCAGCTCAGAGATCTGCATGGTAGGACTGCTGTGGACTCTGGGAGCCTGACCCAGCACTTCCATGCTCAGATTCCCAGCTCTACAGCAGGAAGCCTAGACACTTTGAGAGCCCTGGTTAGAGTTAGGCTTTCCAGGCTTTCTGTTGAAGACCTGAATACTGAGCTTCAGTTAAGACTTGGGAGCCTCAGGTTTTTCAAACATTCAGATTCCTGGCATAGCGGGCTGTCCTCAGCAACCTAGCAGGAATTCAGGCAGGGTCCTCGGGTCCACGGAAAGTTTATCAACCCTGAGGTGTTTCAGGTGAGGTAGTTTTGGTTCAGTGAATGAGTATTTTATAATTAAACTCTTTTTTTTGGCCGAAATCCAAGTAACTGTACATGTATCCCTTACTATCTTTTCAGGGGTTAAGATGAAGAGGAGATGGAAAAGATTTTGGTTTCATAGTGGGGAGGCAGGAGTTAACAGACATAGATTGTTTGGGTCCCTGAAATCCAGGCTGGGTCAGTTATAAGGGAAAGGATGACGACTACAAAAGGTGGATGGGTAGACAAGCTTTTATACTGAGCAGGTGTAGTTCTTCAAAAGCATAGAGAGAAGTATAGCTCCAGGCTTTAATTCGTGGCTTCACATAAAGCAGCATGAGTTAGACTGATCCTCCTGACCTAACAGACATTTGATGTTGAGTCGGGAGGGTAGGAGATCAAGCTCCAATTTGGAGCCAATTCAGTAAGACAGGCTGCATCTCTGCAGCCTCTTCCCCAAGCCCCAGCCTCCCTTTCCCAGCTCTGGTGTTATTTGCATGATGGAAGGGGGAAGAAGGGAGGGGAAGAAACTGGTGCTGCTGTTTGCCCAGCCTACGCTGGAGTAGGGATGGATGGATTGGTGACCCCTAAGAAACTGCCCCTGGCCTATGACTGAGGGGGCAAGGGAGAGCTCGAATCCACCCGTCCCCACTCCAACATAGGCTGGGCAAACACCAGCCTGACTCCCTCCCTTCCCTTCTTCCCCACTCCCATCGTGCAGACAGCACCAGGGGCAGAGCTGGGCTGCATCAGCTCAGCCACCAGAGCAAACAGAAGTTGATGTAAGTGCTCCACTTTGGAGCACCTTCACTTGAACCCTCATAAAATGAAGATTAATTTGTTGCATGAGTGGGGACTTTTAAAGCTCTCTGCAATCATCCATTTCCATTACGGCACAGCTGTAGAGTGCTTTGAAAGGGCTGATTGCATGACAAATGTTACTTCTATCTGAGCCTGAAGTGTTCTCATCAAAATACTTAGTTCTGATACTTCATTTTGTCCATCTAGCTAAAAAATGTACTATGGAAGCATCCATCATTATCCCTATTTTACAGATGGGGACGTTAAGACACAGTAACTTGGGCAAGATCACTGAGCAAGCCAGTAGTACAACTAGGAATACATCTCTTGAATCCCAATCTAATTCACCATTCTCAGTGCCATGCTGTCTCAAAATACTCCCTCTTTCTGGGTTTTAGACACCACATAATCTTTAATTAGCCTGTTTTTGAGAATGATTGGCCTAGAACTGTACTGATTTTTCCAGACTCTGAGAGTCCACAACCCTGGAATCTACTCCCATCAGAGATCACTCTAGTATTGTTTACCACATTGCAAGTCATTACTTCATTCATGCATTTAACTTGGAAGAACAGTTGTGGTTTCCAACATCTTCACTTGGAGTGCAAGAAAAGTTTCAAAGAAGTAGCAGAGTAGAGAGCTGTGTGCTCATCAGATCTAGTCAGTCATTAAAATGGTTTTGTCAAGAAAAAAATCAACTGAGAGACCATTTTTGTATTTTTCACAATGACATGCTATGCCCATGGTAATTATGAAATTATGATCTGCTCCTGACACATCAGACTCTGAAAAAATAAAGATATTTTTAAAGCTAAATAGCATTTGTGCAACTTCAAAAGTCTTCCTGACTTGTTCCAGCCTGAATGGCTGCAACACAAATATGTTGGATACAGAAGCTATCCCTGTTTCTTTTATAGTGTACTTTTAGTTAAAGAAGGTTTAGGCATGATTTTACACTAACTGAAATGCTCCATTTGCAGTTGACCTAAGTAGTTCTGCAGGAAGCAGATAGCAGGGAGATGGAGTACTGCTGCTTTTGCCTTGTTTAGTACTTATGAGCATAATCCCAGGATTTCTTCTGCACTGGCAGCCTGAATACTGAGGAAAGAAACCAAAGATGCTGCAGCTCTGCCCAAACCAGATGTGTCCAAATTCCATAAACCCTACAATGCAGGGCTTTCTGAATTAGCAGAGCCTGGATGTTTAAGTTTTACTTCATTTGATAGTATCAAGGCTGTGTGGTATTAGAATAAGACTTGCATCTTGGGCTGCCACAGAAAGGAGCAGACAAAGAGAAGCCTGCCCTTCATTGTACTATTGAAGTTTTTTGATGCCTACTTTAATTTAGGAAAGAAGTTGAGAGATAACTGAGCAGGCATGAAAAGAAAAGGGTGTAAAACCACAGCAAATATCTCAGTTGATTCAAGTTCTAGGAAAAGAGAAAGAGTGTTGCTGTTTCAGTGATGGAGGAAGCATTCATCCATCAACTCTGCAGCATGGTAGTACTTGTAAGTAAAAGTTCTACCCTGCTGCAGAGTTTTTTGTGCATAGCAGTGTACATGTAGACCAGGGGTGGGCAAAATACAGCCCGTGGGCTGGATCCAGCTCACCAGGCCATTCTGTCCAGCCTGCAGAGCCCCTAAAAACATTAGTAAATTAATATTTATTCACTCCGGCTCCCTGTCAAAGCCAACTGGAGCCAGGGGCAGTAAGACCCAGAGGAAGCCCTCAGCAGGCTTGCAGGCTTGAGCAGCCCAGCCCTGCCCTGCCCACCTCCAGCCAGTTCCTTGCTTTCCTGCCGCTGCCCTGCTCTAGCACCATCTGGCTCCCAGATGCATCCCTGGACCGTGGAGCACGGGATCACACTGTGTGTGTGTGTGTGTGTGTGTGTGTGTGTGTGTTCATAGGGTGAGTCTCACATGTACACCTCACCATACACATGCACTCACACCGCATACCCACAACCCCACAGACCTATACCCACCCCCCACAGTATACAAGAGTAAGACTTAATTTTAAGTTATTGTGCAGTCACCTCTGTGTACAGTATACAAACACATGTAAATCAAGACAAAAATATTTTTTTTTAAATCAAATTAATTAATGTTGTAGATGATCACATTTAAGAACATAATTTGGTATATTTCTGGCTCTGAGATGGCAAAACCCCTTGCTGAAAAGAGTACTTCCGTGAGCAAGGGGAGGGATTTCTGGTGGCAAAGGTCAGGGGTTAGGGAGTGGGACTTCTGATCACAAGATGGAGACTAGGGGTCAGGGCACCTGTCAAGGGACAGGGCTACCCATGCAGCCCTTGACAGCTTGCCAAAATTCAGTAAGCAGCTCTCCGCTCAAAATAATTGTCTGCCCCTACTGTAGACTATGCCCTGGCTGGCTGAGGCACCAGGGTGCTTCATTGCTGGGGCTGTCTTCCAGCTAACCCCATGCTGTAACACCCTCGTGTCCCAGCCAGCCCTTCTGCAGCATATTGAGCCTGGTTGAAACAGGCCTGGGCTGACAGGCTGATCCCCAGGGTCCTCTGCCATCTGGGGCTGCTCCAACTGGGCTCCATGTACTGCTAATGAATAAATTCCAGAGTTGATTGCTCCTGGGCGCACATTCAAACAGTGCACCCAGGAGCAAAAAACTTTGGAGCAATAAGATCTGGAGTTTAATCCTGTGCACTAACTGCACGTGTAAACACACGCTAAGAGAGAGCAATCTTACAGAGAAGCTAGCAGACTTCTAGAGACTTGTATTGCTATTAGTGTACACTTAAGAGGAGGAGCATGTGAGCCTGAGCTGAGCAAGAAAACTGGGTAAGGGAGAGGAGCTGTAGACGACTGGGTGGTTTTAGGAAGCCGTGCAAGGACACAAGCAAGATCTGCCATTATCTTAGGATCCTTTTGCTGATTGCCAAGAGTGGTTTTTTGGCACATCTTACTCACCTGTTCTGCTTCCTTCCCCTCTGGCAGGCACATCTAATAATGATCATTGCTCTACACATCTTTGTGTGAAAATAGTTGATGTTGATCTGTTTCCTAATGGACTGATGCCAACATCATATTTAGTTTTAAGAGACTAAGGAAAAAATGGGGTAGGGAGAGCAAGCTTTGCTCTCAAATGCAGATGTAGTCCCTGCAAAGCAAGGTGGAGCAGCAGCAAGAGCATGGCAGGGAGCCAGCACCACTTCAGCAAGGCTTTTAACAAAGTCTCACATGACCTTTTCATAAACAAATTGGAGAAATATGAGCTAGACAAAGCTACTCTAAGGTGGATAAATAACTGACTTACTAGCCACAAGCAAAGGGTAATTATAACTGGAGCCATGCTGGAATAGCAGCAGGTTTTAACTGGAGACTCATAAGGGTTTACCCTAGGCCCAGTCCTGTTCGGTGTGTTTACTTTTAATTTGGATGCTGGAACAGAGAGCTTCTTGAGCAAATTTGCAGATGTCAGGAAACTGGGAAGGTTGTGAACACATTGGGGGACAGAAGTGCAATTCAGAAGGATCTTAACAGATTGAAAAGCTGGGCTGGAGCTAACGATGAAATTCAATGCCGACAAATACAAGGTGCTACACCTTGTGAAGAATAATAAAAGACACAAAGAAAATGGGTGATAAGTGGCTGGGTGGCAGCACTGTGGAGAAGGATCTAGGAGCGTTGGTGGATCACAGGCAGAGGCGACCCAAGTAGGGTGTGGGGCCTGGGGCAAATCGGGCCTGTGCAGGACCCCGCCCCTGGATGCAAGGCAGTTGGCAGCAGATTTGGCGAGGGAGTTGCCAAGTAGCCAGAAGCGATGCTGGTGGCAGCGCGGACCCACTGCACCACCTTGCCCAGCTCTGGTGCAAGGCCCAGGGCAATAACACAATTCACCCCCTCATCCAGGGCCAGCCCTGATCACTGGCTCCATGGCTAGGGACAGATATTCAAAAAGCCTAAGCCTGAATTGATTCAATCTTTGCCAGTTAGTCTAACTTGGTTAGGCTGAATCACTTTATAACTGCACAGAAATGCAGGCACATGCCTGCAGTCGCTCAGGCTAGAAGTCGGGGTGTTATGCTTCAGCCCAAGTCTGAATTCGTTGCCCGGTATGCGTGAGCCAATATACGAATACCAGTTGGAAGTTTGAAAGAAAAAAAAGTTTTTAT
>JAGPOW010000304.1:71814428-71851682 GCA_030014935.1 Caiman crocodilus | reverse complement strand
AAACAACCTTCCAGTCTCGCCGTGTATTCTGTCTCGGGAGGATGGCTTGAGGCCATTTATTAGGTCTTTAGAAAAAATGGCTCGGTTATTCACAACAGGGGGGGGCGCTAGAGCAGCCCCTTGCACAGGGCTGAGCCGTGAGGGGTGTGGCTGGGTCTCGGCAGGATTAGGGAGGGGTTCCTCCCTCCTCTTTAAATGATAACAGAGGACTTTATCATCTCTCTTATTAGCATTTATCACCCTATCAGAAAACAAACAGCCTCTCTCATTAGTTCAAATTCTTTTAAAACAAAGAATGAATGGACTCCAAGATGAAGGTGGGCCGACAATGCGAGGACATGGTCAAGAAGGCTAACCACACCTTGTCATGCATCTATAGATGCATCACGAGCAGGTCCAAGGAGGTGATCCTCGCCCTCTATGCGACATTGGTCAGGTTGCAGTTGGAGTACTGTATCCAGTTCTGGGCGTCGCACTTCAAGAGGGATGTGGAGAGCATGGAGAGGTTCCAGAGGAGGGCCACTCACATGATCGGGGGCAGCAAGGCAGGCCCTACGAGGGGAGGCTACAGGACCTGAACCTTTCAGTCTCCACAAGAGAAGGTTGAGAGGGGATCTGGTGGCCATATATAAACTGGCCAAGGGGGACCACCAGGCAATGGGAGAGTCCCTGTTCCCCCAAGCACTACTGGGAGTAACAAGAAATAATGGCCATAAGTTGATGGAGAGTAGATTCAGGCTAGATAATAGGAGGCACTACTTCACAGTCAGGGCGGTAGGATCTGGAACCAACTTCAGAGGGAAGTGGTACTTACTTCTACCCTGGGGGTCTTGAAAAGCCAGCTAGATAGAACCTAACTGGGGTCATTTGATCCCAGCATTCTTTCCTGCCCACGGCAGAGGGTTGGACTTGATGATCTGCCCTTCCGACCCTACCAGCTATGAAACTATGGAGGAACATTACCAGCTGAGCTTTGATTAACTCCAAAAAGCCCTAAGCCAACACTGTTGTCTGCCCCATCCCAGACCAGTGCCAGCATGTGGTCTGCTAGTAATGCTGAGGTACCTGTGTAAAGCACACGGGGTGGGGGGGATCCCTGCTTAGCAGGGAATGGGGAGAGGAGGGGGAAAGCAGGCAGACTTTGCTGTGCCTGCAAGTCTCTGTTGGAGCTGCAGCAATGGAGCGGAGGGGAAAGGCCAGGCCTGCTGTGGAGTAGAGAGCTCTGCCCAGCCCAGAGAGCATGCTGGGATGCTGGGGGTGTCAGATTTAGCTTAAACCAGCAGGAGGTCTGGGACAAACATTGCATAAACTGGTTTGACCCAAGTCAGTTAAGTCTGATACTACATTCAACCAGGTTTCTCTCAAACTGGTTTCAGCCATTTTCAAACTGGTTTATATGCACTGAACATCTGTTCTGTTACAGGTGTAAACCAGGTTCTGATCACTTAAACTGGTTTATGTGTAATGTCTGTCACTAGCCCATCTGAGTTTTCAAGTGTGATGTGGGTGCACAAAATGTGAATGCAGTTTTGGGCTGCATCAATAGGAGCATTAGATGCAAAACACAGGAGATGATAGTGTCTCTTGACTCAGCACTGGTTAGGCCTCATCTAAAGTATTGAGTAGTTTTGGGCTCCACATTTTAAAAATGACACAGAGAAGTTGAAGTGGGTCTAGAGACAGGTGACAAAAATGATAAAGGGTTAGGAAGGCAAGCCATATGAGTAGAGCTTGAAGGAAACAGGCACTTTTAGCTGGTGGAGAGCATGCTTAAGAGGGACATTATGCAGTCCTCACATATCTGAAGTGCTGCCTGTTACAGAGAACCCCACCTCTACGGCTTGAGTGAAGCAGGGCTGCAGAGGGCAGACTAGGAGATGCAGCTTGACTAGAGACAAGCTGCAAAGCCTGAGGCCAGGGGTCAGCAACCCTAGCACACATGCCACAGTTATTTTGCTCAGCATGCCACACCTAGCTCAAGCTCTGGGCAGCTGCTAGGCTTCTCACAGTGGGCAGCCAGGAGGCTGCAAGGCTTGCTGTGAGCAGCCTGGGCTCTAGTAGACAACAGCTGTCCAGAACCTGGGCCAGATAAATCATGCAGCTGAGAGGTTGCAACTGGTGCACTGGGGTCTGGAGCCCCGGCCCAGCTCCATGGCAGGTGGCAGTTGCGCACACACCTCAGGGTGCAAAGCAGGGAAGAGGCCTGGAGCAGCACAACTCCAGCTCCGTCCCTGCAGTGTGCCCCAAGGCACACATACAGCTGCTGTCACCACAGAGCCTGGTCTTCTCACAGCAGATGGTGGGCAGGCTGTGAACAGCAGCTCTGTGGCCAGTGGCAGTGGCACACATGCCTCGGAGTACACGGTGGGGAAGGGGCTGAGGGCACCATGGCTCCAGGCCCTTCCCCGCTGTGCTCCCTGTGGTGCGCATGCAGCTGCTGCTGACAAGAAGCCAGGATGGGGGTCCGGTCTTGGTGCAGCCCATTTCAACCTTGTGGCTGCCTGCTGTAAGCAGCTCCACAGCAAGTAGCCAGGCACGTGACAAGCCCTGCTGTGAGCAGCTGAGACTCTATGGCAGGTGGCAGGGGCCTTGCCCGACCCCAGGGTGCTTGCAGCAGGCAGCTATGAACCCGCAAGCAGCTGTACTGTGGTCTGGAGTTCCAGCCAAGCTTGTTGCCAGCAGCAGCTGCACACATACCTCGGGAAGCACAGCGGGGAAGGGGCTGGGGCTGCACAACAAGGATCAGGCTCCTTGTGGCTCTGCTGCCATTTGCCCCAGCATGCCAACATCTTCCAAGTCCAGGTTGCAGTGTTTTTTTGCCATTTGGCCCAAAAGGTTGCCAATCTATGCCTCAAGCTGCTGCTAATTGGGCAAATGAGTAATCCCCATTATTAAGAGTAGAGTCACGCAGCAAGGCTCCAAGTAGCTGCAAGAGGGCAGCTTACAGAGGAGGAGTCCTGGCTGCAAAACAGTATAAAGAGTGGTTGTTTGCTAGGGAAAAAGCTAACAGAGCCAAGTGGCTGCAAATCAGTAAGCCTAAAGTTAGCAGGTTAGAAGCACTTGGGTCCTATTGCAAGGGAGAAGGGGTCAGGTGATCAGAAGGAGGAGTCAGCAAGTAAATACTAAGGTTCTGCAGAGGTATGTGTATTGGTTCCCATCTTGCAAGGAAAAGGGGATCAGATGTACTTTCTCTTCCAACAAATTGCCTATCAGGCTTCCTTTTGGTATAAATTTAACTAGTCACACAAAGTCATTTTTTTCTGCTGGTCTTTAATGACTTCTCACTCCTTGTCTTAATTTCTCAGGATTGTTAATGGTTACCTGTGACATCACCTACAAAAAGCCCAACTCTGCTTGTCACAGTATCTGATTTATGGAAGTCTTGATTGTGTTTAGCTCATCTTTGTACTGTTCCATCTACGTTTTCTGCCACTTAGAAGTGAAACATCTTGATCATTGTATGTCTCTAATTGCTGCCTATGCTTATCACAGAAACTCTCCATCCAAGGTGCCTTTGAGGACAGGAGCTCTTGAACCTCCTGTTTAGTGTGAACCTGAAATGAGAGCATTTATCAAAGCAACAATTTGGTATGCTAGTTCTTTCTGTAGCTTCAACAACAGCTAGAGAGAATGCTCTTCCTCTTGATGGTGTGCTAGGTGTGTGGAATGTAATAACTAAAATCAGGGTTTCGCCAGGATGTTGCGCCTGATTCTGCTATTCTTGGCAGCACAGCTGACTTGCTAATGAGCACAGGTGGTCAGGAACCTCATTTTGTCTTCACTGCAAGAAGGCACTTCCGGTAGGAAGCTCCCCGTGATTGACTGGCTGATGCACAGAGTGTCGTGGAACAGTGCTGGCTACTGAATTGCCAGCGTAACTTGGAATGTTACCCAACCCAGTGCTGTATCTTAGGAAGACTAACATGTTCACTGCCAGAGTTGGATTTCCTTCTGAACAGTGTAATCTCCAGATAGGAAAGTTGCTCCTGATAAATTTGTCAGGTTCCAGACCTGTATGACAGCCATAGTTATTGACTTGTTGCTTATACTGCCCTTGACATTTGAATGAGGGTGCACAAATGGAGATCCAGAAAACTGATCTTCCTAAGATGAAACCTAATGAGAGAGAACTAAGTGCTAAGGATTTATTTCCATTTTTGTCACAGACATGGTTAGTTACTGTGAAACTTTGGTCCTTGTGTTCATCTATCCAAAACAGTAAATATAAATTTCACTGCAACATAGTTTTGGTTTGGGTTAGGTATGGAAATGTATCTGATATTTGTGGCATTACTGACCTCAACTGGTTTTTGTTTTTAATAAGGAATTTGAATCACCATATTTTTTAATGCATATAACATATCCCTGAATATAATACACATCTTATTTTTGAAAGTCATGTTATTTTCCTAGGTTTTTGGGTTGGGGCTTGAGCCAGATATAAAGTTGATGTTAAACTTGGACCTGGCACTTGTTACCGTTGTCCAGGGCCTAGTAGAAGGGTTCCATTTACATTATGCAAAATATATATCAGTAAAAATGCATGTCAAGTAAAAAAGGTTGGTTGCCAGTAAAAATCATACAGATTGTTAGTAAAAAGCATTTATTGGGTTGGTATCCCTGGGCACTGACAGACACGCAGCTCCCCTGTTTAACTCAAGGTGCTTTACAGAAAATCCCATGAGTTAGATCAACCTTCCTGACCCGACAGAAGTTCACTGTTGGATCAAGAGGGTGGGAGATTGAGCTCCACTTTGGAGCCGATCCAGGTGAGGAGTAGAGTGTCTGCAACTTCTTTCACCTAGCCCCACCCTCTGCTCCTGGCCCTGATGCTATCTGCATGATGGAAGTTGGGGAAGAAGTGGGGGAAGGAGCTTAGGCTGGGGTTTGCCCAAACTGTACTGGAGTGGGAGCAAGTGGATTGGAGCTTTTCAAGGCACGCCAGTCCTACAGACAGCACCGGTGCCAGGGCTGGGCTGCATCAAGCCCAACTGCCTAAGCAGACAGAAGTTAATAAAGGCATTCCACTTTGGAGCACTTTCTTTTGAACCCTCATATAATGAGGATTAATTTGTTGCTTGATCTGGGACTTTTAAAGTGCTCTGAAACTATGCTCTTCGGTAGGGCATGGCTCTAGAATGCTTTCAAGGGGCCAATTGCACAACAGATGTAACTTCTGACTGTGTCCCCTGTTTAGGACTGTATCTGAGGTATATCTGAATGGTGCAATTCCAGTAATAGTCACTCGATAGTGCTAATACAGATAAACCATCAGTCAAACAGCATTTACAGATTTTTTTAAAGACTGGATTCTGTGCTTCAGTCCTAAAATAAAATGGGGCTTTTTTCTTTAAATAGAATTATTTCTTTCTAAACTGGAATCTATCGCTAGTGAGGGAGACTTTGGATCTGAGTTCTACCACAGAAATATTGAATAAACTTTGCAGTTATGACTGCAAAAAGGAAAGATTATGTTAAGGATGCCACAATTTTTCTGAGAATGAACATGAAATCTAGTTACTTCCAATCTAACTCAATAAAAATCGATTCTATAATCTTTTAACCATTTGCAGCTTTTACAGTTTACTGTTGGCTTGTAAAGAAAGACATTTGTTTGTTTTTGTTTTTTCTTTTTCCCCCCCTCATCATGTAAGTTTGGATAGCATTACTGTGGCTAACTTCTGAATGTGTCATAGGAACAGAACATTCCAGTTACCATAGGGTAGAGTTATTTCTAATTGTAGCTAGAGGATCAGCTGAATACATTTTATATATATGAGAGAGCCAGGCAGGGCTGAAACCATCTTTTTTGTAAAGGGAAAAAGAGGGAGATTCTTGCCAATGTTTATTTCTAGAAAATTCCATAAATTTGGGATTGAAAAAGGAGCTGTGTCTTACTGAGATAATTTTTTTTTTTCCTTTTGCCGTACAGTTTATTTCAAGGAAAGGCCCATTTTTCAGAAGTGGTAACAGTAATTCAGCTGAGAGCCTTCAGGGACTTTTATGAATTTTCATTCCTCTTGTACAGATAGAGAAATGGAGCCACAAAAAGTTATAGGACAGTGTAATGAAAAGGACCTGAGAGACTCCATAAGCAAGACCCATAACCCCAAATGGGCTGAACAAGCCCCCAGTAAAACATAAAACTCACTCCCATAGCAGGAAGCTACAGGGCAGCGACGACACGCAGTGCTGTCGCTGTGGTTTAAGATCCAGCTGTCAATCAAGATGAGCAGTGCCAGGCTGATAACATCAGCCCCCAGCACCACTGCAGGGGGTTTAAAAGACACCCAGAGTGCCGGGGAAGAAGGAGGAGAGCCTGCCTCTGCACCAGTTACAACAGAGGCAGCAGCAGACTTGGGACACTGAGGCAGAGAGGTGCTGGAGCCCCAGGGCTCAATGTATACTGGGCAGCATAGGTGTCATGCTCCCAAGGCTAGGGAGTGAAGCCTCAATTACTAAACAAATCTATCGGCTTGAGTGAGTTGGGAGTGTTGCCAGCAGGCTGAGAAGGGCATCAGCCAGAATAGAGGCAACCATCCAAGGAATTAAATTCCTCTTCATTTCTTTCTTTTTCAGCTTTTTATTTTTCTTTGAGAGAAGGCTGCCTGGGACCGGTGGAATTCTAAGTTCTGAATTTAAACTTAAGATTGTTGCCCCCTTGCGGACAAGGGGTTAGAGCAACCCACATAAGGCTAGGAAGTGCCTTTGGAATTGCCCCAGGTCAAAACCTAGACCAAGCCAGGACCCTGTATCAGTCCATTGTCTCAACCCCAACAGCTGGTGTGTGACTGGGGATGTAGGGGAGGTGGAGTCCTCTTCATCAGACACTCTTGGATCTGTGAGTAGCCCCTACTGGGCCCCCTGTATTAAACAACATTTAACCCCTCCTATTCAATTGTTTATTATCAAAGTCAAGGCAGGTGAATTGAGGGGAGGCCTAACTTAGCAGGGACTCTCAGATAGTCGGGAGTGTTACAGACAAATTGTTCATTCATTTTTGTATTTTTGCTGTCCAACTCAACAAAGTTAGTGTCCAATAACCAGGATGTTGGGCAACTTCAGTTTATTGTCTTAATATAGACTTACATCTGCATAGTGCCACTGAGAACTTGGCTTTGGATATCTCAAATTGGACGCCCATAATTTGAGAATCTTGAAAATGTTGGAAAAGTCACTTAAGCTGAAATGACATGGCAAGTCATTTTAATGCTGTAGCCTGTAAACTAAACAGAACAGATGGAGCATCTTATTCCCTTTATGCTGTTTTCACATTTGAGCACTTTATACATAACAGAAAGGGTATGTATCCATTACCATATCTGATAAATGGCTTCTATGAAGTATCTCATGCCATAACTTTGGCTGAAGACACAGTCATAGTATAGGTGGGATTATAGTTGCATAGGAATTAGAATTCAGAATATCTCGTTTAAAAAAAATGGATGTTTATAAAATTTTAGTTTTAGTTTGATTTAGAAAGGGCCCATTTAAAGCAAAACAAAACAAAAAATGTTATTCAGGAACTGGGAATTCTATAAATCCTCCTTTTGTTCTGGAAATACCATTTTAAATGAAACATACTGCCTGGCAGCTGCTGAATGAAACTGATGTGAGACTTGTTAGTTTCACTGGTGTCCACTTGAATTTCACTGTGGAAACTGACAGTCCTGTTAATCTTACTCAGCACCTGTTAATGCATCCAGAGCCTGCATCTCTAAGGCAGCACTGCTGTGGGGATGGGTCAAGGGTGAGATCTAGAGGCTCTTCAGAATCTTAGGTTAGCTGCTTCCTAGGTTGCAGGAGCTGGGCAACCAAGGGACCCATAAGGGAACCAGATCTGGCATGTTGTTTCCTGGAGATTTCAGTTTTGAACCAGTATCTTCTGATGGAACCATGTTTTAACTGCAAAATTCTTAACCATCCCAAACTGTTATGATGAAGACCCATTGATGGCAGACCGTACTAGAATGAGCAAAAAAAGCTCTTGCTCACATCACTAGCTCTTCAATTCCTGGGCTGCATTCAGTATGCAAGCTGGCAGGTGTGGGCCAGCCCTGATGATGCAGCCAGAACAACAACACCTGGCTGAGCCACTGCTCACAACACCCTGGAGGTAAGGGAGGAGTTATAGAGATGGTAGGAGGCTCCTAGGAGTCCAATGGGGTCCCAAGCCCCAGTAAAAAAAGCAGTGGTCCTAAAAAGAACAAGACCCAGCCTGGAAAGGGGCTTATTGTTTGTGGGCCTACACAGGGGCTAAGCCAGGGGCAGGTAAAAATACAGCCCATGGGCTGGATTTGGCCTGCTAGGCCATTCTATCCAATCTGCGGGGCACCTACAAAATTTAGAAAATTAATATATAGCTCCTTTGGGCTCCCTGTCAAAGATGACAGGAGCCAGAGGCAGTAGGACCCAGGGGAAGTTGGCAAAAGTCAGGAGAAAGGGGCCAGGCCAGACCAGGCCAGGCCCCCAGAAGTGTCTTCCTGTGGCAGCTTTCCCTGCATGCAGCCAGCTGCTCCAGAACCACATGGCCCTCAGCTGCATCACTGGACTGCAGGAGCAGGGGTGTGCCAGTATCCCAGGGCCAGGAGGGGTGTATGTAATGAGGGAGGGAAAGAGGGAGAGAGACAACGAGGCAAGCTCACTCTGTGTGTGTGTGTGTGTGTGTGTGTGTGTGTGTGTGTGTGTGTGTGTGTGTTCATAGGGTGAGTCCCACAAGCACCCCCACCATACACATGCACCCACATAAACCCTCACGCAGCCCAGCTACCCTCTTGCTACACACATGCCTTCACAAACCCCATACCCATCCACAGCCCACATATCCACACACACCCACTGCCCTGCACAAACCCATTCCCACCCTGCATGCTCCTCGCAGTTTAGAAGAGTAAGAATTCATTTTAAGGTATCGTGCAATCACCTCTACGTACACTACACAAATGCATGTAAATGAAGACAATGATTTTTTTTTAAATCAAATTAATGAATGTTGTAGATGTTCGCTTGTTAGAATATAATTTTGTACTTTTCTGGTTCTGAGATGGCAAAACCCCTTGCTGAAAGGAGTACTTTTGGGGACAAGGGGAGAGACTTCTGGTAGCAAAGGTCAGGGGTTAGGGGGCGGAACTTCCAGTCCCAAGATGGCAATCAGGGGGCAAGGTACCTGTCAAGGGATGGGGCTACCCATGAGGCCCTCGGCAGCTTGCCATAACTCAGTAAGTGGCCCTCCACCTAAAATAATTGCCCACCCCTGGGTTAGGCAAGCCCCAGATTTAGAACAGGCAGGGGTGAGGCTTGGGTCTCAGGTGAGCCCAGTTGAGAGTAGGGCCATGCTATTGTGATCTCTGGGACTCTAAGCAAGCCCAGTGTGAGATGGCTGTATGGTGGGACCCAGAAGGGAACCCCTGCTGCCCAAGGAGGTCAGCTGTTGCAGTGCTGGGACCAGAGCCCCGACTGGCCCTCTTGCATTGACCAGGGCTGGAAGGCCAAAGGGCAATGAAGCCCAATGTGAGAGGCAGGCCTGGGCCACGATGTGTTATCTGGTACCCTGCCTGGCCTAGAGGCAGGGCTAGAGCCTAGGGAGGCTGAAGGTCCTCTCAAATGTGGGGCGTCCTTCACTGTTTAGGGGAAAAAAGGCTCAGCAAGACAGAAAGGAGCCTGGAACTAAGGTCCAGTAGAGGGAGCAGCCCAGGAATAACATGTTGCCCAGTAGGGATAAAACCAAAGCAGATAGGCCTGCATTGGTCCTGGGTAGGACTGAAAGTTGCACCCTGCTAAGGAAGGGTGGTCTAGTGGGGTCCGTGGCAGGACAGTCCCCCAGAAATGCCAGGCCAGTTACTTCCCCAGTCAAAGGCGAGTAGGGTCATGTTAAAACTTCAGCTCCCACATCCTGTTGGGTTACCCACATCTAGGGCCAGGCACATCTCTGATACTTGAGCCCCATGGGGTGCAAGACCCTGGAGTCCCCAGTAAGGGGGCAGAGATGTGGAGAGGCCTGAGTGAAATGGCATATGGTGTGGAAGGACTGAGTGAAAAGGCATGCGTGGAAGTGAAGGCGCTAGCGAGAGGGCACAGATGAAAGGGTCTAGTAGGAGGGCATAAGTTGATGCCCCAGGAAGGGGGAAGAAGGGTGAAAGTAAGTCTACGGATGCTTGAGGCTGCAGTTGGGCCAGATGCTGAGACCCTGGTAAGTCCTCAGACCTGGTGAGACCAAGTTTGGGTGAGAAGTTAAGAATGTTGGGCAAGTAGTTGGCCCTAATAAGGAAGCAAGAGAGAGAAGTTACTCTGAGAGGGGTTTAGGTCAGAGATGTGCCCAGGATGAGGTGAATTGGCTGGCCACTGTTCAGATGAGGGTTGTAAGAGAGCCCAAGAGGCTGTGTGCCAGTCAGCCAATGAGTGTGAGTAGGCAAGCCTGATGGCCCATGTGGTTGCTCAGGGGAGCAGAGCAGGTTGAGTGTGGGCCAGTCAGGGGCAGTGTGCAAGAGGCCTGGTGAGCAAGGGCAGAGTGGAAGAGGCCTCACTGAGTGAGGCCTGATGGGGCAGAGTGAAAGGACAAATGCATGAAGCCTAGCAAGGTGTTGAGTTTGGCCCAGCCATGAGCCAGAGCAAAAAGCAACTCTAGGATACCATCTGTGAGGCATTGAACACGGTAAGGGGAGGTTGGAGTTGTGTACAGTGCTCCCTGGCATCAGGGGAACTATAAAATGGGCAGCTTTTGATATGTATACACCAGATTTGGGAACAGCAAGTCATGGCAGGAGAAACTGGTTAGACAGCCCTACTTAGATAGGTGGGTGGGCCGATGTGAGACTCGGCCCCAGGATGGCCCCCTGTCACAGTGCCCTTTTTATAAATGAAGCTTTTACCAGTATTTGTTCCTTTTGGAATGCAAGAGGTCTGCCAAAGCCTGCCAGCAGTTCTCCCCATTTTTCTGGCTTCTACCTGTGGCCCAGAAACTATTGTCCATTTCCTGGAGCTCTTCACTTCACTTGCTCATGCTGTTTTAATTGTTTTGGTATATTTATTACTGCTGCCACATCACCTGCCAAATGTAATGATTCTAAACTGCTGAGTAGGCTGCTTCTGTGCTGGTTTCATTGATCAAGTCCTCTCTTTATTAATTTCTCTCCATGTTTTTTATACATGTCTTCTGTACAATAGCTTTTGTCCCTTCCTCAGTCGGTTCTCTCCTTACTCTATCTCTACAATTACCACCTTTTTCCTCGCTGTCCACTTTTCTTTCCTTGGCTCCTATGAGCCATACTCCTTTCTGTGTTTTCATCCATATGGCACCTGTTCTCTCACGTTGTTCATTGCCAGTTTTCTTCTTACCCTGCTATCTTCTCTGTCTTAGCTTCATTTAAGTAACCTCCATCCCACCCTGACATTCCCTTTATACCTCTCTTGCCTGTTTTGAGCTCCATTTCTAGGATCATACTTCACTCTCCGTGAAAGTTCATTAGCTTCCCAATATATTTTAGCCCCCAAATATATTTTTTAAAAATGACTTCATGTTGCTGGAGGCATATGATTTGGAGTAATGCTGGTGCTTTGCATGGAAATATTCCAGCTGAAAAAATAATGGGGGAATGAAATGAAGAAGAGAGAAAAATGATGCTTTCATCCCAGACATTCTACCAACGTACAGGCTGGTATTCACAAACACCAGTGATGAATTAAAACACAAATTCCAAAGGGATGATCCTAAATCATACCTTCTTAGAGGCTCCTTTATCTTCCTGAATAAAAATGCAACTGATGCAAGACATTAAGGCATAAGCTTTTTGTAATTTAGTGATGGGTAATGAGAGACAGCTAAGAACAAACCCACTTTAGTGGGTTTTATTTTAAGGAATGCGCCTCATTTTAGATCCAACAGAACATACAGGAGTCTCTAGAACAACTTTTGATCACTTTCACTAAGACCAGAGCAGACTGCATGTGACTTCCTATTTAGGAATGAAATTGGGATGCTGAAAATGTGTAAGCTATATGTGTAACAGCACCATACTAAAAGGAAGCAGCTTTTGCATCTAGTAATTTCCATGTTGACTTTCTTGGTTGTTTTCAGTCATTACTGTTAACTATGATAGATATGCTATTAGATTTCATTTAAAAAAGCCAGTTAAGGTTGCTAAGTGACAATAATTGTAGTTACCAACTTCATAAAATTAAAGAGAACAACACCCTCCCACCCCAAACTAGCAAGGAAGTTACTACTTACAGGTATTGTAAACCTTATACTAACCATGAATTAAAAAACCCTATTGTACTTATCAGGTATAATGAACTCTATATATTTATATATAAATAAAATTACCTGACTAAAGCATTGTTGTTGGGGGGGTAATCTTATTTTTGTTGTTTTTACTTTTAAGGAAAAAGGACTTTCTCTAGCATGGTTATCAAAACATGTTTACAATCCTAGTATGGAAAGGGAAGTGGTAGATTTAACTTGTGTTAGCTAATTGCCTTAAAGGATATTATTTAGGAGAGAAACGGCAGTTTATGTATCTGTAATCTGACAGCAGAATTTTGGTAATGTATTTATTTATTGTTTCTTGAGAATTACATCTTATATTGCTGATTAGGAAAACATGTACTTATTAATTTATGGTAAAATAGCATGTAGTTGGAACTGCAGTGGTAGTATTACAATAGTGTTTTGAGGTCCTGGTCACAGACCCATGTTGTGAAGCACTGTACAGACAAGTAGTAGTAAGAAAAATAAAGACAAATTAAAAAAAAGTCAATGCCTTCAGATTGGAACTTACAGTCTGGCAAGATGTGGCAGATGCATCAAACAAATGGAGAGGACAATGACAAGGTAACAGTAATACCAGCATGTTTGTTTATAGACATCTTTTCATATAAAAGAATCTATCCCTTTTGGATATGAAGAAAATCTTCCAAAAGTGAACCAATGCAGTGTTTTCTACCCAGAGTTTGCAGACAGTTTGAAACAATTACTCTGATAAATGTATATTGCTTCAGTTCATTTTAATAGTGTTGACTCTGAAACAAACCAATGGCAATGTTAAATATTTCCCTGTTGATGTTCATTTAGCTAATGCTTCTTCCATAATCCCAAATCACTTCCTATGCCTTTTTGCAGTACCCTGCTACTTAGCTGCCAAAACCTCCCTCATTCTGTTTATTTTGGGGGTTTTTTTGTCAGTTGTCTGGTTTATTGTAAATTCCAATTTGCTAACATTTCTTTTTAATTATGTAGGATTCTTTTTCAATAGATGATCACAAGGAAATCAATGGAAAATGAGATCACTGAGGTGGAATATTTTCCCCCAATTCTCCAATACCAAAAAATAAAGGCAGTGTAATGCTCTGCCATTATCTCATTAAAATCGGTTTCTGCTTTCAGCTTATAGCCTCACTAAATTAGCATTAGAGCAGCAGCCCTTTATGTTAAATTCATTTCAGACTTCTGCCAACAGAACCAGTTGCATTTTAGTGGCCCCTTATTGCCTGTTTGCACAAAATTACAACGAAACTCCAAACAGTAAATTAAAATGGAACACAGCCTTTTTATGTTGGACTTACAGTAGTTGAAAGCTTAAGCTTCAGTAGCATTCAATTAGCATTTTATAAAAGACTCTGTTTCAGTTCTAAAAGTTTGAAATAGAAAGTCATAGGATTGATCAGTTGGAAATATTTGCACCACATGCAGTGATTATCATTAAGTGGTACTGGAAGCAAGAGGCTGTTTAATATCAAATTGACTTTAAACAATTGGATGTAGAGAAATACAGGAAGACTTGGTATGCTGAAAATCTTTCCCAGTTGCAGGACTTTGTATTGGGGGACTGACCCAGGGAACTGTTGGTTTCTTTTTGTTTCTTTGTTTAGTTTTTTGGAGGAGGGCAAATACAATTTTTTTGCTATAGTTCTCCCTCTTTCAGTTTCACTTATCTCTTCAGTCAGTAAGCTACCTGTATTAACACTTCATCCATGCTTTCTGTGACCAGCAGAAGGGTCAGGGTCACAGATTCCATCCTTCTCATCTTCTCTGGCAATGGGCACTTGTCACTTTCTCCGTTCTGCATCCACATACATGCTGACCACCTTACTTTTACCATATCTTGTCTCATATATTTGGAAACCAAAAGCCTTGGTCATTTACCATGACTAAAATAATGCAGCCAGGGCTGTGGAGAAATGGTACTCAGTGGGTGCATCTGCACATGCAGTTATCCTGATGCAATGAACTCTGCTGCAGTTCATCCTGGAATTGGCTGCTCCCAGGCACAGCATTTACACATGTGCCTGGGATTGCAGCAATTTGAGTGGGGCAGAACAGCTCTGGGCTGGCAGAGGGCTCTGGGGATCAGCTCCAGGCTCTGGGTGGCAGCATCAGGTGGTGAAGGGGCTGGTTGGGGTACAAGGGTGCTACAGTGTCGGGCTAGCCAACAGACAGCCCCTGCACTGTAGCTCCCTCATACCCAACAAGCCCCTGTCAGTATCTACATATGCACTGTGGCAGCATAAATTACTCCGTCGTAGGATAGTACTTGTCCCAGCATGGGTGAAGGAAGAAAAAAAACCAATTGCGGGAGGGTGGGTGAGGGCATATGCATGTGTGCATGCACCTCTCCGCACTGCCCTGCAGGAAAGTCTGTAGGAGGTGGGGAAAAGGGCTGCAAGGGGGAGTGGCATGGCCTGGTGCTGTGCCAGCCTTGGCTGCCTCCCAGCCTCAGCTGCACTGGCCTGGCTGCCTCCCAGCCCCAGCTGCGCCAGTCCCAGCTGCCTCCTGGGCCAGGCTCTGCCTGCCTCTTGGCCCTGGCTGCACTGGCCTTGGCCACACTGGCTCAAGCTATACCAGCCTTGGCTGCCTTCCTGCTCCAGCCTTAGCTGCAGTGCCAGGCTGGAGGGGGCAGAGCCCCCAGAACCCTTGTGACCACCCTGCCAGGCCCTACACAGCCATGGTGGGATGAGGCGGGGTGCAGGAAAGAGCCATGGCTCATCTGGGGGCATGGGGAGGGGCAGCAGCTCCTGCTGCTACATGAGTCCTGGGAAGCATGGGGGTGGGGGTGTGACACTGATCTGTGTGGGCCAGGGTGGGCTGTCATTGCGGGCTGGGGCTGGGGCAGCACCAGGATCTTCCTGTCTGGGGGGTGTGCTGTGCTCTGGGTGGGCATCAGTGCTGCTGGGAACAGTGTTGGGTGGGCTATTGTGAATCTTGGGGTGGCTGCAGCCCCCTCCCAGAGTAGAGTCGCCACCACTCACCCTGAATATAGTTCTGCTTCCACTCCTACCCTCACTGGGAAGAGCCCAGCCCACAGCAGCAGCTGCCCTGCCCTGCAGATACAGGGGCACACAGCCCCCGTGCCTCCAGGGGTGTGCATAGCAGCAGGAGCTGTGCCCCCCAGATGAGCCACTTGGGGCTCAATCCCACCCCAAGCGCCTAGCCCTCTCCCAGTCCTATCCCTGCTCCCTTCCTCACCGCTGCCTACATGCCCCTCCCAACCTGTGCTGCAGCCACAGGAAGCCTGTAGCTGGGCTGCCTTGCGGCCCTACTACTGCTCCATGTTGTGGAGGGGAGGGGTGAGGGCTAAGCCCTGTTGGCCCCCCCTTCTGCCACCTATGTGTCCCAGGCACATGTGTAGATGGTGATGCTTTACTGCACAGCGAATTAGTCAATTCTGCAGTAAAACGCATGCGTGGATGCACCCACTGTGATGTTTACAGTGACACATAGCATTTACACCTAAATATTTTGTGCCCCTCTGTTTGCCTGGCTCAATAAGAAACATGTCTGAGTCATAACCACACTGAGAGCCATTATAATGTGAATTTTTCTACCAGTGTGAGAGAACTACATATTGGAAAGCTATGAAATACAATAGCAGGACACCTTCTTAAAAAGGCACATAAAAGATCTATTTTATTACATCACATCTGTTTCTGTTTTGCTTGACTATCTTGGCAATAGCAAGGATTCCCCAAGCCCCCTTTTAAACTACTTGAAGCTTAGGGCTGGTCAATGCATATACTTGATTTTGTCATTTCCCTGCAGGTCTTTGTGAATGGGGTTTTTTTTGAGAATTAAAGTGACCAAAGTCACTTATCCTTTTATTACTAGCTAATATTCTTCACATATAGACTTGCATCAAAATAAGGGAATGAATGAATGAGTTTTATTTGTGTTTTGTTTTGGTGCAAATGTGAGTGTAAACCAGCCCTTAACTACTTGCCAGCTTGTTTGATGAGCTTTAGTTAAAATGCCCCTGTTGCCATTTTGAAGCAAGGGGATGCTGACTACATGAGACATCCAGGCTGCTGGAGCATGCCAATTACCACATTCCAGCAAATTTGATTCATTGATCCTACTCCAATGTACTGTAATTACAGTGCATCAGAGCAGGCGTCTTGCATGTCTACATGCACTTGATAGATCTGGTTTTGGGAACATACATCTGGAAGGGGGCTCCTGAGTTATCAAGTCCAATTGCCTGAAATCACAGGCAACCATGTCATACAATCTTGTTCATAAAAGGAGTTAAGTTGTTTGTCCCACCTGTATTGGAGGGCTGTTCCAGAACATTGCATTTCTGATACATCTTTTTTTTGATTTCTAGCCCATGCTTATTCCAGCCAGCTTATATGTGTTTGTTCTTGTGCCAGCATTGTCCTTTAACTTTAAATAACTCTTCCCAAGAGTTCATTGTCTTATGTATTTGTGGAGAGCAGTCATGTCCCCTTTCTGCCTTGTTTTGCTAGGTTGAATTGGCTAAGTTCTTTATAAATTCTCTTTAGAAATAGGCTCCCCATTTCTCTGATTGTCCTGGTTATTGTCCTTTGCACCTGTTCCATTCTGATGTAATCTTTCCTGAATACAGATGTGCAAGAGAATTGTGGCCAGAATACAGATGACCAGAACTGAATAAAGGATTTCAAACTAACTCTCAGCTGTGTCTAGTTAAGAAGGATCACAAGTTCACACAAGCCTAGCAACCCAATAGGCTAGCATTGTTAAGTCTGGCCAGTTCTTGTAGCCAGTGGTCTATAAAGAAATGATGTGGCTAACTTTAACTTTCCACTTCAAATGACCAGGTACCCATTTTACAACGGGGTGTGGGTGGGTGATGGAGAGAAGTTGTCAGCTTTTGGTAGGAGTCTAGCATCAGGTTCAAACTTATACTTCTGGGGCTACAGTTTCATAGATGTTAGGGGCTGGAAGGGACCTCTTGATCATCAGGTCCAGCCCCCCTGTGCTTAGATGTCTTAATTGTTCTGCCATCCTGGTTTTCCAAATCTGGACATACCTTTAGTGTGGGGTTTTCCCTGTCTTTGCTCACCTCTTCCAAGCCCAGTATGTTCTCTCTTTAATTGAAATGACCAAATAGTTGTTGTAATAATTACCCCCATGGTCCCCATCTTTTCAATGAATCTAGTTTCTATTTGGTCCTATTGGTCAGGTACACGTTTACCAGTCTAAGTGATGGGAAACCAGTCTATACTTGTAACAGAACAGCAGTTCAGCACACAGAGACTGGTTAAAAAATGGTGGAACTTGGTCTAAGATTTGCCACCTCTCTCTACCAAAGGGAAAATGTGTGTTCAGTACGGTACTGATCTAAACTAATGCTGCTTATAGAAAACTGCGTAACTTAGATCGATTCTGCCTCAGACTTTCTGAATGTCGGTACCTATCCATATATTCTAAGACTGGATCTTCATTTGATGTAAATCCTCATAGGGCCACTGATTTCAATATAAAGCTATACCTACCTATACCACCTAAGGCTGTAGCCCATAATTTGTCTTTATGTTTATTGTTTCTGTATCTTGTTGTTACTTAAAATTCATAACAAGTAGAATACTTAAAGTTTTTCCATTTATGTGTAATATAACCATGTGAAAATGTGAGAAAAGCTCCATTTGAGTCTGTAGCTGGAAAGGGAGAAAACTTATTGACCCAGCTGAAGCTGACAACAGCAAGGGACCAGCTGCTGCCAAAGGAGCCTTGCTTTATAAATCCCTGCCCCCCCTACCTCACCCGCCGTGGCTGTGCCAGCATTTTTGGCCTGCTGCCAAGACCAGAAGGGAGGCAAGATGGACTCAGGACTGGAGCATAGCCCTGGGAACACAGAGATGCCAGAGAAGAAACTCTGGGAGACAGGAGGAATGCTAATCTTCCCCTTAGGAGATAATCTGAGATACCGTTGTTGAGCCCACAGTGGCGAGAGCTGCTGGGAGACTGGGTGAGAAGCTGCACCGGGAGAACAAGGAGGCTGCGGGAGAGACAGCAACATTTCAAATAAGGCCTTTTTGTTTTAGTTCTCTTTACTTTCATTTAGGATGGTGGGGAGCCTATTAGGCTGGGCTGCTAGCTCCTGAAAAGGTAGGAGAAGAAAAGTCAGCAGTTGTCTTGGGCTGGAGGGATATTAGTGGGAGAATCAAACCCCATTACTTGAACAGAACTGAGCTGATGAGGGCAGGCAAACTGACCCATCGTACCTGGGGAGTTAGCTGGTGCCATAAAAGGACTGATGATGAATGCTGAAGCATAAGGCCAATAAATGCCCAAGCTTGTAGGCAAAATTGTCCAGGTGTGCTGAAAGGCTCTTGCATATCTTTTTGGGTTTCTCTTATTTGAGAGCACCAGGTAGGGAGAAATGGCCCACAGCTCTCAGGACTGACTTACCTTGTTGCTAGTGGCTGTAGCCAGTGGTTGCAATGGCCCTAGGGGCCAAGAAACTTACCTGAGTTCTGGTTTCCCGGCTTTGTGTTGTTCTTCATTTCTATTTTTCAAGCCGTGACAGAATGATTTTCAGACCAGCTTGGCTGCTACCTCCTTAAATCAGGCATGGGATGAATGCAGGCCTACAGGAGCAAAGAAAGGAAGGAGATTGCCTATTGAGAGCCAAGGGTGTAATGGGTGCCTTAACAACTGGGTGGTACTTAGACAGGGTGTAGGAGAGACAGGAGCCCCAAGGAAGAACTGGACCTAGCACATCTGGGACTACATGCAGCAGATTAAACCACCTCCTAATGAAGAAATCTTCAACACCAAGGCGTGGCAGTATAGAATCGGGTGACCTCTGCTGAGTATTAGAATTAGGTGAGTCCATTCCTTCACAGCCCATTCTTAGAGGACACAGAGCTGCCAGGCCCCATGACCCTATCCTGTACTGTACTGACAAATTAGTGTCTTAAAATGTGGAAAATTATTGTTGCCACACAGTGGAATCATAAAAATAACGTGGGTTATGAGCTTCTAATTACATCTTCCCCCCACTTTTTTATTGAACTTGAGCCTGGTAAGTTGGACCAATATACAGTGGTACCTTGGTACTCGACTGCTTTGAAACTCGTTGAATTTGGTCCTCGACGCATTTTGATGCGAAAATTTTGTCCCAGTACTCGTCGTTGTTTTGGTACTCGACGCGCAAGCTAGAACTTGTCGGTGTCGCTTGCCTCGTGACTCACTACCCTTTCCAGTGGAAACAATGGGTTTGTTTGATACTCGTCGTTTTTGGTACTCATCACGCCTCCCGGAACCAATTAACGACGAGTACCGAAGTACCACTGTAACTATTTTTTTTACCCAAACATTTTTTTTTTAATCCAAGTAGTTATACTGATATAAATGTGAATGCAGGGGATAAAAACACCAATACAAAGGTGCTTTGTACCTGTATAGCTTATTTTCGTTTCTATATAGGAATAATAGTATGAGATTTTTGGGACCAGTCTAACAGCTTCCATGTGATGGCAATTACACTGCTTTACCTGTAGAAGTTTAGTTGAGGTGGTATGATTTCCTGTGTGTATAAACCCCCTAGGTAATGAGGATATTGGTGATATTCATGGGAAAAATGAACTTTCATGAACTCAGAAAATAATTAGCTTTTACTTTTATTTGGCTTACAATCTCTCCAAGTACGTTCCTAAACAACTTCCTGAAGCAAATAGGATAGGGAGTGGGAATGCCTTGTTGTTTGAACCACTGTTAGTAAAAACCAAAAAAAACCCCAGCACCAAAACCAACCCCGACCCCTCCAAAAACCACCACCAACAACAACTGTATTCTTGTTGTGACTTAAACACAACCATTCATAAAACGTAACTGAGTCACAGCATTCAGATCCCAGAAGCACTCTACCTGATGCTTGTTATGTCATGCTCTGGCTGGCAGTGCTAAAAGTTTCGAGTAATAGTGATGTTGCAGTCAGTGTTTTAATAATCTGGACACCAGCAAGCAAGTGGAAAAAATAGAATATGTGTCTCTATTTACTTGGCTTTGCCTGTTTGTGTTACACCCTTGCTGACCAAAGATGTTGGTTTTAGAATGGCTGTCTAAATATTAACTTTTACCGAATAGAAAGTTAAAGATAAGTTTGATGAGTCACTCATGGGCAATGATACAATAGAGCCTTTGTTATCAAACACCAAGTGAGAAGGCATTTCCCAGAAAGTAAGTTCCACAACTCAGGTTTACTTGCAGGCTTGCCAACTGTTATACATTTTGCATGACACTTAGCTGTTTAGCAGTCATGTTAGGCCTGATTGCATCTCAAATAAAATGTCATGCATTTCTGTGAATGAACTTGTGCTTCCCAGAAGAATACCCTTTGGCCCAGGAAATGGTGCGTGCATAAATGGGGATGCGGTCGGGGGAGGCGGGGAGAAGTGTAGAAGAAAACACTGTAATATTTGCTGTCACACTGCAGTTTCCTTTAGTTGAACAAAGCTTAGGTCAGTTTCAACCAACTGTTTTTTAGCCATAATCTTGTCTAAGGGTTAAAAATAAAAGACTTAGAAGGCATCTGAACACTCATGCTTCAGGGATTAGAGTAGGGTTGGGCAATGATTTGGGCCTATGGGCCACAAAGAGAGTTTTGGGGAGCTGTCACAGGCTGCATCAGCCTCCCCCTCCCCTTTCCATGCCTCCCACTAGCTCACCAAACCTCCCTATGTGGGATGGGACTGTGGGCAGGTAGGGAGCTGGTGTGGGAGCAGGCAGGTGGCAGCTTCCATAGGGACAGCTTAGCCAGGGATTGTGCCACCATCAGCACTGCGTCTGGTCTGACCTTCTACCTAAAGGAGGGGCTAGAGCTTCTGTCTGGCTTCAGGGGCGGTGGCCTGGGCATGGAGGTGGTGGTGGTGGCTAGGCAGAAGCTACTGCTGGACATAGGAAAAAAGTAGAACCTGGTGGCAGATGTGGCAGTCCCTGCTGCTGGAGCCTTTTTTCTGCAGCCACCCAGTACTTGCGCCAGGGATACCTTGCATCTCCTCCCCAACACCAGTGCCACCCTGGGCCCCCATGCTTGGCAGGGCAGCAGGGAGGAGCCAGTGCAGGCCCAGCATGAGCTCTGGGTGGCCACAGCAAGAAGGCCCTGGCAGCAGTGAGAGGGAGGTGGCTGCACTCACCTCCAAGTGCAGCTTTTCCCTGGATCCCAGTAGCAGTTTCTGCCCAGCCCAGGGCTGAGCGCACAGCCCTGGCCCTGGTCCACCCTGTGCGGAGGGTTGGGGTTCCTGCAGCCCCTGCTCTGGACCCACCCACCCAGGCCATGATGAGCAGCAGTGATAGTGGCCAGGTAGAAGCTGCTGCTGGACACAGGGGAAAAAGTGGGACCTGGCAGTGGGCATGGCTGCCTCCCCTCTCACTGTTGCTGGGCCCTGCTTGCTGCAGCTGCCTGTAGCCTGTGCTGGGACTACCCTGTGGCTCCTTCCCACCACTGCCACCCTGCTGGGCACAGGGGTGCAGGGCGGCCTGGAGGGAGTGATGGTGGCAGTGGTGAGGAGGAACCACAGGTCAGTCCTGGCATGGGCTCAGAGTGGCTGCAGTGAGACAGGCATGGCAGTGGTGAGGAGGTAGACCTGGCAACAGGCACCTGCTTTCTCCCCTGCACCCAGCAGCAGCTTCTGTCTGGCCATTGCCACCGCTCATTGTGGCTGGAGTGGTTGGTCCAGAGTGGGTGCTGCAGGGACCCTGACCCCCTGTGCGGGGTGGGCTGGGGCTATATGCTGAGTCTGGGGCTTGGGCCCTGCCTGTGTGGGTCAGGCTTGGTCTCCTTGGGGCTGGAGCCAGCAGCAACCAGAAGGAACTGCTGCCATCACCTCCACTGCTGACCAGAAATGGAGTCCAGCTCTATGGGACTGCCCCAACCCCACTGTACCTGGAGGTGGGGAGGTGTACCACGGGCCAGATGGCACTTGGACCAGGCAGGGTGGGACCGAGGGACATGCAGCGGGTCAGACAAAATCCTTCCATGGGCTGGATATATCTTGCCTGCCCTTGTTTTATCATCTACCTGCCAGGTGCACCCTTAATTTAGGGCAGGACTCTGTGAACCATTTCTCTTCTGGAGCCGGAGAACAGAAGGTATCCTCTAGGGAGGAGGAGTCATGCCATCAGTTGGAGTAAAGTTGGTAAGCCTCCTATAACTGACTCTTGATATATTTAGTATTGTCAGTTGTGAGTGCAGTCGTCAAATGGTGTGAGGTGTGCCAAATGTATCCAGTAGCCTGGAGCTCAGGACAGGTTTCTTGTATGTACAATGTGACTGTATTTACATTGCTCATTTTCAGAAAAAAATCCTGTGCTTTCCTTGTAAGAACTGATAGCCTGGTGCCTTCTCACTGTGCACCCACAGTACTGCCCTCTGCAAAATTTAGCTCTGTATTCTCTTGCAACCACTAAATCAGGGGCGGACAATGTTTTTGGGCAGAGGGCTGCTTACTGAGTTTTGGTAAGCCATTGAGGGCCTCATGACAGGCAGCCAGAGGCAGATAAATATTAATTTTCTAAATTTTTTAGGGGCCCTGTGGGTTGAATAGAATGGCCTGGCAGGCCATATGTGACCCATGGGCCGCATTTTGCCCACCCCTGCACTAAATTGACACAACTCACTAGGGAGTATTTTTAAGAGCAACTATTTTTAATGTTGTTCATCCCAAAGGATTCCAAAACATTATTCAAATCATATAAAAATGCCATTTTACTTCCATTTACAGTTGTACCAGGTTAGTTAAATAAATGCCTGTTTTGCAACTGAATAAATGCTCAATACTTCCCCTGTAACCTCACGTTTCAGCCACCATAGTGTAGGTCTGAAGTAAGGGTTGAATGAGGGGATGCCACATAATGTAAAATGTACTGAAATAAAAAGCACAGAAGCAAACAGAGCTCTTAACAGCCAGAACAAGTCCCTAAGAATCCAACATGTCAAGAAATGGCAGTGAACTTAATAAAAAGGCTGTACTTCACCTTAGTTCTAAGTGGGGAAAAAAAAAGCTTGTGACACCAGGCAAAAAGCTTCACTACAATACAAAAAACAGCTTTTCACGCTAACAGAGAAATAAGCTTTGTAATAGCTTCTGACAAGAACCCAATGTACAATATTATTTTAAAAGGAAATACAGTGCTAATGCCCATTAGATCCAAATATTCCTTTGCTCTTTCTAACACTTACTATTTCAGGATCTGAAAGATCTTTGAAAATATTTGCTCACTCCCTCTGAGAGGGTATTAGCATACCACTGTAGATAGAGGAGGGAAGTAGAAATGATGCACTAAAGTGACTTTCCTAAGATTTATATGGGAAATTTGTTGCATATCTGAGAAGTAGAAGCGAAGTATCTTACCTAAAGTTCAGACAAGGTTCCTTGGGTGAGTGTCTTACCTCAAGCTCAGCTGCTGTACTATCAAACCACACTCTTACAGTGGTTGCCTGTCTACATAATGTTTCACAGGCCAGACTCTTTATTTTCTCAGTTTTATTCAATGAAAGTTCCATATTGAATATGTGATCAGTATAAATTCTGGATTGACTCTTATTAGCCAGCCTACATTTATTTAAATGTTTTCTAAAAGCAGTAAGATGTGAAAAATGAAGATGTAGGAATATGGCACTTGGTGTTCCAGTGCTCTTTAAAATACTTCAGTTTCAATTCTGAGCCTATAATACTCCCATAATATGTGGACAGTTAATATACACACCTGATTTTGTACTATTGCCATCTCTGAGGCATATGGTATGCTAGTATGCCAATACAATTTATCATGTATTATTGCTGTCATAAATTTGTTCTAGATATAAAACTAGTCATAATTCAGCCAGTCTTAACTAAAGTTGAAAGTCTTACCACTCCTGTTACACAAAGTGTACACAATACAGATAACATAATTTAAAAACAGACATGGACCAAAGCTAAGAAACAGTAGGTTAGTAAGGGGTTTGAGGGCTTGAATTTTGAGACTTGTGTTAAAAAGGCGATTGAGATGCTAAGTATTCAGCCATCTACTGAGAATGAGCCTATGGTCATAGCTGAATGCAGTGTTTGTATGAATGTACTTCAGATGAAAATGAAGCATTTTTTTCATTTGTTGGTCTCCTGTACAAGTAGGAGACAGGCACAATTTACAAAACAAATGGACTAAAAGATTTTTTTTCTTGCAAATACTTAAGTGTCAGATCTAAAAATATTCTGGGATCCCTAAATACTTTTGTGGATCTCGTCCCAAATCACTAATACTATATTTACTTAAATACAAGACAGGGTCCTCCCTCTTCCCCTTGCCCCCAATCAGCATGGGGGAAAAAAGCCCCTTGTATTATATTTGCATGCAAGGAAACCTCAGTGAATACATTATCTATCATTAAGCTGCTGCCAAAAACAAAATGTCTTAGTAATGGAAACCAACTAATGAAGTTGATTAATGCAGCCAACGCTGAGCATTATTATAAAACACATGACCCACGTGGAGCAAACAAACTGAGGGAACCTATCACAGGTTTTAGGTTTTACAAAAATACACACACATACAACCTCTACTTTAACAGCCCTGCTATGTGACCAGTCTGGTTCACTTGACAGTCCCTAACACATATGTATTGTTATAACATTCACTTCCAATTACAGTGACCACACTGTGCACGGCACACCCTAGTTACCATCTCTTTAGCTGTTAAAATTATGCTGCACTGCCTCCAATCCCTCTACCTTCCCTTCCTCTTCCCATCTCCCACCTGCTGTGGTCCCTTCCCCAGTCCTTAAGTCCATGTTGGCTTTGTTGTCATCTTCTTCCCCATTGTCCTCATTGCTCGCCTCTTCTTTGTCAGTGTCCTTATCATCTTCTTCCTCCTCCTCTTTTTCATCTTCTTTGGGGGTCCTGCCCCTGAACAGTTTATGTCAGTCCCCTCTCTTCCATATGATGTCCACCATCTCCTCTCTGTCATCTTCTACTTACTTTTTGTAGTATAGCTGTATCTCACTCAGTCTTATCCTGACAGTCACTAAATGAGAGGTTTATGAGCCTGTACATGAGCAGTTTCCTTGTCTTCCACAAGGTATTCCTGAAGCAGGAGATGAACTGGTCAAAGTGGTTCACTGGGTTCTTTACTGCTTGGTTGGGTGCCTGTACAACACTACCTCTCTGGTTATGCTCTTGACCACTGTCACTATCATGAGGAATAGGATTATCCTCCTTTGTACCTTATTGTTATATGCCACCACCAAAGGAAGTGGTCAGTTGTTTCCATCTTCCTGAAAGAAGAACTGCTTTTGTGTTTGTAGCCCTTAAGGAACAGTCCCAATTCCCTACAGAAGGAACACCCAACTGTTTTTTTGAGGTAATGCAATATTAGGCTGGCATCAGGAGGGCCAGAGCAAGCCCTGACGCCCATGGGTGACTGGTGCCTCCTGGTTCAGGGGGGCACCAGCTACCTATCAGCCATGGGAGGGGGTCCCCCCAGTGGCTGATTGCTGGCTGGGGGAGGAGGTCTTGGGAAACCAGAATTGCCACTGACCAACAGTTCCCACTCCATGGCTGGCGAGGGCCAACTTTAGGGGGGGGCACATGTCCCCCCTTACACATTGCCTATGCTGACACTCTTCCCTTGATGCCCAAAATTGTACATTTCATATGCAAATGAGAGCCTTTTGTGGGAGAGCAGGGGGCTAGATTGAGGTCCCTTGTGGAAGGGAGCAGGGCAGGGGTGCCTGCTGGGCCAGGGGTGCTGCTTAGCAGACCCAGGGGAGAGGGTGGGAATGTGTGGCTATGTGTCCCAGTTGGGGGGGATCCCTTCTGCTGTGTGCAGGCTTGGGGTGGGGGCATGCACCCAGGCTTGTGGTTGAATCAAGTCTCCCCACCTCTCCTCCCCACTTCAGTGGCCCAGTAGGGCCTGGCAGGGGGATGGGTTTTGTTGCTGGGCCCAATGTGTCTCTGTAAATGGGAGTCTACCACAAGCATAACCTAATAAAGCAAATCCAAATAAAATATAAAGGGCTACCCATTGCACACAGTGCCACTCAGCACTGACTCTTTTCAGTCACGATGAGCCTCTACATGTAATACATGTCTACTTCCTCTTTATTCCCACAGCTAGGCTGCATATTTCTTTCCCATTTCTAGCGATTCGTGTTTCTTCACCAACCTTAAATGCCTGGCAAACATCACCAAATGGAGCCCCAAACACTTCACCCAGAATCCCTCTGTTGGCCCCTTTCTTAGATTGTCACAAATGAGTATGGTCCCACACTCTATGAGGTGGAGCCACACCAGGTTGTCCTACACCTCATCTGCATATATATTTTGGAGCATCCTAGGACTCATGAATAGAATACCTGGCGGCTCCAGTCATGAATGTGGGGTCTAATTAGTACATGGATCCTTTTGAGGGGGTAGAGGGAAGGAGGTATGTGGAGTACACACACACACACTGAGCAGTGCTGAGCTGTGGGATCACACGGCTTGAAATATCATGTCTCTGCAGAGTCCAGCCCAATGAACTAGATGGTAAATCTTGAGCCTTTTGGCTTTGTACTGATAGCACTAGGGACTCTGGTTTTCTCTGAGTCTCCTCCCTTGTTTGCTTCAAGGGTCTTATAGCTAAGGGTAAGCAAAACTTGGGGGAATCTGAACCCCAAGCCTCTGAGCTTGGGCCTGCAAGTAAGATGTCTGCCAAAGGTTTTGGAAACATCTAAAGCCCCAGGTGTGGGTGGAGGATGTTTGCTGGTACTAGGGCAATTTATGGTTCCAGACTCATGAATTTGTAATTAATTTTGGCTTATTTGGTCTCGGATACAAATTAAAAAAAACAAACCTGTTTTTTGTTGATTTAAAAAAAAAATCTCCAATTTTTGGGTTAAAAAAGTAACTCAAAATCCATATTTTTTCATGATTAAAATAAAGTGCCACTAATACATACTTACATATAGTGGTGTTTCAGTTTGATCACAGAAAAGGGTAGATTTTGGGTTACTTTTTTTAACCTGAAAATTGGAGATTTTTGTTTTTTAATTGGACAAAACCACGATCCCTGGATATCACTCATAATGGATGTGTCTATATGAGTGCCCCTTTTAGGATGCACAGAACTAATTAATTCTGCAGCAGGGTACTCCTTGTAACTACTTGGAGTTCCTTTGTGTGCAGCAGTGCACATGTAGACACTGACCCAGTTGGTTGGAGCATGTGGGTGCTGCTTCAGTGCAGCAACTACCTGCCAGCTAGTCCTTTACAGAGGTTTTAGAAGGCATTGCTAGTTGTGTAGTGACCAGTGAGCCCAGCCAGGTGCTGTATGGGGCAGGGAAAACTACTGGCAGTTGAAAAGACAATTGACGTCTTGTTTGAATTGAAACATAGGCTGTTGCCGTGTTCTTGCATCTACAGCAGTGGTCACCAACCAGTGGATCTCGATTCACTGGTAGATCTCGGAGCCTCTTAGAGTCGATCTGAAGCTGGGGTAGGGGGTGAGTGCCGCGGTGAGGGACTGTGCTGCAGAGGCAGGAGCAGGGGTAAGTTGAGTAGGGGCCTGGTCAGGTGGGACTTATCTGCTGGGGAGGCACACCCCTAAATAATTTTTTCTCTCTCTGCCTTGATCTCCCCCACTCCTTCCCCACAGACTTACTTGCTGGGTGGTTGGGGGGGAAGGAGAGTGGCAGCGGCACCTAGTAGATCTTGGGTTGCTTTTAAATGCCAAAGGTGATCACCTACTTAAAAAGGTTGGAGACCACTGATCTACAGGGTGTACTGCCAGTTTAATGGCAGCTCATGTTTTCCAGAAGATGCTGCTGAGTAGCTTCTAGGGCTAGTAACTACCTTCAGTAGACTCTTCTCTTCTCCCCTGCCTCAGACTCTTGATTTGTTTCTTCCTCTGCTGCTATCCTTTTTTATTTTTTACTCGTAATTATATTGCTTCCTATTGTTTAATCTTGTCATTATATCTTTAATTGTTTAAAAGGGTTTGTAGTGTATGGTTATGAAGAATGCCATATAAAATTATTTATTCATTTTTATTAATTTATTAAGCTTATATACTCCCTCCCCCAAAAGAGGCTTAGGGCAGGTACCATTTAAAAAGTATCAGTTACAAATGGGGATAAAATATTAAAATAAAATCATATGTAATAAAAGAAACTCCCTGGCAATGGCACAAAACTTGAAGTTGCCTGCTGAAGGCCTGCCCAAATGAAAAAAAGGTCTTGAAATATTTTCAGAGGATGATAAGGCTCCGACTCTGATTGACCATATTGCGAATTGCTTCCTTTAATTGCAAGGGGTTCCGCGAAGCGACTCGCTTCCCTTAACCGCAGGGAGCTTTGCGAGTTCCTGGTAGTTAGCTGCTGGACAGGTTTATCCTGACCTGTTCCAGTCTGTAGGGGCCCAGCTATGCAGTGGAATAAATGAGATGAGGGTACTTACAAAGTGTTGATTTATTCTCTTCTTAACAGCAATAACGTGGTATAACAGGGTTTCCCACTCTGGACTTGGCCCAACCCTGGATCGAATTGAGCGTGGTTGTGAGTTGATGGGACTGGCTCCTCGTAGCCCCTAACCGTGAGGCCTCAGAGGAGGAGAGCTCTCTCTTCTGAGCTCCGGGGATGGGTTTTATAGTAGGGCGTTATGTACATAGCCAATTAAGTACTGCGATCCGTTTCATTACCTAATATGGTGCGGACAGGGGCCATGAGCAGATTTGATTGACATGGGCTATGAGCAGGTTTGATCGACAGACCACAAGGTAGAAGGAGTTACAGAGCTCAGGAGTGACTACTGAGGGTGATGTCCCAAATGTTTTGGGCAAATGAACTTGGTGTACAGATGGTATTTGCAGAAGATTGTTCTTGGCTGACTGCAAGAATCACAATGGAATATAACAGAGAGGGTAGTCCCTTAGGTATGTAGGGCCCAAACTGTTTAGGACATTATAGGTCAAAATTAGCACCATGAACTGCAGCCCGAAAGCTACTGGAAGTCAGTGTAGACCCTGGACCATTGGAGTAATGTGTTCCTGGTGGCCTACCCCTGTCAGAAGGCATGTGCCCACTTTCTGCACCAGCTGCAGCACCTGGATGGTCCTCAAAAAGCAGACTTGCATAGAATACATTAATTTGGCTGTCTTCTTATTACACATTTAGACTCCTTTAGGATAGTGCCAGACTTTAGATATAATGGCTCTAGAGAAGTTCTTTTCTAGCTACATCCACAGTATAATTTTTGTTTCTCTCAGCCCTAAGATTCAATCTCATCAGTAAGATGCCTCTAAAGACTTTGGTCTTGATTCAGAGGTGGCTTGAATTACAGGTCAGGAATCCAGTGCAAAATAGTGTAGTTTAGACTCTGAAAGAGCAGAAAGACAGGTTTGAAATGGGAAAGTGACATAGTTATACTGTATACATCTATATAGACTTAAGACACCACCTTTTGATCTTTCACCAAGTAAACTGCATCTACAGTTATCATATTTCATCAGCTTACCATCATAAAGCTGATATTACCACATGACCTCACTTAACTGGCCTTACATTGTACATAAATAATTATGCTTTGCAATTGCTCATTATTTAAAAATAATGTTTTAAAGGATTTAAACATTTAATTTATGATGTGTACAAGAGCATGCCAACTAAAGTACCTTTAGCCCTTTCCTAGATGGTGGCCTAGACTCAAAACAAATGATAAATCAGTTTTTAATAAAAATTGTACTATGCACCACTTATAATATTTAAGAATTGCTTTGGTATGGTAGCTATAGCACAAAATCTCTCTTACAACTCAGTACCTAAGCTCTGCTGTAGATGCTAGAGCAAGGTTAGGTTCAATTTATAAGAATGACTTGTAATACAAGCATCATTTTTCATTGCCTTATCTAACAGAGGCCTAGGAAGATGGTAGCTGGCTCCTATATGGATGTGCAGAGAAAAAGGAGAGTGCAAAATGGCTTGCCACTACCTGGCATCTTGTGTGGAAGTTGTTCACAACTACTGTTTTGACTGCACTTTGCTTTTGTCTCTGTGAGCCAACCTAGAGTCATTCAGAGATAGGGACCCCAATTTTAAGGTCCTTTAATCCTCATTTACTCCCTGATCTATACAGGTACTGAGCCTCTGTTAGTCCTCTGTAAAGAACAATGCATTCAGAAAGGTATATATATTTAACCTGGATTTTTTATGTACACTGGCAAATCTAAATGTTAACATAACATAGAGGTTTGTCCTGTTTTTTTTATTAACCCATTTTGCTTGAGATGTATACCCAAGTTGTAATTTAGAATTGAGAGGAGATGGGAACTGTAGAAATGTATACTTGCTAATTGTGGTACTAGCTAGAGACCTCAATCAGATGGGAGTGCCACTGTTTTGGGTGCCACAAAACGTTTTAAGAGAATGCAACAAGTGAGGCTAGCGAACACAGGGGACTGTTGGAAACCTGCTAAGGGTTCTAGTAATAGAAACATATATGTAGGATTTTAAGATATAGGCAAAACATAGAGATCAGTGTAGAAGGTCCTCCGAGCCCCAGGGGCAGCCATGTTGTCCCCTGGTAGCTGTATGGCTCCTGCCCAGCTCCAACTTTATTGTAGCCCTCTCATGATCACTCATCTGCCGCGTCTTGTTCTTATTAAAGATTGAGTAAGGGAGGCTGCCCACGGGCCTTAAAGTGAACCTAATCTCTGCAAGTCCCCATTGGATCTCTCCTGGACCCCACTAATCTCCATTCAGCTCTCAGGTTCACTAGGGCTTCTCCACCTGCTTGTTGCTCTGCAGGGGACCTGCAGCCTTATGGGCTAATTGTATGGCTCCATTCTGCCCCTGCACCATGACCTAAGCTTTGCAGGTGTTATCACTCAATGATATCCCTGATATGTTCCACTCATCCCTGCTCTGGGCTTTTCAATACTACCAACCCCTCTCTCGGGGCTCTCTGACCCTCTGGTCACTTGCACAGCCTCTCTGAGTTCTGGGACCCTGGGGTCACTTCTCAGTCCTTTATGTGTTCTCAGACCTTGGTCCCATACTCCCCTGGGCTCTCAGACTCCCTTGTCACCCACTCAGCCCCTTCCTGGACTTCCAGATTCTTCAGTCTCATGCTCAGTCCCTTCTCTGGGCCCTCAGACCCCCTGGTCCCTCATGCATCCCCTCCCTGGGTCTTGGACCCTGGTCCCATGCTCCACCTCTCTCTCTCTCGGCTCATCGACATTTTAGTCCACTTCTCACCCCTTCTCTGGGCCCACTGACCTTTGGGTCCCACTTGCAACCCCCTTCAGACTTGTGGACCCTCTATCCCAGCTCGCAACCCCTATCTAGGTTGGACCCCCTATTCTAATTCTCTGCCACTCTCTGGTTTTGTGCCTTTTTTGGTCCTGCTCTCTCTCAGTCCTGCTGATCCTGTGATCCCACTCCCAGCCCCTATCAGGGCTCTGGGCTCATACATCTTCTGATCTCCATTCTCCGTGGTACTGCACTCACTGGTGGGCTCCACTCTTAGCCCCTCTCAGGCCACTAGTTCTCTAAGTGGACCTTGAGCTTGCCCTTAGCAGGGCTCAAGGCTAAATAACTCACTTAAAAACACTTGCACCCCCTGGCAAGTACCTAAATGTCTTTTGGGTTTAACATAAAACCAAGGCCACCTGCTTGTGTAGATGGCCTCTCTCTGTCCCAGGTAACCTCCTTCTGCTCCTGGGCCTGCAGTTACTTCATTCTAGACAATTCAGGAGTTCTACTATAAGGAGCTCTTTGCTTTATAGCTCTCACGACTAGACTAGCCAAACAGCTCAGGCTCAGGGCTTAGGTGGCTCAAGACTGGCCTTCTGTCAGGTGAGCCTTTCATCAACCTCCTTTGCCACCTGCGAGCTGCCTCTCAGGCTGCTAGCCCTCATTATAGTCAGTGAAATCAGTAATACCTGATCAACTGACAGCACTGGAGAGAGGTTTTACTGTGCTTGAAGAGTGACATGAAAAGAAAAAAAAAAAAGATTTGAAAGTACTTGAGGTGGTGTTGACAGAGAAAGGGAAGCTGGGATATGGTTAGACAATAAGTTGCAAGTAAGCATGAATATTTTTTTTCTAAGCACTATCAGTGTTTTCAGAAGCAATACTAATTTTAGATGCCTTACTGAGAAATGCTTGGGCTGATTTTCAGATATGGTAAGCACTCAAAATTATAGCTAGTCGCTATAAGCGGGGAGGACTCAGCACCTCTGAAATCAGGTCCTTGGTACCTCAAATCTTGTATGCAAAAATGTAGGCACTCAAATTAGTGGATGCTTTTGAAATAATTTGTTCATGTAATTATTTTTGTTCATTTTTCTTCCTTTTGTCCATCTTTTAGTGTTAAAGTGTAATGGCATATTAGGGGCTGCAAAGGAAAGTAAGGAAATATTTTAGCAATGAAAACTGTTAACACTGTGGTCACTTTTATCTCTTGCAAGAGCAAATTCTCTAGCACCACTGATAAAAATTCTATTTCTCTTCATTGGCTGGTGGTTTCATTGTTGCAGAGGAATATGGCTGTTATGGCAGGTCATGGCTACAGTAGGAAAAGATAGCTAATGCTAGTTTTGGCTATCAGGACAGAAACCTTGAACAGATGTTTATATTCAGTGGAGAGTTGAGCAGAGAGCAGAGCCATTTGCTTACAACAAATTGCAGACGAGCCAATACATTTTGAACCAGTTCAAGCCTTTTCTGGATGTTTTCTGATATAGTGGATTGCAATAAACAAGGACAAAGGTCCATTACTGTGGCCATGTCTATGACTGATAGAACAGGAACAAAGCTCTGGTCAGTCAAAAATTACAAGTGGCTGTTTTGACTCTGACTACTTGGGCATCCAGGGGTACTGAATGTTCCCACTTTGCTGTTTCCTAGAACAGAGTGCAGGACTGATTTTTGAGTTAGTACTTGAAAACTCCAGGACTGAGAGAGAGTGGATGCTGAGCTAGCTCCTGTCTGCAAGGGAGCAGGTTGCCTCTGTTCCTTCTGTCAGGAGGAAAGACCATATTCTCTTTCTGCTCTTCTTCCTTCTCATTGTTGGAAGGAAGTTATTGTATTTCAAGAGTTGCTGCAGTTGTGCTATTATTAATATAATGGTCTCATCCTTGCCTTTGTGCTGCTGCTGCTAGCAGTAAGGAGGAATGAAATTATACCAATGAGCTTGCATAAACTTTGCAAGGTTTTCTCCAGGGTACAGTTGCTGGTTTTTCTGGTTTCTTGGTAGAAGGCAGATCTTCTTGTGCTGTTGTCAACAGATGGAAGAACGGGTCATTCTACTTATAGTTGGGACAAAGTTCTACCGATAAGCACATTAATTCCTGGACACTAGCTAAATACAGGCAGTCAAAAAACTCGAGGCTGAACTGATTTAGTTTTCGCAGTTTAGTTTAAGCTGAATAGATTGCACTAATAAACAAGTGAACACACATTTACTTTTGATTCCAGAAATGCAGTCACATGCCTGCAGTAGCTCAGGCCAGAAGCTGGGGTAGTGCTAGAGCACGCCTCCCTGCTTGGCTTGAGCAGACACCTTGGGCCAAGGCTAACTTATGAATCCTGCAAGGGGGGTATTGCAGGTAAGGTACAAAGCATCCTGGGGTGCTGCCAGACTGAGTTAACTTGAATCTGGAGGGAGTCTGGGAGAGAAGTTCAATAAACTGATTTAATTGAAGTCTGACACTACATCCATCTGGGTTTATCTTAAACTGGTTTTGGCCTCTTTGAAAGCAGTTTAGGTGCACTGAACTTATGTTGTGTTACAGATTTGAACTGGTTTCTGATTACTTATACCAGTTTATATGTAATGTCTGTCCTTGGCCTGTGAGCCTAGCTAAGAGGTCTAACCAGATATCATCAAGCGGGTATCAGCTGAGCCAAGCTAACCAATTTGGTACCGATAATTTGATTGTCCTTGTTTTGTTTGTGTGTTTTTGTGCCAAATACTGATAGTTTTTGTGCCCAAAACTAATGTTTGAAATCTCTGTACATATGCAGACAAGCTCTGAGCTAAGGCCCCTGGCCCATGTTCATGAAATTGTGATCTGATCCCCAATCCCAAAATTGTACATCCTGCAAAGCATGTGTGGCATGGCAGGAGGGATGATTGTTGGGATTGGAGGTCAGAGCACAGTTGTGCCATTACTATTTACCAGTGCAAGAGGACACTGGGATCATGAGCCTGGCTTACCCTATACCAGCAAATTGAAGGCTAGGTTTCCAGTGAACCATTACGGTCCCAGCCCCAGACACACTAGAGCCAGTTCAAGACACTGGTGGGATCTGAAGGCTGGGATCAACAATCAGTTGGTTGTCGGTCTCAGCCTTGGGACTATACCCAAGTCTGCAGTTACTTCCCAGAGCCCCTTGCTCCAGGATGTCAGAAAATCTGGTGTGAGAGAACCCTGAAAACACTGGCGTTCAACCCAGTGCAGGGCAGCACTACATGGCAGTGAACCTACCAACATCTGGGGAGCTGTCAGCCAAGCCTTGCAATGCAGCTGGCATCAGACTGCACGGAGACCATGTCACACCTATTTAAAGTGTGATTAAAACAGCCACAAAATTATTACAGATATTTTTTGGACAAATGTTGTGGCTTGTTTCCTATTGCACCATCAATTGTCTGAGTGTGTGGCTGTGTAGTAAGTATAGGTTAATAAGGAGTCCAAGGCAGCTACGTTACTTCTGGTTTGGGGGATAATGTGCCTGGAGTAAGTGTCACATCTCAGTATAGTGCTACCTGATGCCATAATCAAGCAACACAGATACACCCTTGTATGTATAAATAGGGGTTTACCTCAGCGTTTCCCAGCGGGTGTGCTGCAGCACAATGGTGTGCTATCAAGTACTTCCAGGTGTGCTGCAGCATTTCGGGCTGGAGTCACGCTCCCCACCTGGCCGGAGCCATGTGCCCCCACCTGCTGCTGCTGTGGGCAGCCAGACAGGTTTATGCGAGGCCATGGCTCCAGCTAGTGATTCAAATGCTGCGCCACCCACTTCCCACCACTCAGTGGCGTTCCACTGCTCGCTACCCGCCCCAGTCTGCGGTGTTCATCCACTTGTCACCCGATTTTTTCCCCCTCCCTTCAACTTCCCCCCTGGTCTGTGGCATTTGGCTGGTCACCATCCTCTCCCCCCACCCCCGTCTGTGGCATTTGGCCACTTGTTAATCCCCCACCTCCCTTCCCACCTCCACTTAGTTGCTGTGCTGTGGGGTGGGGGAGGCCAAGTAAGTGTGCTGCGAGGTGAAAAAGGTTGGGAAATGCTGGTCTACAAAACTCAGGGAGGCAGCTATCCAATTTTGCTGGGAGATCACAGGGCCAGCCGCCATATTTACTGACTGATCTTGGTGCCCCTCCCTCACCCCTCATGCTGATTGACTATGAGAGCTGTCTGTCATATGGGTCTGCTGCTCACTGCTGATTGGTTGCGAAGGCTGTCTGTCATGTAGCCCCACCCCTTGCCACCAATTGATAAGGGGTGGCAAATGACAGGCAAGCCTCTCAGAGCTCACTTGTTTGCTTGCTTTTGTTGCATGTTTTATGGACTTTGCCTGCTTTTGTGGGCAATGCCAGATTTTGCGATTTCCGTGAAATCACAATTTCAATAGGTTCCTATTTTCAATATGTCTAATTGAAAATAGGTGATTACATTTTTCACCATAACAATGAAGTGGCCATGTTACAGAAATAGATTTCTTTTCTTTTTCTTTTTGCTGTTCAATTTGCCATCTCAGTTGCAAATCCATTAGTCAGAAAAAGACTACTGAGATAACCACGCTCCTTAACACACAGGGTGCTGGTACATGAGCACGGGGGATGCTCTGACAAGCGGAGTCTGCTAAAGCATGGTAATTCCTGTGCTCCAACATCTTGCCATGTCTCATGTATTAGCATCCCTGCAGTTCAAAATGCTGGTGGGGACACTTGAACTAAAGTTCTTCGAATGAGCTTTAGTTCAAGTACCCCTGCCACCATTTTGAAGTAGTTCAAGTGCCCCTGCCACCATTTTGAAGTGAGGGGATGCTAATACACAAGATGCTGCATTGCTTTAATTAGAATGACTCATAGAGCTGCTCTAATTTAAAGCACCACCTCCCCCAACCCCAGAGCACAGGGGTTTGTGCGCGCGCACACACACACACACACACACACACATGTGCCTTTACTGATGCATTTTGGTGCCTGACTGTTATGTAAGCCCAGGATGTGCCTTGTAAAACCAGCTTAAGTCCTTAAAGAAATGATACATAGATTTATAAAAAAGGGTGGCAGTATCTGATATAAATTTCCTGTTATGAGAAGACAGATATACAAGAAAGAATGAAATATCTCATACAATCAGGCCATTAGCTTGGAAAGGGTTATTGGAAGTTATCATGCATTCCAAGCCCAGAGGGGAAAACTGAAAGGTCAAGGCCAAGACTGAAAAAAGAGCTAAATAAATTACATGGTTTTTCAAAGGTGCTGAATATTCAGCTGTTCTGTGTTTGGGTGTCTGGAGGTGTAGCAGAGGTGGGGATGGTCCTACAGAACATTAAACTAAAGCAACATTAGCATTTCAAAGTGAAGCACTCAAAATGAGGAAATGCCACAATATTCAGTGTCTGAAGCCTGGAGCCATTCCTATCTGGGTGCATATTACAACATTTAAGTTACCTGATCACATATTAATTTTCTTTCTCTGGTAAGTACTGGTATCTGACTTTCAGTCTTCTCCTTTGGCCAGTCCATCTGCCCAGTACCCTAAAATCCAGTCACAGTTTCCAATTCCTCCACCAGTCTCTGGTGTGCACTGTCTCTGAGGCCTCTTGGTTGAATCTAGTCTTCCTCCCCACCGCCTCTGGCTCTTGGAAACTGTCGCACCACCGGAGCCTTGATTCCGACAGGCCCCGGGAGCGAGACGGATGGACTCTAGCTTTGTTTCTTTTTCCCGCGCTAGACTCTGGTTTCCCCTTAATAGGCTGCTAGATAGATCAGATTTCGCGAGATCGCTGAGGCAAGGTGTGAA
>JAGPOW010000304.1:71777149-71814328 GCA_030014935.1 Caiman crocodilus | reverse complement strand
TTCTGTTCCTTTTATGGTATGAAACTGGCCTCATGCGCTACTACAAGGGGTTTGGTTTCACTACGGGGGTTTGGCTTGTTAGGTGGTGTCATGGATCACCGCCCACAATGCAGTCTGCACAGAAACCATCAGTCAAAATGGTTTACATTCAGTTTAGTTATGAGTGACTGAAAACCAGTTTTTCTGTGGGGAAGTGCTGGACAGTCTTAATGATGGGCAGTTCTACCAACCCTGGCAATGATAAATATTTTATTGACCTTTTTTTTGTAGCACTGACACTGCCTGTAGAAGCCACATCTTTAAAATGCTTATATGGCTATGTTATTTGTAGCTGGGTTATCTTAAAATTGACATTTTGAAGTCTGTGCAAGTTCCATACATTTGGCTTTATAGTCTCAAAAACACTCTCCCAACATATGAAATGGATCATTTTAGTTATGTTGAAGTACACAGGAAAACTGGTTCAGTAATGCAACTGCCCTTGCTTTACTCTTAAAGACACAACATTGCATAGCAGTATTTTGCATTTACAGACAGACAAGATGTTTAAGTACCCATGACGATGACAGGATAATGTATTGCACAACTTGCCCACCTCATTTTAATAAGTTTATAAATTTATAAACTTTTATATCTATAAATTTATAAACTGGATTTATAAATACATAACAAACAAATTTAACATACCAGAGGTCAGTAAGCACAGTACTAGATGACACACAAAAAGTAGCCAGAATTCAAAAGTAAAACATTACATACAAGAGTGGAAATGGCATGAGAGAGCAGCTCTGCATTGATTTATAAAACACTTTATTAAAATGCTTTCGATATAGATAAACATTTCTTGTGCAATATTTGTTGTTGTTTCTCCTGCTTTGAACTAGAAACTTGAAGTGCTTTGGTAACTGGAGCCAACAAGGTCGTCTAGAAACACTGCAGCTTCTTTAAATGCTTCTATAGCCTCTGCTGAAGTGCTTTTTTAAATATACTGTAACAGTGATAGTCCTCAGTAAATAAGAACAGATTCTCTATTTATCCAGATTTGGAAGCACTAACAGTCTCTATATTTCCACTTACTGAGGTGGACCTAACAGCATTTCTAAAAGCAGTATTTAAACAACTCCAAAACTATATCAGGAAAATAAATAATGCATATTTTACTGACCTGTTGTATTCCATATTGTGCAAACTTGTACTAGTTCAAATGTTTTAAAAACTTTGTGATGTTACTAAATTGTGTTGTGATAATTTACCAGAAATTGAACATGGTAGATTGGGGCTTGTAAACTTCCACAAGTGCAAGATCAACATTTAAATCTGAGCCTGCTTTCCAAATTCTAATATTTAAAAAGTGCTTATGGAAATTATATTAGGTGGACTCTTTAAAGTTTCTCACACATTTTTTACATTTTTAAAATTGCTTTTGTTACTAAACAACTGATATATAATAATCACTTCTCCCCACCCCATACCCAGTCAAAACAAAAGCTTTCTATAATACTGGGGATATTGTTTATTCGCCAACTGATTAAGATCTGTATAGTGTTTCTGTATAAAGGTTATGCTATGCCTGCAAAATTTCCAAATAACAAATCCCAGGAAAATAAAATTCTCATTATATTCTGATGGTACTTTTGTTGATAGAAAATAGGACAGGCATGTGGTTTTAAGTGGCAAGAGGTCTGAATTTTGGAGCTAGTTGATTCCTAAATGGAAGACAAATACATGGTGTGGATCTATGGATTTTTTTCCCCAGTCTATTTTTTTTTCATGGTTATGTGACAGATTTTATTTGATATGGATAAAAGACATCATACTAGCATGGATTCTGTGCTTTCAGTACTCCAGGACAGATAATGTTTCTCTACGTGCTTTTTAAATTATACCAGACCTAGATTTGGAGTTTTGTTCTCGTTCTGTGCCTTAGTCTGGCACTAGGTCTCTCACTAGATTGGAAAAAATGGGCTAGATTTTATATTCATTCTTTCTTCCAGTTAGCACAGAAAAAGATACCTTTAGGCCTCCTGAGTCAGGCCCCCTTCTCAGGGCTGATTTAAATGGTGCCAGTTTATAGTTGTCCTCTATGGGCCTCTACATCAAAATGCAAAGGCTAGAGCACACTGAGCTTTGACCCACCCCAACATACGATATACTCCAGGAGCTAATTAAGTGGTAGCCACAGAACTTTTCTATAAGAGGAATATTCACAGTGGATATTTGTAATCTTGAAAATACCATGAGATTAAAAAAAAAAGTAGATTTTTTTGTACAGTTGCCTTTTGACTTTGTTTTGCAAGTTCATGTTTTCAAGCTTATTTTAATTCTCATGGTAATGAAAAACTTAGTTTTACAAGTCATTAAATGAAAGCTGACTTTCAGATGTAGTCTCAGAGGCTGGAACTTTAAAAACACAATAAATATTGAGAGAGTTGGCAATCCTACATTTAAAATAGGGGCAGGCAATTATTTCAGGTGGAGGACTGCTTACTGAGTTTTGGCATGCTGTTGAGGACCATATGGGTAGCCCCACCCCTTGACAGGTGTCCCACCCCCTGGTCACCATTTTGTGACCGTAAGTCCAACCCTCCCCAGCCTCTGACCTTTGCCACCAGAAGTCCCTCCCCTTCCCCCTGAAAGTACTCCTTTTAGCAAGGGTTTTGCCATTTCAGAATCAGAAAAATACCAAATTATACTCTAAAAAGCAAACATATACAACATTCATTAATTGATTAAAAATATTTTTGTCCTGATTTACATGCGTTTGTGTAGTGTACATAGAGATGATTGCACAATAGCTTAAAATGAAGTCTTACTCTTGTATGTTGTGGGGGAGTGGGTATGTCAGTGATGGGTGGATAGGGGTGTGGGGTAAGGGAGCATGTGTGTGTGTGTGTGTGTGTGTGTGTGCAGATATGTGGGATATGGGTGGGTATGGGCTTTGTGGGGGGATGTGTGTAGGGGAGGGGGGCTGGGCTGTGTGAGGATGTGAGGGTATATGGGTATGGCAGGGTAGGGGGTGTGTGGGTGCATGTGTATGGTAGGGTGTGCATGTGGGACTCATTCACTCACTGCCCCTCCCTATACCCCTCCCCCTCCCCCAGCAATACAGCTGGGAGCCATGTGGTGCTGGAGCAATGCGGGGTCAGGAAGGCAGGGAAATGGATGGGGGTGGGTTGGGGCTGGGCTGCTTGGTCATACTGGCCCTGACTCTTGTCATCTTTGACAGGCAGCCAGGAGCAAATAAATACTAATTTACTAAATTGTTTAGGGGCCCCATAGGCCAGATAGAATGGGCAGACTGGATTTTGCCCACCCTTGATATAGGCCATGCATATAGTAGGTACTCATAGCTAACATTGGTCAACATTTTCTGTGGTAAATTCCCACTTTCAATTGTTAAGTTTTTGTCACCTTGTTATAATTTGGGTTGAAATTTTCTGTTCTCAGTCCCTGCCTTAGGCTGATTTTTTTTGTGGAGGATAAGAAGCTTTAGTGAAGTTTGGGGCTATGTCTAGGAATTTAATATTAATTTTGTTCCCTGGCCTTGACAATTTTTGTAATGATCTTAGAGACACGTGAGTTAGACATTGTTATAACTGGCTTCTAGGCACCTGGTCCTCAGAGTTCATTCCATAGCCCTGTAGTAGGCATGTAGGCTTGCTATACAGTGCATGGTGAGTTAGTTTTAATTAACTGGGTTCCTAAGATGCCTGAAGTTCTGCTTGTGTGCATGCCTAGTAGTGCCTTAGTCTTGCCTTTCTCACACCTAATCCCTGTTAAGATCTAGAAACTAATCTGCAACAGCTTATCCCTGCAAGCTTTAGGCATCTATGGGGTTAGAAAGGGTTTTGAGAAGTGCAATATTGGATTTAGGTGCCTAAATTCCACATAAGTCCCTATGTGGACCTAGCTGTAGGTCTGTAGGTATTTGGAGCAAAAACTTGACTTTCTGTAGGAAGGTAAACCTAGCTTCCTTGATGTGCCTTTTGGTGTCTCTAGAATTTTTTTTCTAAATTTGACCAAATTATTTGATGTACAAAATAATAACTACAGAAACTTGTTCCTTAATTTGCTGAAGCTGTATTGCTGATGTTCATGGACCTTACTTTTTCCACATGGTGTCAGATATCAGCTTCCAAATCTATAAGTCACTGTCTCATATTATCGCACAATGTATGGATTCCATCTACCCTGTCTGGGTAGCCGAGCTGCACCCATTAGCCAGCTTGCTCACTCAGTCTCCTTCATCAGTACATCTTTTAGTCATAGGAACTAGATCACAGTTTAGGGGAATGTAGTCTGAGTTGAGGTCTGAAAGATTATATGCCTTAGTGCTGTCTGGAAGGTTATATGCCTCAGTGCTTCCTTCTCCACTGACTAATAATATTTCCGTCCACTTCATAACCTTTATCAGTGAGCTTGCATTTGGCGGCTGTGGGAAAACAAGTCTTCATGTTGACCCAAGTCTCATTTAGACACATTAACTTAGCAAATAAATGTGCCAATTTTGCTGTCCTGGTTGTAACAATTGCCCTACTCACTGGGCTTACTGCCTTCTCATAGAGTTAACAAATCTTGATACTAGAAATATTAGAGAACTGTTATGTAACCCTTTTGACACAGAGATTGCAGCCTCCAGTTCACATAGAGGCTAAAAGCTTACTAATGCAGCCAAGGAATCTTTTAGTTTAAGTGGTAGAAGTTCATGCTCCAGATCTGAGTGTCTTGGGTTCAAATATTACTGACAAGTCAGGCTGTTATGGTTTCAAATGAGGACATTTCTGTTTAGTCTTCACACAGGAAGCATGATGAATGTAGCTGTGCAGTGAATGGAAATTGTAGGATTGATCCTAACATATTGGCTTTAAGAGTTGAGAATGTGTAGTTAATAAAGAAAAACACTACAGCAAATGAGAATGGTTTTGCAGTTAAGGTACTGCTCTGTTACACGTTTCCTACACAGCATCATAGAAGGCTCTCAGAATTTTCAGAGCTGGCCACTAGTTGCGGGGTTCTTATTTTCAGAGTGTTCTGTTTGAGAAACCTAGGTACTAATTTTGTCCAGAGGTACGCAGACATTGGCAGCTCTAGATCAATGAGAGAAGTATTTGTGTTGAGTGTGTTAACCATGAATGGGGTGTCCCCATGGGCATTCAGTCACTTGAGCTTGCAGGAAGCTTTATCCCTAGAAACTGTGAGGGTAACAAGCATTCATTTTTGTTCAGTAGACGAGTTGTCAGTGAAATCACAAAGGAGTCTCTATACTTGGTAATCCACTTTTCATAGTAAAATGGATTGAATTGTGGTCCTTTTATGTTAATGTGTGAAACTTACTTCTGAAATCACACAACTGCTGCCTTTAGCTTTTGTAGAAGGGTATGTAGGTCCATTACGGCACAATTGTGGATTTGTTGCTATGACAATTTTATCTCATCTCTCATTTACTTTCCTTATCACTCTCCCAGGTGCCAGACCCACCAAATTATATCCGAAACTAGTAACATGGCCTTGCATGCCCAGACTTGGAATGTAGGTAAAAAACCCACCATTCATAATGGCACAGATGTTTCGCATGCCATCCAACAGCACCTGTAACACAAGCACAGTCATTTTTGGGTGCTAACTGGTTTTCTTTGGTTTAAGGAAATAGGCATATAGCACAGTGTGTCAAGGGTTTAAAGACATGTAGACCAGCAGCAGCAGTAGTATCATTATAGCATTAAGCAATCATTTGAAAAACATTTAATTTCATGCGAGAGTAAGCACAATTGTATGCACCACAGGTGTCCTAATGTAACAGCCTGTTTATTTTAGCCCTGACTTTGCTCCAGCTCTCAGCCATTATATCTTAGAAATGCTCACACCAAAGATAATACTAACAGTTTGCTAGGCATCTTGGTAACTTGGTATTTCTGTCTGGCCCAACTGCCTTAAGTACATCCAGAGGGACTAAGCAGCAAGAGTTCTTCAGCTTTTTGGATAGCTCTCTGGACAGTTTTCTTTTTTCCCTTTTTGGGAATCTTTCTTAAAGCAAGTTCTTCCAAAGCTAAAGTTGCCTGAAGTTTAAGAGATGATATTACATTTGCCCTGTGAAATTTCACCCTTCCAAATTCCCTGGATCATCACATTATCTTGAGCTCCTACCATCTGTACGTACTTCTTGCTTCTCAATATATTTAGACCGCAGATTTATTTTTAGGTAGCAATTGTTTTAATATATATGCATTTATGCATACAGTGGGTAGCACAAACAGAACCACAATCCTTGTCTAGGGCTTTTAGGTGTTGTTTAATATAATTCAATAACACCTGTTAATTAACAATTTAATAACGATAAAGGTAAGGAGTCACGAACAGTAGCCCCAAAATGGGGAACCATTGGTGATCAACCTACCATTTCAGTGTCTGAGCTAGTCTGTAGTAATGCCAGTGGGGAATGCAAAACCAGGGGAAAATAGCTATTTTTATCATTTTATATTGCTAGGCCTCTGTTGACTGTTGCTATGGATATTGATTCTACTATCTTTTTTCCCCATGATACTGACTGCAGCAGCTGTGCCCAGAAGGTGACTGGTCTGTGCCCACATTACAAGGTGACTGCCTCAGCATTTCAAGTCGGAAGGAAAAAGAATAAGGAAGATATGTCTATGGACTCTATATTAGAGGTTGTTTACTAGTTTCAAGGGGAAAAGTGGTGTTTCCCAGGACAAAACATGTACAGAGAGATGCCTGATATGGGATACTGATTAGCACTAGCTGTCTGGAGAGTTAGAGAATTGTTCTGGAGCTTTATGGATGGGGTGTGATAGGCTTATGTGGAGAACCTGTATCCTGGAAACTCTTGCTTTCCCCATATCTGGCATTACAAAATATTGAAATTGGCCCTTAACTGGAATATTTTCACTTCACATACTCCTTTCTATGTGAGCCATTTAACCTCTCACCAGGAAAAAAAGAGAATATGAATACTATACATTACACAAGCACTGAAAGATTGATATATTAAACTTTTACTAAGCTTTGCTTTGTGGCTTTTTAGCAAATCTTGGATGCAGTTTATTAACGAAGTTGTACCCTGCAGACCTTATGTATTTTGGTTGTAACTGAATGTTCATCTGCTGCTAACTACATTTCCAGAAAATGGTATTGTAAGCCAAAGATGCAGAGCATGCAGGGCTTACTGGACTAGCAGCTGGGATAATCATCCCTTTGGGGGTTTGCAGGTGAACTCTTCTGGAAATATATGGAGGGGGCAATAAGCCTGTATGCAGAGTGCACCGTCTGCCAGTCCCTGCCCTTGCCCAGGGTTGTGCTGAGTGCATACATCACTCCTCTTGCTTTCTGGTATGTATTATGAAGTTCCAGAAAACTATTTATCATCTTGAAAACTATTTATCATTTTTTGGCAGCTGCCTTCATTTTTCTAAAAAAATGTTTTATAAATGTTTTTTAACAGAGAACATGCAGGATCCGAATGTTGCAGCTGGGGTCTTGATGCTGCAACAATAGCAGCACTTGCTGAATTCCAGGATTCCCTCAAGGGTATTTATGTCAGTGACAGTTTTCTGTGGATCTCGCAAGATGCAGTAAGGAGACCTCTAGGATACTTTTTTCTAGTAGTGGAGCAAAACAGAAGCATGCCTGCATGATGACATTACAGGCACCTCTAAGCTAGTGCCTTATAAACAGGGTCACCTGCTGACAAGGGGGAACCAGACCCTGCCTTTCTTCATCCTCGGGCTGCCAGAAACACTTCATATGGCAGCACAAATGCCAAGCGAAGATGTAAATCTCCCTTGTTGTGCTACAAGTGCCCAAACTATGTGACTGTGACAAAGGGGGAATCAATCTGGGCCGTTTCTGGCTTGTGATGTCTATTTGCCTGGCGGCGGAAGAGCCCGTGCTCTTCAGCCGCCCCGTGGCCCCGATCCTGTGCAGGACCAAGCCCCGGGAGCGCCCGCCCGGCTTTCCCCTCTGCTCGGGACAGCCTTGGGGGTCTATCAGCGGGAAAACCTGGGGTTTCCTGCTCGCAGGGACGTGCCCCTGGCTTCGCGGAGCCCGGTTGTGCCGGGGCGAGCACCGCTTGCTCCCTCGAAGGGCTCCCGCGGGACACGGGCTAGAGCCGGCGGTGAAAGGACCGCCTGCACCAGGCGCGGCGGCGGGAGAAGTAGCCGCTAGCCGTCAGGCAGAGCCCGGCATCGCCCTCTAACGCAGGGCCGGGCGTGTCTGGGCGCCGCGTCCCTGACAACCCCCGGCGCTGGGTGGGGGCAGCGGGCGCCCACGTACCGCGGTGCTCGGGCGGCGCATGCGCGCAGCAGCCTCCCCAGCCGCCCTCACGTGACGGGAGCGGCTCCGCGGCTGACTCGAGCGCTCATTGGCTGGCGGCGCCGAGTGCGCGCGCCCGCCTTCCTCGTCCCTGCCGGCCGGGCGGCGCGCTCCGCCCGCGCCGCCTGACCCCCCCCCCTCCAGTCTTCCCCTCCGTCGCGGCGCGTACCCGGCTTGCGGGCTCCGCGCTGCCTCTCGCCTCGCCGCGCCGCGCCTCGCCTCGCCTCGCCTCGCCTCGCCGCGCCGCGCCGCGCCGCCGGGTTCCTGCTTCCGTTTGGGCAGCGCTGTCCGCGCGCCGCCCCCTCCCCCCGAGCTGGCACCCGCCGGGCCGGGCCGCGCCGGCCCGGGGCGGCGCTGACACGCGGGTAAGGGGTTGCGGGGGCCGCGGCCGCTCCCCATCCTTCCCCTAGGCCTGGCGTCGCTGCCGCCGCGCGCGCTGCTCGGCAACCGCCGCCGGGGGACGGGGCGGGGCGGGGGGCGGCCCCGGGCATCCTGGTCGGCAGTAAACTTTGGTGCTGCCAGGAGCTGCCCCGGTCCGGGCGGGGGTCGTGTGCGCGGTGCGCATCCCGCTGGGCCAGGGGCGGGAGACGTCTCGGGGATGCGCGGCGGGGGCGGGGGTGTTGCCCCGCGACCGGGACCGCCGCTGCCGCCGGGTGAGCTGCAGCAGGGCAGCGCGTCCCCCCCCGCCACCCCGTCCCCGGGGCCGAGCCGGCGCGTAGGGCCATTGCGGGCAGCGGGAGTGGGATAGGGCAAGATGCGGGAGGCTGTCATCCCCGTTGGCTGGGGCCCCGTGCCTCGGCCCCTGGTTAGGCCCACATCCTGCCACTGGCCCTGGGTAGGGGCAGGGCTGGGTGGGTGAGCTCAGGGCCCTCCTTCTTCCAGGACTGCACATCCTGCTCCCGGGTGTCATGCCCGCGGCACCATCTCACCCTGGGGCTGAGATGTCTGTGATGTGTCGCTTAGTGGTGCTGTGCTGAGGTGGCAGCAGGTCAGCACTGTTCAAGGGGCTGCCGTAATGTGAAGAGGCTCCTTAAGTAGCCATTTCAGTGGGAAAGGAGTTCTTGGGTTTTGCAGTGTTACCAGGCCTGGCCCAGACTCTCCTCGAGTTGAAAATAACAGGAGGGTTTGTTAAGGCCGACTTATAGCCCTGTTACCGTGTACCCGGTGTGGTCACTGGGGTTGGGTTTGATTTGTAATCTCTTCTCATGGGTTGGAGAAAGTTCACGACCACCAAACCTTAGTTCTGCTAGCCGGGAGTATTTTTAATAAGCTGGTGCCTCAGTATTGGAGCTGAACAAGCTTGTGCACGGCCAAAGTTGGATGAATACTTAACACTTCCAGCTGAAATCAATCTATGTTGTGCAGCAAATAAAAGTATTAAGTCTGCATTTTCTTAACAACTTGCAAGGAAAAGGTGAACCAGCCACCTTTTGCTATATGGAGGATGTAATTATTTATTTGTATTTTTAGCAAGCCACTCAATAATAAAAGGTTGAATAAGAGCTGGAGGCTAGAATGCTGAATCACACAAGTTCAATATCTTAGATATAAAGATATCTGGCAACTGAAAAATGTTAGAGGGTCAGTTTATCTGCTGTAACGGTTCTTTTTCTTTTGGTATTTGGTTTTAGAACGTTGCCAGAATAAGTGAGCTAGGCAGCTGGAGAAAAAAGGGTATAAACAGTAGACCAGGTGTAAATGTGTTTTGTTTGCTTGAGATCGAATGTATTTGGTAAGAAAATGAACAAGGCTACCATTACTAAAGAACATAGGTTTTTCCTTTCTTGTGAAATTGCATTTTAATTGTTTATGATCACTGTATTGGGATTACAAACAAGCAGATTAGTTTGAGTGTATAGCAGAATTATGTAGAAGATAAATGTTTCAGATGGTAACTAAAATACCCGTTGAAAACAGGGTTTTTTGGACTGTTCTTACATTTTAGGAGCTGTATAAATGATTTCCTTAGATGTCATTTATATTTTAGATTGCATGAGTTTTCACATCTTATATTTATGTGCAGTGCAAAAGAATAAAAAATAATTTTGGATATTCATTTTCTGGTCAGTCTTTTCAGCATAATTTCGAAGCAGTCGGATGAAATAATGTTTTATGGGGGAAAAATGTTGAATTTGAGTATTTAAATCATATGTAGTCGAGGTGTTATTATTCTTTAAAAAAAAAAAAAAAAATTACTGTAATGTTAGGCTGGTCTGGAGGGGGAGCTAATACCAAAGCAAAGTATAATTTAATTTATGCTAGAACCAGTCAAAAGCCTGCAGATCTATTTCCAGTTTGATCATGGAATTTACCTCTACTACAATAAGGGAAAAAAGTGTAGATGGTGCATATCATGTGTGAATGTTTAACATGTTATATGTATCAAGGTAGATTTTACATAATATATAATAAACAGTGATACATGCACGCTATATTTATATAATACGTATGCATTGCTCTGTATTTATATTATGCACCAAAACTTTGTTGAGAGAACATTGAGGCTGCAAAGTTATGTGCTAATGATTGTTTGTGCATCTTAATTTGGTCCCTTGTGTGTATGCATTGTGATGCAGTTACATTATTGCATACTTTTTTTTTCCCCCCACAGAATGCGCGACCTGATTCAAGGCACAACCTGAGAGAGACCTGGGCTGGGGCTGAGTCAGGGCTGTGTAGTAAGGAACCTTGTCTGTAGGAATCCTGCTTTATTTGCTGTGGAAATTGGAAGGTGTGTAATGAATAAGGCAGGGTTTTTCACAGGAAGAGAGACAGTTGAATGCTGCTTTGATTCTGTGCCTGCCTTTGCCAGGAATTCCTGTGTGATGCCAAGCAAGTCTCTTAAACCATTGTTGCTAATCATGTGTTCCTTATTTTCTGGGTGCCAGACTTGGGCTGATTTGCAGAACTGCTGAGCTTTCGCAGCTGCACTTGTTGATGCAAGCTGTGCTTTGAACATGTAAAGGGCTACATAAAGCTAAGTACTCTAAAAATTCAGGTTCTAGTCAAGTCCTAAATTGGGCACTCACCATTAGCAGGGGCTTTTGACCCTAATCTCTTTGCTTCTATTTCCCCCTCTCATGGTACTGTGGTGAAAATAAATTAATGTTTGGTGAAGTACTTTATAGTAGTCGAAATGCCAGAGAGCCATTAGGAGTAGGCTTTGACTAATATGTAAAAGAAAGAATGAAGCCACATGTTCAGCAAATAGGAGAACGTTGAATTGCTGCTTTAAGTGAGCACTGTCTATCTTGTAGACCAAGGGTTTTCAACCACCTTGGAGCAGTGTACCCCTGGTGGCCACGTGTGTTGTGGGGGGGAGGGTTTCTGCATCCGAATAGAGCTTGGTGGCAGGTGCCACATGCGAGCTTCCTTTGTGTCCAGGTGGACAGGCCTGTTTAGCAGCGCGGGATGGTGTGTGGCATCGCTTTGTCCCTGTACGGACCCCCAGGACCTTCTCAAGTACTCCTGGGGAGAATTTGTACCCTTGGTTGACAACCCCTGTAGACTAAATAAGGCAGTATGGAAGAAAGAGCATGTGATCATCACGTAATAAACTGTATATTCACAAAAGGCCAAATAGTGACTGCACAGAGATCCTTGATTCTGGCATTTTGCAACTTTTGAGTGCATGTCATCTGCAATTTTTGTGCGTTTGACAGTTTTGTGTGCACATGTGACTTACTGGTTTTTAAAAAATGAAATTGGAAGTGGGAAGGGTAGAGAAGGAATGGAAAGTCTGTGGTATGTCACTGTATGTCAGTGCCTGAGCCATTAGCAGGATAGGTGTTTTTAGGTTTAACGCAAAATTTGCCACTTGAGTTAATGAAGTAATGGATAGCAACAATAGGATATCATCCTCTATCTGGACATTAATATAGTGGGATGAGTAATGCAATTTGCCAGTGGAATTCATGGATATTGCTGATGGCAGAAGAATACTGAGATTCAGGAATCTTGCATTTAATTCCAGGCTCTGGGATTTTATTTGCATGCTCTGGGAATTAACTCTTCTGTTTGATCTCTCTAAGGTAGGGACCCTCTTTATTCTGTCCTCTCCAATCTGCTACTGTCTAAGCCTTTTCTCTTCTTTACTGTTGGGTTCTTGTCTTTTTCCACTTCCTTACTCCCCAAGCTACTTTGCCACTCTGCATGTCTACCCAGCAAGCTCTACTTTCATCCTTTTTGACTCATACAACTGCTAGTCCCCTCATCTTCGTTTCTGGTCCATGCCAACTAGCCTCTCTCCCAAAGCAACCTCAGGTTCCTGCTTGTGATGACTTTTCATGCCTTTTGTTTCTCTTCCTCGCCTGTCATGGCCACAAGTGGCCCCCACATGCTTTTTGTTCTTCCGGTCTTTTTGCCTCCTGAGCTCCCACTCTATTTTAATACCCTATTGTTTCACTGCATTTGCTTGTCCTGGTCTCTGCCTTCTCATTAGATTTGTCTGCATTACTTTTCTTTTCTTTTAAGTCTTAGTCTCTTAAGTTGCTGTTTGATCTCAGTCTCTCCCTTCCTACTTACTGGCCCCTAGTCCTTTGTTTTTTGGCTCCCAATATCTACTTCTATTCTCCCACTAATACTTTTGGCTTCTGCTTCCCAACTCTCCTTGTCCAACTCATTTGTCCTACTGGTCTAGCTTTTGTAGTCTAAGTTAGAGCATTGTCAGTGCAGACAGAGTCTTTAGGTAATTCAGCTGTCAGAGGAAAGATGTTGCTATTGAGCATGTGCAAACTTTATTCCTTGAAGGGAAATTGGAGTGGCACATCTGTGATGCATGCCAGATTATGTCTATTCAAAAGCATGAAGATGCTAGAGATTTTCAAAGAGAAAGTAACTTAACATGATCAAAACAACTTTTTTTCTGTAGCCTTGTTCTCAGAAAAGGCTGAACTGATTTGATTGGAAAATATTCAGCTTGAATGATTAAAGTTTGGCAAAGTTTTATAAATAACAGAAAACTATTTTATTATTAGGAAGTGTATGGTAAATAACAGTCAGTGGTAGTCTCCCTATCTGTAATATGGATAGTTATGTAAATTTTAGTATATAGGGCATCTATAATGTGTTACTGCAACTTTAAAGGTGATACTTTATTTTCTGATCATGTGATACTGTTGAACCCCTAATTCTGAGTTATTAGTTTTAAATTGGTAATTTATTTTTACTAGTCCTAGTATTTAAAATGTTGTGATACCTTACTAATAATTGTAAATTAAAAGGAGCATAGTAACAAGCTGGAAGGGAAGGAGAGGCTGTTTCCATGCTGGTAGACTGCTGTAGTTGTGTTTTGTTTTTTTGTTTTTTTTTAATCTCTAGCCTCAAGCCTTCAAATTCTGTCCATGCCTAAGGCATGGTTCTAGAGTTTAAATGAGTGTCAGAAGATTGTCATATGAGCTGCCAGTTACCAGTATTTTAAAATTACTCTGAACTAAAAGTTGTAACCCCAAGACTGGCTGGGAAAACATAAATCCTAGTGTTAATCCGAAAGTAGTTTTTTTGAGTGAGGGTGGGGGGTTGGGTTTTTTCCTTGCAACAAAGCATAGTGAATTAATAGATGATATACCAGTTTTTACTCTGTGCCTTCAAAAGGGGCTAGTATTGTAATATACTCTATATAGTTTACAAGTTTACGTATATAAAGGGTTCAAAATGGAATACTTCATAGCTGATTAGAGTTACATAAAACAATTTACAGCACTAGAATTTGTGAAGTCTATACTTAAAGAAACTTTCCTGTGATGCGTCCTCAGAAAAATATTAGTATTCTTCCAAAAACTAGAGTTACTGTTTTATGTCATACATTATGTCTGCTTGGTAACTTTGTTGATAAGGTTAAAGTATTTCCAATCTCTTGCTCTCTCTCTCTTTTAAAAAAAAAAAAAATGTTGCTTCTGTAGGGGAATCCATAGTGAAGGCTGTAATGTGGCTTTGTTAAATCTACAGGGTAAGGGGGGAAAGCTTTTCTTAAAGCTTTATTATATATACCTTGTTCTAGCTATTCTGATATCGTTGTCATATATGTATTCTTTTCTCCTCAGAGCATCTTGCTTTTCTTTGTATTCTTTGTAATATATGTGTAACAATACTGTTCTAGCAGTATTTCAGTAATTTGTTTTTATTTTGTCAAATTACTTGGGCTAAACACTTTCAGTTTTGTTGGAACTCATACTGTAACAAAGTAATATTTTTATAGTGTAAATAGTGACTGTCCTTGGACTCTTTCACATTCACAAACTTAACATATGTGATTACAGTCAGGTCCACTCATGTGCATGCAGGTTCCAGTTATTTGCCTGTTGCTTACATAATATCAACTATTTGATATCTGCATATAAATGCATAAACTGAATAGCGTTTTTTTCATCCCTTTGTTTGCATTTTACTGTATTTGGATTTGGTTTAGTTGCATAATTGATGCAAGAAAAGAGTGAACGTGAAGCACCTGTCAAAGGGCTGCTAATAGAAGCCTTGAAAATGATTAGAGCTGGTCAGTTTTCCTGTTGCTAATACCATAATGTTAACAGTAATTGAAGTGGGTTATTTTGTACTTAATGGTCGTAGCTTACTTTGAATTTAGGTAAATATGTAGTCTTTTTTTCAGTTTCAAGGCTATGTACTTAAACCATGTATTTGGTATGTGTGTACATGTGCATGACCACACTTCTGTTATACAGCACGTATAAAAATATTGGAAAAAAGTTTTATGTATCAGTCAATAAATAGCATGAGCTACATGTATGAGGTGTGTGCTTTAGGCTTTATCTTTTTTTAACTAATGTTTGCCCTTTCTCTGTAAAATGGAGTAATTGGGTAATAAGTCTTAAATATTTCTCTAATAGGATCAGAATACATCTGCTGTGGAGTGAATAGCCTGATTCTGTGTACCAAATTTTGGACATTCATTACCACTGTCAAGCTGTGACCCTTTGGAAAACCAGATTGTGTACACATGCTTTTGTGTTCCTGTTAGTGGAAAAAGCATTTACTTGGTGCATTAAATTTATAGTAACTTTCTTCTTCAAATATTTAAGAAGAAAGTTACTGTAATTTAATGCACTTTGTGCTTGGTAAGCAAGTAAGTTGAACAAGAAAGAAGTGACTTTGCAAGAATATGATAATTTATTGAAACTGCTATGGCTCTGGAAGGTTTTCTTTTACTTTCTGCCCTTTTAGATTTGTCTTCTATGCTAGTAAGAAATATGCTTGAAAAATAAAAATATTGATGTAAATGTGCCTACTGAACTTGGAGAGGATTGAAGAGATTTGGGATATTAGCCATACATTTATGGCTTGATATGGTTGATGTGATGCTGAGTAGTAGTGAAAGAATTACACTAAGATTATTTTTCTTAATTTTCCCATCATGTGTGGAAGTGGAAACAATCATATTAGATTAGTAGTTTGTCTAGTCAAGTAGATTTAACCAGTAGTGACTGGTAGCAGCTGTTGCAGAGGAAGGGACCAAGGTCCCTGTGACAGGTCATTATGTAACTACCTGGAGGGGAAACTTCTTCCAACTTCACTAATAGTTACAGTAATTCCATTTTTATAACTATTAGTTTCAAAATACTGGATATTGTATTACTAAATACTGAATAACCTGTGGTATTTCAAATGAGGTTATACATTAAGTTTATCAACTAGCATAATTTCAGTGTTTTCTGTTTCTTTTTAAAAAGGAATTTAACATGTTTTGATATGTTGTATATTAAGTAGAGAAGTTGACTAAATGGTCAGTCTGTCTTCTATCTTGATTTTTGATTGATTTGGAACTCAGGAAAGTGAGTGAGTAGTAGAAATGTTTCCTTCCAGTGTCAGTGCTGAAATTTGTCTGTTGTCACCAGGGTGTCCATTCACTTAAGTTGATTCCAATGAAGTTCTTAGTCTTTTGCTAAAGAAACTTCATCTGCAGGTTTTGTTACTTAAATGCTCATGTACTTGGCTTGTTCAGAGAATTCTGGTAAACTAGAAAAGCATACTTTTTTTCTTTGCTACCCTGGCCAATGTAATGTTTAACTAGTTATATCCATGTTCTCTCTCCCATTTTGTGTTAAATAGTTTGCTTCAGCCAATTTAATGACTTTTATCTGGTTGGAATGTGAAATCTTACAGGTTTATAATTTCTAGGATGATCCTTAGTACCTCTTCTACAAATTGGGTGGAAACATTGTATTTCTACAGCCATCCTGTCTAGAAGGTGGCTTTTTTGTTTTCAATTAAAGTCACCAACCAGTGTTAGCAAATGCATGGAAAGACCAAAATAAATCTCATGGGGCTCAATAAAGAGACGTGTAAAGTCCTGCGCTTGGGATGGAACAGTTCTGTGCACCAGTACAGTCTGGGGACCGACTGGCTAAGCAGCAGCTCTGCAGAAAAGGACCTGTGGGTTACAGTGGAAAATAAATTGAATATGGGCAAACAGTATGCCATCAGCCTTTGCAACAAGGTTATACTGGGCAGCATTAGTAGCAGTATTGCCAGCAAATCAAGGGAAGTAATTATTTCCTTCTATTTGGCACTGTTGAGGCCACATCTGGAGTACTGTGTCCAGTTTTGGGCTCTCCATTACAGAAAGGATGTAGACAAATTGGAGAGAGTCCAGTGGAGGGCCACAAAAATAGTTAAGGGGCTGGGGCTCATGACTTCTGAGGAGAGGCTGAGGGAACTGGGCTTATTTGGTTGGAGAAGAGAAGACAGAGAGGGGATTTAATAGCAGCCTTCAACCACCTGAAGTATGGTTCAAAAGAGGATGGAGCTAGACTGTTCTCAGTGGTGGTAGGTGATGGAACAAGAAGCAATGGTTTCAAGTTGCAGCAAGGGAAGTTTAGGTTGGATTTTAGAAAGAACTTTCACATGAGGGTAGTAAAGCACTGGAACAGGCTACCCAGAGGGGTTGTGAAATCTCCATCCTTAAAGTTTTAGAATATTATTATTATTATTATTATTATTATTGGTTGGTTTTTTTTGTTTTTTTTGTTGTTTTTTTTTTTGGAGACCTGGGTAGACGCATCCTTGGCAGGGATGATCTAGGGGATGGTCCTGCTTTGAGCAGGGGGTAGGACTGAGGTCTCTTTCAACTTTGATTTCCTATGATTGTATGATAAAGAACTCTGTATGAAAAGACCCTATAATAGTGGAGTAATTTACCAGATAAAGAGCCAATTGGCAATTTATACTTGATATGGTGATAGGATGTGAATTGTATGTTATGTACAGCTGTTTTGCGTAATTTATTCCATAGTGGGGAAATAGCCTCAGGGATTTCTAGTGAACATAAGTGTGTGTGCACGCGCGCGTGCGCTTGTGTTTGTTTTTCCCTGTGTTAAGCTTTCTTTTAGAGTTTGTGATATAAAGGAAGCTTCTCACTGAGTGAAGTTGTACATTCTTTTTAATAGATGCCTACTAGCCACAGAAATCTAAGATGGTTATAAGCTCATCACCATTGTCTGGCAGCAGTCTCTTTAGTGAAATAACTCCAGCATCTGAGATGGCAAGAAGACGAAACTTCTGCTGGAATGTTCTCGCTGAAATTTGCTTGGGGCTTCATCTTTATGTCACTTTCTGGGGAGCAGATTTCTAATAAATGTGAGTCTGTCTAGGCTGTTGAAACAGGAAGAACCTATTTAATTCTTCCCTCCCAAGTTCCTGGCTATTCCCTGCTAGCTGCTGCAAATAGAAAGGTAAATTCTCTGCCAGTGAATTTCTCTTTCAGCGTGTGTTTTGGGTTTTTACCCCATAAATAATATTTGCAGCTGAAATTCACTGGCAGAGAATGGCACTAGTTTGAAATTGACATTGTCATTGAAAGCTGCACATCTGCTCATATGATTTTGAATAGAAGTAATAAAGTAGAGGTATTGGAGCAGTTTGTGGATTTGGAAGATGTTGTGGCTTGTATTTGGTTTTTCTTAGAACTTTTATAGAAAGAAGAAAGCTTCAGGCCTCTCATCAGGAGGGACCTACTCGAATTGCGATTTTGCAGATGTTGCAAAATTGGGCAATGTCTGCAAAATCTACAGGGTGGAAAAACTTACTAAAAATAAAATGCTGACTCCCCAGTGGGAACTAGCAATCCCTATGGCTGCTGTACCCAGCCATGCATCCTTCTGGGGAGGAGAAAGGAAAGGGGAAATAGACTGCCTGCATGAAGAGGAGCAGGCAAGATGGCTGCTGTCTGCCTCTTGCTGCTGATTGGCTGAGGGATGACCCTCTCCACCAGTCAGCAGTGAGGAGTGGAGCCACAGGACAGTTGTCTCAGCCAGTCAGTGGTGAGGGGCAGGGCCATTGAGGTATCTCTGCCAGTCAGAAGTATAGAGGGCAGCCACCACAGCAAGCTGGCAAAAATGGTGGCTGCCCTCACAATCTGCCAGCAGAATTGGCCACCAGCCTCCGAGTTGGGTAGATCCCCGACATACCAGTTTCTAAAGTAGTTTGCCCTTAGAACCAACTGAGCCCAAACTTTTTGTGGCGTGCAAAGATAACTATAGCAGAGGTCCATAAGGTGCTAAATTTAATGTTTATTTCTATCTACTATTATGTAAATTGTTTTAATAAATGTATAAAGGATTTTTTTTGTAGCTGTGTGGTATAGTTTTCTTTCTATACCTTAGTATTCCTTGCCTTTAGGAGGAAAAAGAAAGCTAGGGTTTGCTATTTGCAAGAGTAGTTGTAGCTACTAGGAAGGTTTTTATACTTCCTGCTCTCTGACTTGTATTTTTCAGTCCTCCCATTCTGAGACGTGAAGAACTGGTATAGTGGTAGCATTTTTCTAATGTATATTCAAGGAAATTTGACTGGTTTCAAGGATTCATAGATGTTAAGGTTGGAAGGGACCTCGGTAGGTCATTGAGTCTGACTGCCTGCCATAGGCAGGAAAGAGTGCTGGGATCAGAAGACCCCAACTAGGTGCTTGTCCAGTCTCTTCTTGAAGACCCTCAAGGCAGGAGAGGGAGCGCCACTTCCCTTGGAAGCCCATTTCAGATTCTGGCAACTCTTATCATGAACAAGTTATGTCTAATGTTCAACCTAAATCTGCTCTCTGTCAATTCGTGGCCATTGTTTCTAGTTACTCCAGGGGTGCCCTAATAAATAAAGCATCTCCTATTCCATGCTGCCCTCCCGTGCTGAATTTATAGGCATCCACAAGATCACCTCTCAGCCTTCTCCTGCGTAGGCTGAAGAGATCCATGTCTCTCAGTCTCTCCTTGTAGGGCCTTGCTTGCAGGCCTCTGACAATATGAGTGGCCATCCTCTGAACCCTCTCAAGGTTCTCTGCATCCGTCTTGAAGTGCGGAGCCCAAAACTGGATGCAGTACTCCAACTGCGGCCTGACCAGCGTTGCATAGAGGTGAAGCATCACATCCCTGGACCTGTTCATCATGCATCTGCTAATGCATGATAAAGTGCGGTTAGCTTTGTGATCACGCCATAACATTGTCAACTCATGTTCATCTTGGAGTCAACTATAAGTTCATGGTTCTTTTCTGCTGCTGTGCTGCTGAGAAGGTCCTCCTCCAGCCTCTAAGTGTGTTGGTGGTTCTTTTTGCCCAGGTGCAGCACTTTGCACTTATCTTTGTTGAACTGCATCCTATTTCATTCATGCTCATTTTTCTAACCTGTCCAGATCTGCTTGGATCCATTCCCTACCCTCTGATGTGTTAACTTTACCCTATAATTTGTTATCATCTGCAAACTTGGACAGGGTGCTCTCCATGCCCTCATCCAAGTCATTGATGAAGACATTGAATAGAACTGGTCCAAGGACCAAGCCTTGCGGGACTCCACTGCCCACATCTTTCTAGGTTGATATCAACCCATCCACCACCACTCTGTGGGTGTGACCTCCAAGTCAGTTTGCCCCCCATCTGACCATGTAATCATCTACATCACAGCCTGTCAGTTTGGAATGTGATACTGGATCGAAGGTCTTCTTAAAGTCTAGGTAGATGACATCTACCTCAGTTCCTCCTGCATCTAAGCATTTTGTGACCTGGTCATAAAAAGAAACAAGGTTAGTCAGGCAGGATCTACCTGCAGTGAATCCATGAACGACACATGCCCCTAGTGGCTGGGGGCACATGGCGGTGGCAGCAGTAAGCTGGGAGCTTCCACAGATGCCAGAGGGGTTGGGGGTGGTAAGCACTGACCAACGGTTGGTGACCACCCACAGATGCCGCCGCAGTGCCCTCATGGGCAAGAGGTGATCGCTGACTGCCTGAAGATGTTGCTGGAGGTGTGGCACTCATGGCCAGTGAATGAATCTATGCTGATTTCCTTTCAGCATTATTTCTCCTGCTTGGCTCCCACAAGTGTTATCCTTTAATTATTTTTTTCAGTTTTCCCAAGGATAGAGGTGAGACTAAGTGACCTATAGTTCCCAGTTCTTCCCTCCTCCCCTTCTTGAAAATAGGGACCATGTTGGCCCTTTTCCAGTCTTCTGGGACCTGACTGGAGCACCCTAAGTGCTTGAACAGCCATGCCATGGCTCTGCTATGACACTGGTGAATTCCTTCAGCACCCTTGGATGAAGTTTAGCCAGGCCCACTGATTTGAACACATCCAGCCTTCCAAGTAGCCCTTTACTACGTCTGCGTTAACAATTGGTGGGCTGGTGTCCCTCCTGTGTCTATGATCCAATTGGGAAATTTGTCTTAGTCTGTGTCTAGGAATACAGATGCAAAGAACTCATTGAAGAGCTCAGCTTTGTTACCCACCTCCCTCACCCCCAATCACCAGTTACCCTAGTTTGTCCTGTAGGAGTCCTATGCTACCCTGTGGTTTCCTTTTGCTTCCTATATACCTGAAGAAGGACTTTCTGTTGTCCTTAATTTTTGTTGCCAGCCTAAGTTCTAATCTTGCTTTGGCCTTCTTAACTGATTCCCTGCCAGTGCTAGCCAGGGAGGTATATTCCTCCTCGGTAGCTTCCCCCTGTTTCCACAGCCTGTATACCTATTTCTTTGCCCTTAGGCTTTCCTGAACTTCCCTGTTCAGCCAAGAGGGCTTCTTGACCTCTTTGCCCCCTTTTAAGTGCAATGAGATTGTCTCCTGCACCTGTAGGATCACTCCCTTGAGGAATGGCCACCCTTCCTGGACCTCCTTTTCACCAGTGCTCTCGAGCTTTAATGCCTCACCAACCAGTCTCCTGAGCACACTGAAGTTAGCCTTGCTGAAGTCTGCTGGTTAGTTTACCCACCCTTTGCTGGGTAATGAATTCAGTCAGTCGATGGTTGCTATCCCCTAGGTTACCTTGTACCTGCAGATTCCCCAGCAAGTCATCCCCTTTTGCTAACACCAAGTCCAGCAAGGCATTCCCCCTAGTGGGACTGTATACCTCCTGTGTTAGGTGGAGGGTCCTGTATGCAGGTTAGGAACCTACATGAGCAGTTAGGTTTGACTGACTGCTCTTCCCAGCAGATGTCAGGGTAGTTTTAGGTCACCCATGACAATCGTATCTCTCGACCATACGGCCTCTGAGAGCTGTCTGGAGAATTCCAGGTCTAGCTCATCCTCCTGGTGTGGCACTCTATAGTAGTTTCGTTTAGTTATAGCAGAAATTAGCATATTTCTTTTTGATTACTGGCCCAAGCTTCTGATTCATACCTTGGCTCCTGCTTACCAGGACTGGTTCAAGGTCCTCTTCCTGGCCTTGATAACTGTCCTATTTTCAATCTATTCACCACAGCATGATTACTGGTTTTGTGTTGCTGCTTTGCTTATTTAACCCTCCTCATCCCCTAACTGGCTTGTTCATCCTTGTATTCCTTTTCTGTGCTTTCAAGGGGATTGTACAGCCTTTCCTGCCTACATCTCAACCTGTGTTCCACAACTGCTTGTTTTTGTCCTATGCTTTGTTAATTTTTTTTTTTTCTTTTAGATTCAACATAATTCCTTTGAGGTTTTCTCCAATTTGTGACTTCTCAATTTTCTGCTGTTTCTATTCACATTCTTTATTCTTGACCTCTAAGTCCCTCTTTAAAGCCCTCTTATTCCTGGCAACTGTTCAGAGATGTTTACCATTCTTGTATTGTTCCTCCTCTTACTCCACATTCATTTTAAACATAATTAGCTCTTCTTTCAATCCGCCATATCCATTTATTTCATATTAATTTATGCTGCTTTTTTTCCTGCCCCCTCTCTTTATCTTGTTTTGCCATTTTTTAATGACAATCTAGCATGCACATGCACACACACCCAAGTTTTTTTTTTTTTTTTTGACTGGTTAAATACTGTCGGTGGTTAAATATTGTAAAATAATGGTACGATATTTTAAGCATGAAGAGTGGAGAGACTTTAATCTTCAGTAGGTTAGATGCTTATGGTGATTTACAAAAAATAGTTTATGGTTATTGTGATATAATGCAATTAAATTCTAAAAAAATTATAATGAATTTTTGTAACTATCAATGTTGGGTAATTGTAACTGATCGATATTGAAGACTGAACTGTGCTTCTTTTCCTTGGCTTTGATAATGAATCCCCAGGGTCATCCTGAAGAGTTACAAAATAACACTGCTGTGGGGAGGGTATAATTTTTTTTTTTTTTACTGTTCTGATGTTTGGTCCTCTGTCTTCCGACTGATCACATCAGGCCGCTTTTTCCCTCATAGCACAGAAGCTTTATAGGCTGTACTTAAACAACCTTTGTGACGTGGATAAGAACCCCACATCGTACGAACAGGCAGGGGTATAACCTGATGGCTGAGTACTCTGGGTGGCAGTGTCAAACAGGTTGGGGAGCATCAGTGTCTGTCTGTGCTGCTGTTGGCATAGTGGTTGCGTTTGGCAGCATGGCAACACAAATGTTTCTGGGTTTCTGTGTCCTCACCCTGGGGTTGGCATTGGGGGTGGTACTCTAGTCATGGTGCCACCTGAGTCTTCGTGTGAGACCTAGCTGACTTGCTTTTCCATTGTCATAAGTTTGTTTTATGTGAGTGCCAGTGCTCACAGATCTTTCTGTTTTCCTGGTAAATATTGTTGTTTCCAGGTCACTTAAATACTAACTGAAGACCTTATCCCAAGAAAGGTAAAACTGTGCAAAAGAGAGAAGCCCAACACTTTCTTGATCTAAAAATTCTGTTTTGAGAAGGTCTCTTTCTGTGTTTGAATGTTTAAAAACTGGAAAACCAGTGCCAGTTCCAGGGCCGGTCTACAATTTGTTGGGGCCCACTGATCCATTGGCAGAGGCTACCATAGCAGGGTGCAGGGCCCAGGGCAAATCGGCCTGTGTGGGAACCCTCTTTCCTGTTCTATGGCATACTTACGCCGGTAAATGAATGTCCTGGAACACTGGACATGGCGACCGGAATTTCTGATTGGAACAGTTAAACATCCAATCCGCCGGGCAGGTGGGTGAGCTACACTGCAACTGTGGCAGCCACCACCAAACACACGGCCTCTCCGCCTGGCTTTGTGGGCCCCTTGGCTGCAGGACTCCCTGCAGCTGCAGCTTCCATAGGATAGGGTGGGCTGGACCTGGCCTGTTTCATGGGGTGCCTTGGTCTCAAAGCTGATGGTTAGCTTGATAAACCAGTCTGAGATTTGAGGAGGACATTCTGATTTACCTTTCATCTAGATGATGTGTTGGTTGAAGGCTCAGTACCTCTTTACGTCAGCAGGATTATCCAAGTTTTGCCAGACAGGCTCTTTTGCATCGCCACAGGAACTTAATTATCTGTGAGTTCTTACAGTCTTATTCTTCTGGTCCAGCTGCTGAGAGATTCTGGAACACTTAAAATATTTAATGAGCGCTTTGTTTGCAGTGATCATGTGTTCTGTATGCCTGTCTTTTCAACTGACTGGCATTGTGATAAGACACGTGCAAACCAGGGTGGCAATACATTGAATCCTTACCATTTTCTCCGCTTCTTGCAGAATTTCCTAATTAACCAAGGAATGAGAATAGTCAGATAATACGAGGTGAAACAACCCTATATTTAGCCTTCATTCTTTGGTTGAAATGCTCTATATTTGTTTAGTGGCAGCTCTTTTTTTTTTTTTTTTTTTTTTTTTTTAACCTTTTTAAGTTGCTTGGTAATGATCAGAGTGACAGCTGATATAACTTTACATTTGGGTAACATGTATAGTACCCCACATGCTTCAGGAATAGGTTAAGCTTGGAAATTCAAACAGCCTAGACTTGCTGGAACTGAGAGTAGTAAAAAGTGTGATACTGCTTCTGAAAACTTTCCCAAAACACACGTATAACTGGAGCGTGTAATAATTTCTGTGGCTTACCTGAAGTTTCAGGGCAGACGAAGAGTAGAAGTATCTAAGCAATGTAATGATATCAAATTCTGTCCTAGGAATATCCAGTATTTTAACAGGTATTGATGCAGCAGGTGTGGTCTGTGCTGCAGGCTAACCATATGTGGGGTGTTGGTCGAGACCTCAGGGCTATAGGGAATGCCTGGGTGGGGCAATTTCCTATGCTGCCTTCCTGCCTGGCCAGCCCAGGTGTCCCCCACCAGCATTGGGAATGGAGAATGCACTCTGCTACAGTGGAAGGGGGTACTGCTCACTTGCACTCCCTCTGAATCGGTCCTTGGGTTTAGACCCAAACATTATACCATGAAGACCACTTCTCCCATTCTTCCAACCCTGCAAAGGTCAAGTCTTATTTAGATAGGCACTTATTTCTTATGATGAGTTTTGCTGTAGAGCTGGTTGTAAATACACTGCTTGTAAATACATTTTCTTTTCAAACTGTTAATAGTGAAAACATTGATCTTTAACTCTCAACATGGTTGTTGTGCTTCAAGCATATTGGGGAACTAGTGCAGAGGGTTGTGTGTGTTGAGGAAGGGAAAGCGTATTACAAGGTACATCTTGAGCCAATTTGTGCTTCATCTTTTAATGCAGCATTCCTTTTTGGGACTGACGTGTAAGTTGGCTTTGAATCGCTTGTGTCCTCTCCATATTGTGTTTCTTTGTGGCCCTTCGACATGATAAAAATTCTGGAACATCTAAATTAAGTTGTATTGGCCCTGTTTTGTGGCTCTTTTTGGGCTATGACACTATAAAGTATCTGTGCACGACATGCTCTTTCAGTCTCAGCAGGCCTCTGATTCCAGGCCTTGCGATGGCATCCCTGCCATCCTCCCTCCCTCCTGTCAAACAATATGTCTACTGTCTCCCTTGCTGATTGGTTATTTGTACTTTCCCCCCAAGCTGAGTCTCAAACTTATCCAAAGTGATCTAATACTGTACATGTTGGATTGTTACTTTTTAAGTGGGGTCTTAACTGTTGAAGTATTTTGTAAGCTTAAAATGTGGCAATAAAAAGAAACGGTTAAATGGAGTGATGTAAAAACAGTTTGTAGAAAGAGTAAAGAGAACAAAACAAAGAGAACTGAGCATTATAGGCAGAGCTGGTAACACCAGCTATAATTAAAATTGCCTGACACTTCTTGCTCTGATAACAGGTTTGTGCCTTTTGCCATCCCTATAAACACACATGCAAATTTAACCAAGTTCAGCACATGTTCAGTAGAGAGTTGTACAAACTGGATTAACTGTGGGGCTGAACAGTACTTCTCAACAGGTGCTGTTGTGGTGTTAAACACAAGAATTAAGAAAAGGGAAACTATCCAATGTCCCCACTTACATGGTAAAAGAGGAAGTAGTTGTACTGAAATGCAAAGGAGTGAGAAATGAGGTATCTCTGGAGAAAGAGAGCTGAAGGAGAAGAGTGGGAAAGAGTAGAAGGGACAGGAGCCAAAGTTAGTGGGTAGGAGCCGAGTTGGGTGGGGAAATTGGGAGCTGTGTGCATAGGAGCTAAGAGGGACAGGACCCAGGTGCATCTCCCAGCACTCTTTTTTGCAGTTAGGTCCTATGGAGAAATAGCATGTGATTATGTAAATAAAAACTATCAATGCATATATACAAGGGAGCTAAGATAAGTCTGCATGAGTAACTTTTGATTGTTTTTACTTTGTTACCTTAACTACATATAGATACTATGAAATTATCAGTTATAACAGAAAAGTGAAAGAATTTTGAGTGAAATCCCAGTCACCCTCAACCAATATCAAAGCTCTTGTTTTTGAGTATATCAAAGCTTTTATCCTTTCAGTTTTTTAATGTTCCAGTTCACGTTATGAGAGGTAAGGATTTTTGTGGGTGACAGAATAGAATTCTAGTGACTAAATCTGTGAAATCTATGGGCTATGCTATATTTTTCAAAGAAACTTCCATTTTTTCCCCCCCTTAGCCTGGTAATCTAAAAATGCCATAATGAGAAGCATTACTTGTATAGATAAGCTATAAAGTAACTTGATATCTTTTATATCACTTCCTCTTTGAATCTCTCCCCTTCTACCAGTTGAGCTTCCTATTCTAAACATTGAAGCGCTTGGCAATTGTCCCTTCACCTACTTTTTTTTCTCTGTCTCGTCTTCTCCTTCGACAGTGATAACAGCCCATACCACTTTCCTAAGCTCTCTTCTCATAGCTTTGTGCCTTGCATTCTGTAAATTCATCCATTTGATTGCTATTCTTTCTATTAGAAGTTGGGTGTGTGAATGTGCTGTATGTATAGTATCACCTGTGGCTAAAAAGACTTAGCAACATATGATATAGCCATTTTAACACTATCCTACCCAACTTGACTGCTTTGAGGTGTAGATAGCTTTATTACATATGAACTATTAGGAATTTTTGTGAATAGTTTGGGGAAGATTCTTTGGAGAATTAAAAAGAGTAATTTTGCCAATATTAAGCCGCGCCCCCCCCCCCGCCCCAACCCTTTTTTTTTTTTCCTAGCGGGTGGTTTGTGATTTCAGTAGCTCCATGGATTCTGACAAGAATTTTGAAATTTGATACAGTATTAATTCTGAGACCAAAGGAGAGGCCTCTTAATATACTTATGCAAAATTTATCATAACTTATAAACCAGTGAAAACTGCTGTTTGCATATGCTCAGGAGAACTTGTTTAGTGATAGTCATTTTTCTTAACATTCTAAATAACAGTCCTGTTCGCATTTCTAGGCCCATTTTGCTTTCTATTGCCTCTGCCCCCATATAATTTTTGCATTTATAGAGATGCTACTATCTTCCCCTATACATAGCTTTATATTAGTTTAAATTATAAATGGCTGTTATGTCAAATGTAACATACAGACAAATTCATAGTAGGAAGAACCCTACTTCTAACTTCACCTTCTTTTACACGAGTAAATAGTTTGAGTATCTAAATTGTCTGAAGCAGAGGTGTCAAACATGACCTATGGTCCAGATCCAGCCTATGGAACCATTCCTTCTGGTCAGTGGTAGCAGAGCAGAAATTGGGGTCTCTGGACCCCAGCAGACATGATCTTTTGGTAGCAGCCCCCTTGCTTTGCACTCTTAACTGAATGTGGCTCTATGCAGCTGCATGCCCCGGCAGTGGCATGGAGCTGCAGGCACAGAGCTGCATGGAAGTGTACTTGGGCAGCATCACAGAACTCTGGCATGCAGGATATGTGAAGCTGAGGATTTGTGGTGGCATGGAACTATGTTAGGGCAGTGGGGAGCTGGTGGTATGCTGTAGTAAAGATCTCTGGCTGGGTAGTGGCAAGGAGCCAGCGGCATCCAGCTGCATGGAGCTATTTGGGCAGTGGTGCGGAGCTGGGGGACCACACCCATAGCATGTTTGTATTCATGCTGCTGCATGCCCCTGGCTTCAGAGCCGTGCTGTTGCCTGGTCCCAGTTCTGTGCCAACCAAAATGCAGCTTCGTGTAGCCCCATAAATTAGTTCTAGGAGGTGACTGCACTCTGGATCTAGTCCGGGGCCTGGGTGAGTTGGACATTTTTGATCTAAAACAACTAGCATAACTGTAACAGTTTGTCTTCTTTTTTTGGGTAACTTAAGATGCTAGTTAAAAGTAAATTAAAAACATTCCCTTATCTGAGAACAAGTTTTGACAACTTCTCAGTTTTTTTCTCTTTCTACCTGAAAATAGAAGTTTTTTGATCCTTAACCATAACCGCATTTCTACTGTATTAGAACTCGATTACGTGGTTTTTATTTTTAGTTGGATCATAGGATCTATAACTGCAAATGTTTACTTTATAGAGCAGTTCAGAAATCTCATTTTCAGCATTTAGCACTGCAACTTGTCCAGGTCCGTGAAATGTAGTACAGGAGGTAGAACTTTTCCATTATCTTCCATTCAGATGCTTTCAAATTGATTTAAAGCAGGGGTGTCAAATATGGCCTGTGGAATCCTATCTATCCAGCCTGCTGGACTACTAGAAGTTGTGGGGACATAGCTTGCTATGGAATTTGGGATGCTTTGGCCTCACTGGCTATGGCCAAGCTTACCACACTCACCCCCAGGCTGTTACTGCACACCTGGACACCCTCCCTTAGCCCCCTGTGCTTCACATTGGTCACTCCCTTTGTCCCTTCCCTGGGCTGAATCCAGTGTGCAATGATCCCCATGGTTTGGCTCTGACCTGGGTCCCCAGGTGAATATGACTGGTTTAAAGGAAAGTTATAGCTTCAAAACTGTTAGCATATACGTCTGTTGGCATACACCTTTAAGCATACTGTGCCTATAGCATTCTTTTCACATTTGCTGTTTGTTGCAGCATGGCTGGGACATTTGACTTAAAAGCCCTGCAAATAGGTATTTGTAGCTACAGTTGGCTGGAAATTTGTATATCATTTTTCACACATCAAGATGGAAATTTGCTGGTAGGTTTTATTTTTGTGATATGGTAGGTTGGTTTTTTTATTTTTGTTTTTTAAAGACTTCTGCACTGATTCAACCAGTTTAAAAGCAAGACAAACCATCTTTGGGTTGTTTGGATTCAAACAGACTTTTAGTGTAATAATAATGTGTGTGTGCTTTTTAATGCTTGATTTGTCATCAGACTGCAGTGGGAATGATGTCTATTTTCAGGGAGCATTCAGCCTAGGAAAATGGTTTAGCTGGAGGTTGCTCATTTTCCCTTAAGGAAATGTGGTGGGTATTGCAAATATCCATCTGTTCTCTTCTTCTCTCCAGTGCGGGTAACAGCGTTAGTGAGGAGATGGATTGCAGTGTTTTGAGCATGTCAGCGATGTTCAACTTTCTTGGTTGCGCCTGACTCAGTGGTTTTATGTTTGGTTCAGTAAATAAGGGAGGTTAAGGAATGCATGAGAGTTAGCTGGAGCCCAGTTTGGGTAAGACTTAAGTGGTGCTGGATGTTTGGGACAGATTGTTTGACAATATAGCAAAATTGATAGACCCCTTGTTAGCTAAAGATGTGTTCCCGTTTAACTGTTCCCATGGTCTTGGTCATGATAAAGCAGCATCCAGGAACATCTTTTTGCACTTGTGCCTGGTCAGGAGAGGTTTTTTTCCCCTCATTTTGCTCATCTCCATTCCTTTGTGGTTCCCTACAGACAGACTCCTTTTCCTACTAGTATCACTTATTCTTTCCAGCATTTATCTTCACTTGGTTGTTTATTTAAGCACTCGCGTAGGGTAGATCCTTGAAAAGTTAAGAGAATTATTTACCTTTTAAATGCTTACAAGCTGGTATATTTGGATAAATTGCTCAGATTAATTCATTGTGCCACATAAAAGATTCTTCCTTTCACTCTCTCTGAATGCAGAGAGGGCTTTTACCACGTTAGTGAGATCTGAAGTTTTAAAGTTTTTTTTCTGTTGTGGGACAGGGCCCTTGGTCCTTATGTAATTATCATATTTACTCCATTCTAAGATGAGGTCTTCCCTCCATTTAACATGGGAGAGACCCTTGTCTTAGAAACGAGTATGGGGGGGGTTTGGGTGGGGGAGGAGAGGGTAGGAGGTGACTGAGGCTCAGGTTACAGCCTTTACATAGGGCTATAGCCACAGCTGCTACTTGCCTCCCTGCTACCTGCAACCCACATCTCCCCTCTGTTGCCTCTGCATCCCCATCTCTATTCTGTTCCCTGCTTGCCCTTCTCCCCCCACCCTCCCTTGCTCTGTGTCATCAGGCGTGGTCCATGCTGTAGTCTGGAGCACCAAGATGGCCCTAGCCCAGCCCTGTAGGAGCAATATGCAGCCTACATGGGTGCTATGAAGTAGAGCTATGCGAAACAGCACTGTTTTGTTTTGACTTCGACTTCACTGTTTCCAAAGGACAGGTGTTTTGTTTCTTTTTGAAACACTGTTCCATTTCATTTCAATGAAACCGTTTTGTTATTTTGATCAGTTTCAATGTTTTGTCCATCAGCTATAATGGGGAATCATGAAAATGCCTACCTTTGTCATTTCTTGCCTGCTTTGGATGAAAATTGCAGGGATGATAGGCCCTTCCGAGGGCATGACACCTGCCAAGTTTCAAGGAGATAAGTTTAGGGGTATCTGGGAAATGGCATCTCAAACTGCAAAAAGCAAAACTAGGATCATTTACCGGCAGCGGTAGCCTCCTGTCATCTGGTGTGCAGATCTGGGGGGCTGCACCCCTGGGAGGTCTGTGAGGCTGTCAGACTCTTCCCAGGGGTGTGAGCCCTGGGATCTGCGCTCTGAATGACATGAGACTTCCTGGTGCTGGGTGCGGGCTGTGCCCAGCACCGGACCCAGGCAGCAGCAGACTGGTGGTGCTGCTGGTCTCAGGCTGCAGTGGCAGTCTTGTCATCCCATGTGCATATCTGGTGGCCCATGTCCCTGGGAGGAGTCCAGAAGTGCTGGGAGGGCCTGTTGAGCTCTATGGGGCTGGCGGAGTTGCTTGGAGCACAGCCCTGGTGAACACAGCCTGGTGGCAGGAGACTCCGCAGCCCCGTGTAGCTGAGTCTGGTGGCAGGAGGTTGGGGAGAGCCACTAGCAAGGGCTGCGCTCTGAGCAGCTCCACCACTGGTTCTCCTGCTGCTGGGCTGACCTCTGCGGGGCTGGCAGAACTGCTTGAAGCACAGCTTTGGCTATTCCCTGCCTCCCACCACCAGGCTGCTTTGAAACTCGAAATGCTTCGAGTGCCCTCTTTGAAACAAAAAGTGGTTTCATACCCTTTTATTTCACTGTTTTTGCTGTTTCGAGCTTGAAATGCGTCAAAACAGCTTTGAAACGAAACACTCATAGAAATTTCTCACAGCTGCACTATGGAAGCTAGCCAGGGGATGTGCTCAGTACCCCTGGCTGGAATGGGGATGAAGTTTGCTGGTGCAGAGCAAGGATAAGTTGGTTGGACGGGAGGAAGCAGAAATTGGGTAGGGTAAATGGGGAAGGAAGGAAATGGGGGTAGGCTGGGAGGGAAGAGGATCTTGAGGCTGCAAGGGGATAGGCAGAGAATGGAGGTGGCAAGGGGAAGGCACATGCAGGGGAAAGCTGCTTAACCTTCCCATACTACCTGATCCCCAGTGTCTGCCACCCTGCAGTGGTGGGGAAGTAAATTAAAGATGACCTGCTAATAATTAGGTTCTATACATGGACAATTTTATAAGAAATTTATAAATTTTCCATCTATGGAATCTGATTATTGGGGGGTTGTCTCAGATTTGAGTAAATATAGTATATGGAGTTTCTGTTTGTATCTTCTTTAATACAATAGTATAAGCACTAGGGTGAAACTTTTTTCTATCAAGTGGAGAAAGAAAGAAATAGCCAATATGTAAGTGTCTCTGTACAAAAACCTCCATGATCAGTGTAAGTAGGGTAAGATCTAACACTGGGGCTTCAAATATGTGGCCCATGGGCTGGATTTGGCTCTGAGTCCCCTTATTTGACTCCTGGTATTGTGTTTGGGGCAGAAGTTGACCCCAGTGGTGCACACAGAGCCTAGGATGCACATGGTGCCTGGTTTGGGTAGCATAGGATGCACACCACATACAGTGTTTACCACCTCTGGGCCTGATCCAGTTTGTGGACCAGCCTTGAGACACTCATCCAGACCATGGGCTAGATGAGTTTGGCACCCTTGTCAAACAAATATATTACTAAAAGAGCACTGACAGGAATGTAGCATGAATATACATAGTAGGCATCTATCTGTCTCACAAGACCATAGAATTGTACCAAGAGAGGCATCAGCTAGCTAAACATTTGTGAGTATGGCTGTAGAGTCCAATTCTTGAGTGACAGTCTCTTCTTCTTGTAAGTTTATATCAAATGATCCTAAATATGGTGCATTGTTTTTCCTGACGCTTTCCTCTGCGTGTTGGGCTCTTTTCTCAAGTCTTCACTTTCTGCTTTAATAGACTGCTTCCAACTGTTTCAGTCCCCAGTAATCTTCTCCATCTTTTTGCTTGATGTTCACTGCCTTTGTATTTCTTGCAAGTATCTCTGAACCAGAGATAAGGATGCCTACATAGTCTTCTTCCTGTGAGGAATTCTCCATACAAGAGGTCATTAGGTATGTGGCCATCATCCATTCTCTGTATATGACCAAGCCATTGAAGTTGTCGCAGGCTGGAAGAGACTGGATGCTCAGAATGTAGGTGTGTTCTGAGACTTCAACGTGGGCAGTTTTGTTTGGCCAGGAAATTCCTAGAATGCAGTAAAGACAGTGTAAATAGAAGATATCGAGATGCTTTTCTTGAGCAGAGCATATGGTCCAGGATTTGTTGCCATACAAAGCGTGTTGATGACGCAAGCATGATGTACTTTGACCTTTGTTTTAACAGTCAGTTTGCTATTCCATGTTTGTTTGCTTAGCATGCTCATGACACCTGATGCTTTACTTATGCATTCCTTAAATGATGGGTTGTTTGCAACAATGGAGCCAAGGTACAGAAATTTACTTACAACATAATACTTTTTTTTTTACCTGTTGTAATTGCTGGTGGTGAATCAGTGTTCTGGCCCTTAACATTGGTTGTCTTGATGCAGATTGTACAACCAAACTCCTGTGTGAATGAAGCAACTCATGAGGCTTTGAAGGCTTCTCTCTGTGTGGGCTATTGGTAGCATCATTGGCAAACATCAGCTCATGAATCAAAACTTTCCACGCTTTAAGTCTTTGCTTTAAAGCATAAGGTTGAATAGTTTTCCTTCTGAATGTATATGTAGATAAATTCTTTCAGTGGCAGTCCCAAAAGTGTAAGTCAGAAAGAAGAAAAGAAAATCCCGGGTGGGGCTGAGGCAAGGACACAACTCTGCTTGACTCTACTTCCTGTCTCAAAAGCTTGAGACATGATGGACATCAGTCCATCATAACTTACTGTTTTCCTGCATTTCATCACGGAAAGAGCAGATTATGCTGAGGAGCATTGGTAGACAGCCAGTATTTTCCAGTATTTTGAAGAGGCCTTTTCTGCTGACAAGGTTGAATGCCTTAGTCAAGTAAATGAAGGTGATATAGAGGAGTCTCCTTTGTTACTTGCATCTTTTTACTCCAAAAAATCTAAGAAAAATGATATCTATGGTGGACCTACTAGCTCTGAAGCCTCGCTGATTTAGGGTAAACACAGTCAGCAAGGATTTGAAGTTTTCAGTAACACATAAACCTCCAATAATGCTTAGTAGCAAAATGCCATGATAGTTCTAAGACATTGTGATTGCCTTTATTTTTGTATAGGGTGACTGTATTGGCATCTTGTGGCATTGTCCCTGTTGTCCAGCAGTGAGTAAGAAACTTGTGCAGGTAGGGAAGAAGCACAGGTTTCCCACACTTGATCACTTCTGCAGAAATGCCATCTTTTCCAGGGGCTTTGCCTGTGGCCAGACTTGTCTGTGGCCTCAACAGTTGGATTATCATTGATCTCTTCAAGGACAGTACAACTCGGTGAAATTAAGGGTGGTGTTGGTAACATTGCTTTCCCTTGAACAGAGTTCAAGATTATGTTCTATCCACCATTCCATCTGTTGCTTTTGATCTGTTGTGATTTCTGATGCTGTCTTTAATGGAACCGATTTCTTTGCAGTTGGACCTATTGCTGCCTTGATTTTATTTATATACTAGGTCTATACAAAGCGGCAAGTATTTGATTTGGATTCGGCCAATTCAGAGGAACAGTGATTCAATTCTGTGTTTTGTTTTTTTTTTTTTTTTAAGTCACTGTCCTGATTTGATTCGGCTGACTCAGTGATTTGGCCATAGACTAAAAGAGGAAATTGCTAAAATACCTATGACTGTCATTTTTTTGCAGATTTGGTTGAAAACAGCAGGAATGGTAGCCCTGTATGAGGGCATGAGGCAAAACTTGTGTGTTAACTGGATTTCTGGCTGTAGCTGTGTTGATCTAAGGAACAGGCAGGCAAGGTTCTTTGAGTAGATATGGTATCTTTTATTAGATCAACTGAATAGTTGGAGAAAAATATCTTGGCAACCTTTCAGGTTTAAAAACCCTTTATCAGATTGAGGAAGCATTTGCAGTTGGTGTGTGTGCTCTTTCTGGATGGAATGAATAGTAAAGAAGCTAGAGGCTCAATTTACATTTTCACTGACTGGCATCAGGAGATGAAAGACAGGCTAGGAGGAATCGGGGAAGGAGGATGTACCAGGTGAAAATGGAGAGGTACCTGGGGAGTTGGATGTTGGGCAGGTTATAGCGTGCCATAAATCCAATGTCTATATTGAGTCTGAGTTTTTGAATCTAGAAGGTTGATGAAATGAAGTTCATGGGTCATCTGTGAAAAGTGTTTTGTAAATTCAAACAAGCACTGAACAGTGCTAACTGCATCACCAGAAGCAAACTTCCTACAGCCCAAAACACACTGAAAGGATTCAGACCATGCCATGTTAAGAAATGTAAAACCTTCTAACACATTTCAACCATCACCACAATAACTATACCCCACAACAGAACCATCACCATTCCTTGATCTTACAGCTGCACCTGCAGAAATGTTGTATATCTTATCCAGTGCACCAAATGCCCTGACGGAAAGTACATAGGAGAGACCAAATAACAGCTGTGCACCAGAATGAATGTGTACTGAACATCTGTTAAAGATAAGAACACCCAATTACCAGTGAGGGCACATTTCTGTCAAGAAAACCATTCTCTCTCCAATCTCTGCCCTAATCCTCACAGGGAATTTACAAAACGCTTTTCACAGATGAGCCTATGAACTTCACTTCGACCTCCTAGATGCAAAAACGCATGTTTTCAATATAGATTTTGGATTTATGAAACACTGTAACCTGCCTGACTCCTCAGGTACTTTTCTACTTTTACCTGCTACGTTCCCCTTCCCTTCCTCCCCCTTGACCCCTCAGCCTGCCTCTCACCTCCTGATGCCTCAATTTATGTTTTCACTGACTGGTTTTCTTGCCTGCAGCCCAGCCTCTGGCTTCTTTCCTTCCAGGAAGAGTGCGCATACAAACTGCAGATGCTTCCTCAGCCTGACAAAGGGCTTTTGAACCCAAGATACATTTCTCCAACTATTCAGTTGATCTAATAAAAGATATCAGATTCACTCAAAGAACCTTGTCTGCCTTGTGTGTTGTGACAGCTGAAAATTGAACCTGTGTAGTGAAGGTACCTGGTCTGTGAAGATTAGACCAGGTGTTTCTTGTTGTTTGTTTGTGTGTGGAGCTGTATGTTGCTGTGAAGAGTTTAATTAAAAGATTAATGAGGCCTTTTAAGATTAGTGTGGCCTTGAAAGTAATAAGGTCTTGTATGTAGTGGCGCAGTTAAAATTACCCTTATTAGAAAAATGCAAAGGCTTGTACTGCTATTGGTCAGTCATTTAAAAAAAAAAAAAAAAGTTTGTAGTGAGTGGCTGAGTCAACAGCATAGCTCAAAAGTTATAAATTGGCTAGCACATCCAGAAATTAGCAGAAGGAAGATGCAGCATTGTAAGAGAAGCTACTAACTTAGAAATTAGCTGCTGACCTAAATTTGGTGGGCCCATGGGCCCTTCACTGTGGCCCATGCCTTGCACATTGCATCTGTCACCCCCTCCAGCTGTGATCACCTCTCTAGCACCTTTGGCTCCTTCTTAGGCCCCGGCCCTGCCTTCAGGCCAGTCTGGATCCTGAACCTCTTGCTCTGGGCATTCCTCGCTGTGGGCTCCTGGCCTTTTAACTCCCCCACTTCTGGGTCCTGGCCCCAGCATGGACCAATCAAGGGTACCTCAGGTCCGAGCTGAGCTGCGTGCCTGTTCTCACCCTTACAATTCCACTGCATCCAGTAAGCTTCAGGTTTCTCAAAAAATCTTACAGGTCTGGGCTTTCCCTAGCCGGAACTGTGTGCGCGTGTGGTGCCTGGAGGTTATTGGGTATCCCCTACCTGCCTTTCACCAGGGAGGTTAGAGCCTCTGGCTTTTCCTGAGGCTGCCATGCCACCAGCAGTTCCACCAGGCCTCTCTAGCTCGGCAGGGTGCAGTTTTAGTCATGCCCAGGACCCTGGGGCCTCCTTCCCCATAGCCCCAGCCCATATCTCCAAGTTCATCCTGGCATGTGAGCTCGGTAGGGACATGTTCTTACCCTGCTGGCTGGTGAAAAACTAAATTGTTGCTTCCAGCTCTGAGAGCCAGGCATTAAATGGTTGTGAAAGCAACTAAAGAAAGGAAATAGATTCGGAGGTTATTGGGTGTCCTCCTTTCCCAACAAAAGGGGTAGGCAGCAAAGGGGGGGGGGAGGGAAGTGGGAAGGGGAGGTGGGGCACAGTGGTGGCACCCCACTGCTGCCGCTGCCACCGCTGGGCCTTGAGAACAGCTGGGAGGGAAGGGAGCCAGTGGAGGGAAGGGGTTGTGCATGGCCAGATGTGCAGTAGTGGTAGCGTGGGGTGCTGGGTGGCGACTGCCATATGCAGGCTTTCCTCCTTCACCCCACAGTAGAAGGTTCTGGGCAGTGTACAGGGCCAGAGGCAGAGTGGCGGTAGTGCAAGGCGATGGGTGGTGGCATTCTCTGCGGCCCCCCCCCCCCCCCGGGGGGGTGGGGCGTGGGGGCGTGGGTGGGATAGTACTGGTGTGTGGTTTGGAACCTAGATTTGAAAAAAATAAAGTTTTATAAGAAA
>JAGPOW010000304.1:71732763-71755933 GCA_030014935.1 Caiman crocodilus | reverse complement strand
GGGGGGGTAGGAATTCTCCTTGTAATGCTAGAAATGAAGTATGTGGAATATATGCATTTCTTGTGACATTAGTTTAGCAGTGCATCATCAGACAGTTTCAGCAGTGATTGATCATGACTCAAATGGTCAGTAAAGGAGAGTGATTTGATTAATTTTTCTCTACCTTGGGACTTTCTGTTTGTACTGGTTTGTTGCAATGCAGAAAATGCAAATGACTTTATTCCTGGAGAGTGTGAGGCATCAGAGAAATTCCTGATCTCATTGACCTGTCTACTGTCTGCTTGTTTTTTCCCCTCAATCTTCTATTGCCAGGAAACAGAAGGATCAAACAGGAAGCAACAAAGTTAATTCCAACAAACTAGGCATTGTGTAGACAGTTTGATAAATCAATCTCTAGAATGTGTGTATCCCAACACCAATTATACTACGTTTAGATTTGGGCTTGATAACCTAGAACCAGTGATATGTTTTATGCCCTGATCTTGCAACATTTGTATTCTTAGGCTGCCTGAATGTTGAATAATTGAGTTCTGTGAAGTACATAAAATATGCATAGTAGGAAAGATTACATAAGTTCAAGTCACTTGGTTGAACTGAAAAGATTTTCCAGATGGAAGCCACCTCATCAGTTGTTTCCCTCATTATTTCAAGTTTCAGCTATTTGGGATTACTTATTAAAGGTTAAAAAAAATTAGACTTTTCTTTAAAACCTTTTTGAGAGTTCATGTGGCAACTTTTCTAGCTATGTGTCCACCTGCACAGGGAATGTTTCTTTTTTCATCCAATAATGAGGTTTCTAAAGGATGTGACAACAAGTCTTTTCTCTGATAAGGGTCTCTTATTTCTGTTGGAGATTTAAATTTATTTTCAATGATGCTTATAGGTTAACCTATTAAGCTGCTTCCAATTTGTTTTTTGTTCTGTCATCCTATCAACCCTACAATATTTTGAGAGATTCATTGGCAATCATGCATGTTTTCTTGAATCTGGGCTACTGATACAGCATGTGTAGTCTCTATGAATAGGTGTAGTCAGCTATATCATCCTTTATATTTATGCGCACTGTGGCACCTGTTCCTCCCATGGATCACAACCTTGATGTGGTGAAGAGGCTTGTGCGCTGTCAGTGTCCTCTAGAATAATACTGTCTGAAGTTATGTGCTCTTGGTAGAATCACCCATAGCAGCAAGGTTTCCAGGCTATATAAATGATCCAAAGATTAAAACAAAAGGCCTCCATGGCAGAGCAGCTGGAGGAAGCAAAGAATACTTTACAGTGACTGCAAAGATGGATGAAGGCTGTGGCGGAACAGGAACCTCTGGCTGTCTAGGTTTTTCTTGCCATCAGGTTAAAATTTCTTTTCTTGTGAAGTATTATGTAATCATTATATAATGCTTCCTGGTATCCCCACCTGCACTGGTATCCCTATGTTAAAAACAGGTGTATGGAGGTGTCTTTCTTCAATACTAAGCTCTACAGTGATGGGCGAGTGGTGATTGGGGCAGATGCTACTGATTACTAGAAGCCCCTACTTATGGACCTACATTGAAGTGATTGTATGATGCTCATTCTGTACAGAGACAGATGTGCAATTTGGCAGCTGCTACCATGACTGAGAAGGCCTATTTAAAATTCACTCTTCACCCTGTCTGGGGGGTGGGTTTCATAGATTCATAGATGTTGGGGTCAGAAAGGACCTCAATAGATCATCGAGTCCGACCCCCTGCATAGGCAGGGAAGAGTACTGGGTCTAGATGACCCCAGCTAGATGCATATCCAACCTCCACTTGAAGACCCCCAGGGTAGGGGAGAGCATGGGAGCCCGTTCCAGAACTTGGCCACTCTAACTGTGAAGAAGTTCTTCCTAATGTCCAGTCTAAATCTACTCTCTGCTGCTAGCTTGTGGCCATTATTTCTTGTAACCCCCGGGGGCACCTTAGTGAATAAAACCTTCCCTTCTGTGTCCCTGTGATGAACTTATAGGCAGCCACAAGGTTGCCTCTCAGCCTTCTCCTGCGGAGGCTGAAAAGGTCCAGGTTCTCTAGTCTCTCCTCATAGGGCTTGGCCTGCAAGCCGTATGAGTGGCCGTATGAGTGGCCCTTTTCTGGACCCTCTCCAGGTTATCCGCATCCCTCTTGAAGTGTAGTGCCCAGAATTGCATGCAGTACTCCAACTGCAGTCTGACCAGTGCCTGATAGAGGGAACGTATCACCTCTTTGGATGTATTCGTCATGTATCTGCTGATGCATGATAAGGTGTCATTAGCTTTTCTGATGGCTTCATCACGCTGACGACTCATGTTCATCTTGGAGTCCACTAGGACTCCAAGGTCCCTTTTCACTTCTGTGCCACCCAGCAGGTCATTTCCTAGGCAGTAAGTGTGCTGGACATTTTTCCTCCCTAGGTGTAGTACTTCGCATTTCTCCTTGTTGAACTGCATTCTGTTGCTTTCTACCCACTTGTCCAACCTGTCCAGGTCTGCTTGCATCTGTTCCCTGCCCTCCGGCGTGTCCATTTCTCCCTATAGCTTTGTGTCATCTGCAAACTTGGACAGAGTACACTTCACTTCCTCGTCCAAGTTGCTGATGAAGACATTGAAGAGTATCGGTCCAAGGACTGAGCCTTGCGGGACTCCACTGCCCACACCCTTCCAGGTCGAAACCGACCCCTCCACCATGACTCTGGGTGCGACCCTCTAGCCAGTTCGCCACCCACCAAACTATGTAGTCATCCAAGTCACAGCCTCTTAACTTGTTTGCCAGTATGGGGTGGGATACCGTATCGAAGGCCTTCCTGAAGTCTAAGTATATGACATCCACTCCTACTCCTGCGTCCAGGCGTTTTGTAACCTGGTCATAAAAAGAGACTAGATTAGTCAGGCATGATCTGCCTGCTACAAACCTGTGCTGGCTTCCTCTCATAATTTGTCCTGCTGGGCTCTTGCAAATGTGAGCCTTGATAATTTTTTTAAAGACTTTGCCAAGGATGGAGGTGAGACTGACTGGCCTATAGTTGCCCGGGTCCTCCTTCCTCCTCTTCTTGAAAATGGGGACCACATTGGCTCTTTTCCAGTCCTCTGGGACTTGGCCCGTGTGCCACGAACGTTCACATATTCCTGCCAGTGGCTCTGCAATGATGTCGGCCAGTGTCTTCAGTACCCTCGGATGGAGCTCATCCTGGCCTGCCGACTTAAATGCATCCAGTTCCTCCAAGTGACTCTGCACCAGTTCAGGGTCTGCGCATGGTAGTCTGGCGCCTTGCTGCTGCCTCTCTACAACCCCAGTGAGAGACTTGTCTTGCCCCTCTCTTAGGAATGCTGAGGCAAAGAACTCATTTAGGAGTTCAGCCTTGTCCCCCCTGTCCGTCACCAATTGCTTCTGTCTATTTAGCAGGGGTCCTGTTCCACCCTGGGCCTTCTTTTTACTCCCTATATATCTAAGAAACAATGTCTTGTTATCCTTTACTTGGGATGCCATCCTCAGCTCCGTGGTAGCTTTGGCCTGTCTAACTGCCTCCCTACAAGCGTGATCAGAGGAGGTATACTCCTCTTTGCTGATCTCTGTCTGTTTCCACTTTTTATGTGCTCCCCTTTTGGCCTGTAGGCTGCCCTGGATTTCTCTGGTCAGCCAAGGAAGCTTCCTGGCCCCTTTTCCTCTTTTTCATCGCGTCGGGATTGTCTCACTTTGTGCCTGAAGGATCATTTCCTTAAGGCAAAGCCACCCTTCCTGGGCTCCCATCTCTTCAAAACTCCTACTCTGCAGTGTGTCCTTGACTAATTGCCTGAGTTCATTGAAATCAGCTTTCCTAAAGTCTATCACTTTTACCCTACTAGTTACCCACTTGATGTCTTATGAAGAATTCTATTATTAGGTGATCACTGTCCCCCAGAGGATCTGTAGGTCCCCTACCATGTCATCCCCCGTTGCCAATACCAGATCCAGTAAGGCATTCCCCCTAGTGGGTTAGAAAAGATGCCCTGAACAGACTGTCTCATTTCAGATCCTATACTCCTAACTCATTTGAGAGGTAGACAAAAAAAGAGATTCAAGAACACTTTGAAGGCCTGTCTGAAGAAATGCAATATTAAAATCAATACCTAGGGTACTCAAACATTGAATTGTCCCTTATGGTGCTGTGCTGTATGAAAGGCATCAGTCATTTTGAACAAACTTACCTTACTATGTGTTAAACTGCTGTGTTCAAATGATACCTAGATAGATTATAGTGGCGTTTCATTTTAATCATGGAAAAATGTGGACTTTGGGGGCTTTAATCAGGAAATTTGTAATTAATTTTACCAGAGATTTTGCAATTTTTAAACAGAGTAAATTAGTATACCTTGTTATAATAAGGCCGGGGTTGCATAATATGAAATGATTTTCTAGTGTTACTTTAAACAATGAATTTCTTTTGAAGATGGGAGAGGTTCAAAGTTTTAAATGACTGAAGGGAAGTAATCACTGAAAATTTAGCTTTTGAAATGGCTGTTAAGTAGCCAAGCAAGCAGGCCCTTGGTAACCTGTTCTAAGGCACATGAGTCATGCCTTCTAGACAATGATAAATTTATGTTTTAAAAGGATGGGATTCTTAAGAACAACACTTGGTTATTCAGAGAAGAACTTTTCAAGCTGGGGGAAATTAAATGAGAGAGAATATCTTTTTTAGATTTGCCTGAAAAGATGCAGATATTCTTTTGGTCACAATTGGATTGGGGAGACTTCTAGTTCTGTCCCCCAAATATGTGCACTTACTGGAAAATATATGCATAGTACGGGCTTCTCAAGAACCTAGTGGATAATGTGTGTAAATGGCCAGATAAGAAACCATACTTAGATCTTGCCAGGAGAGAGAGGGTTTGTGCAGTGTTCCCTGGGTATGAGGTACTTTAGTCCCCCAGGCTGTTGATAGATGTTACATTTTTCTAGGGTTAATCCAGATGACAGCTGTAACTGTACACATGGACGTCTGCAATCTGAATTAAAATTAGCTCCAGTCCGAATTAACTAATCCTTATTGAATAATGAGTCCATGGTAGGCAATTTAAAGCGTTTTAAGTAATGTGTATATGGCATTGCTTTTAGGAAAAACAGTCTTTAGGTACTCAGATGAGCAGATAAGCATTACAAATGCCAATCACAATAGAGGCTATTGGGTACAAAGTATCACCTTTTCAAAGTCGTGTGCCAACAACACCTCACTATGACTAAAGTATCAGGTCAATTGTACCCTTTAGGGTTTCTGGACCAGCACTTCAGATAACTGTTAGAAGGTTTGTAACAATGTAGCAATGCTTAAACAGGCTTATTATCACCTCCTAATGCAAGTGCTAACACAGTAAGCTCACACAGAGGCTGCAAGTTGGGTCTGCTAAGGGGCTATCAGGTGTATATAGTGGACGGGTCGACACATGCCCCTATGGTGCCCTTATTATTGCGCCATCATTAGTACTAAATGATGGGGCAGTAACAGCTGTTATTGTGCCACGCAGTCAGCACACACCACGCTTATTTTTAGCCACTATGTCACTGTAGTGGCACATGTAGATGTGCCCACTGTGTATAGCCAGCACCTCCTGCCATGATGGTCAATGATCTTCTATTAACCCTTAATTTGAATTTAAATTTAATTAAAACTGTGTGATGTGAATCAGTTAACATGGTTTAGAAAATGGTGAGCACATCTACAAATGGCCCCAGTGGTTAAGCTGTGCAAAGTAAGCTAATAGTCTGGAAGAGGACTTTGGCTTGGAAAGAAGTAAAGCTGTATTCTTTGAGCTTATGGCTAAGTTGCGGAAATAAGGTGAAATCATTGCTCTAATATTTCCTTTTGTTTGTTCTTCTATTTCTGCCTCTGTCTTAACACATGGTTACTGATTTTTTTTTTTTTTTTTTTCATTTTTGTTTCTATAATATCTCTTCTTGTTATCTGTTATGATAACTTATTGTCACTGATAGCTGTGATCTCAGAACATTTAACCATGTTGGCAGGAAAAGATTAACTGTCTTTACTGAGTAGTAACCAGACAAGAGGGTGATTCTTTTAGTTGGCAAAATCCCATTTGCTAATTGCTGACAGGACCTGAGTGAGACTGGTAAGGCTGAAGTGCTGTAGGCCAAGGAATTAGTTCCTGGCATATCTCAGCTGTTTCTCAGTCAAACAGCAAATGACAGAGAGGGGTTTGAGACTGAAAGGCACCCAAGAAGGTGTGAGAATATTTCAGGAGTGCATTTCAAATGTGTGCCTGGCCACATGTGGTAATTTATGAAGAGCATGAAAGAAGTACAAGCAATAACATTGCATAATTTGTATAATGTTCTCATAAGAATAAATTATAAACTGTACCCAAAGTTTTTATCTAACATGGTATGTCAATGTTAGTTTTAAGCCACTTCTTACTAGTACAATTAGTATTATTCTTTATCCCTTGACCCCACTCAGATAACGGGAAGGAGAGATTATATTCCTTAGATGTACTAAGAACATTTAGCTTTCTGCATAAGACTAAGCACTTCAGAATCTTAGGATTTTTTGTAGTAAATAGAAAGCAGAAGTCAAGGGAAAAGCAGTTTCTTTATAAAGTATTTCCAACTGGATCACAGCCTTTCAAACTGATACCAGTTGGCTTGTAAATAACCACCTTCAACAAGGGTTTGGTCGTCTTCTGTAGTATATTTAGAATAACTGATTCTAGACACCTGCAAAGCAGCAATGTGATCCTCTGTCTACATGTTTACACAGTACTGAGACATTGCTCATGCTTTTGGAAAGTCTGTGAATTTCTTAAAGCTATTGTATGTTCACTGTTTGGCTAGAATTCTGGGATGCACCACCAACATGGATTGCTGCTTGGGAATTGCCAACAACAAAATATACAGGCAGCCCCCTGAATTAAAAAAAAAAAAAAAAAATGGTTAGTTAAGTCCTTTAAATGTGTTGTTCTTGCATGTATTCCACATCTTGGCTCTTACCCTTGTTACTGCAGTTTCATCATTTTAAATTCTCTTTATGGTGAACGAGCTTGTAGCTGGGTTCATTGCTCACATTTATGCCCTTGCTTAGAGAGAGAATGCATGCAAAAAAAAAAAAAGAGCGTTACTCGGATGAGTACTTCTGACCAAAAATCCTCTAACTCAAATGCACGTTATGTGAAATACACATAACGCATATTACTTTATGCCTTTGTTTCTGTCTGGCAACTGATGCGCATGGGAATCTAGAGTAGAGAGAGAAATTTTGTTGCATTTGTAAATGCAGCTGGGGGAGAAGAGGTCTTAATTTAGAGTGATTATTGAGCATACTTTCTTGATACACCTGTACTCTCATGTACGTTAGTGGGAGCTAGGTATCAGAAGGACCCTGGTACATGAAGAAAAAACATCTGAATCTATGGATTTTTTTTTTTTTTTTTTTTTTTTTTGAAAGAAGTCTTCAAAAATCTGATTAGTTATAGTATTTACTACTCAATACATTTGGTGTAGTATTTGGCAATTGAATTATGAGCATAGTAACTGATGACATGGCTCATTTTCAGGTTGTGCTTTAGAAAATCAAGTACTGTAGCTTTTTCAATGAATGTTGAACATTTATCCTTGTTTGTACAGATGATTCTGTTAAGTGGCATAAAATACTAGAACTGAAAGGATTTTATGGGATATATGAGAAGGGAAGTGTGACTTTTTTTTTTTTTTTTTGCTAAATCGTATTAGTTAAAATTAGACCAGGAAAAAGATTTTTTTCATCACAGAAAAAAATCTGTAGTTATTAGTGACTGTGCACTGAATTTATACGAATGACTTGTCTGCTTCAACACTAAAGTTAATCTTTATTAGTTATGATATAGCTATTGCTTATTTTCACACTTGTTTTTCTTTATAAATGTTTTGGATAGTGAATTGGACTATCAGCTTGGTAATGCTGTTTTTAATTTTTATTAATAATGGGTTTGTTTTCAGTGAATCTTGTTTTCTAAAACACCATCTTTTTGTGACCCCTGTCCTTAGGTCTGTGCTTTGTGTTTTCAGGCAGTTATTAATATGATTGATGGAATTATAGAGTTCATGAAACAAACCTACTGTCTTTTTTTTTATGAAAAACAGGGCAGTGATTTTTATCATTTAAGAGAATCCTTTTTATATGAATAGTAACTGGAATGTTGCAACCTTGTTCTAGAAATGACATTTCTTTTGCTCTAAATAGATTTAGGATCTTTCTCTAGGAGTGAAAAAAGAAGTCTCTGATTTTGAACCACTAAGTAGCAGGCTGTGTCATGAGGATCAGATATATTCAATTTATTATAAGTAGTTTAAAATTATGAGAAGAAAATCCCCACCCATCCTCCCTTTATTTATCAATAACTTAGGTTCTGAAGACTTTTGAAACCATTTACATTTTTAACATGAAGGGGAAAAAAAGAAATGGCTGCCACAGAGCAATAAACAGTTAGTCTGATCAAATCAGAGATGGAGTAAATTTCCTTGATGATCTAAGAGATGCAGTTGAAATAGGCGATTCATTTCTGCAGGGAAGTCCTTGAATTGTAGGCACAACATAGTGAACATATGTTATTTTGATCATGAATACTAACTGGTCTTGTTGAAGAACACTTTGATAGTTGTCTGAAGTCTGTCATTCTGCCATCACATATGAAGGCTTCTTTTGTTACATCTGTATGGTTAGGAGTTAAAAGTGGAAGTGAAAATTAATGATCATAAAAGAAAAAAATGGGGACATTGATAAGAAATGCAGGTAATTAAAAGGGAAGCTAAGGATGCAGTGAAACCAGTAAGATTATGGATAATTAGAGGGAATTCTTTAAGTACATTGGGAACAAACTAAAGTCTAATAATGGTCTAGGTCTGAGGTTGCATAAGGATGATAAAGTTATCAATCCTGATGTATGGAAGGACAAAGTATTTAAAAATATTTTGCTTGGAACAAAAAAAAGCAGAAAGTGTTACTGTAATAATGAGAGTTTTTTCTATTCCTCCAGTAATGACAATGGATAATAAAAAGAAGCTGTTAAACACAAGAATTTATACCTGAGTATAATAAGTGTCTGATGACTTCTAATAGATTGTTTGTTTGATTTTTTTTTTTTTTTTTTTAAATAATCTTGAAACCTTGCGGGGGTGGAGAGGAGGGGAAGGGGGACCAAAGGAGTGGAAACGACCTACTCATACCAAAATTAAAAAGATAAACAGGCTAATGCAAGTAGTTAGTCTGACACTGATTTAGTCAAATCATGAGGTGGCTGATATATGCAGCAGTTAGGAAGTAAGAGGGTAACGTAGTTATTGCTAGTCAATATGGTTTTATGGAAAATAGGTCTTATAAAAGAAATTTGATACCATTTTGATGATATTGTTAGTGCTCTGGCTCCATCAAGGCTTGATATGGCCCACAGACCAGTCTACTAACTCTCATCTTGCTGGTAGGGCAGGCTGAGTTTGACACCCTTGGATAAAATACAAAAATGAGAATCGGGGAGCCTCATACCTTGACAGTAAAGTACAAATTATTTAAGCAGACTAACAAATCATATAATTGCAAATATAAACAGAAATATACTGACACTGATATCTGAGTATAAAAATCAAAACAGGAGATTTAAACAACCTTTCAAATAATCAAGATGGCCAGTCAGTCTACCTGATTTGTACACGGCACATGTAATCTAAACATTGCGAAAGGAAGAGGTTGCTGAATGTTATAAAGCATGTACCTGAAAATCTTCATCCTGGAAGCTAGTGTACTCCACGGGCAATTCAGTATTCTCAAGGCCATGCATCGCAAACACCCTGTGTCGGTAAAGTGCCAGTCTAGCACTATATTTATCCTTACCACTCCACACTAGTGGAGAAAAGGAGAGCAGCTATGTATGACAATATACAACTGTAATTAGTGTGGGAGTAATAAACAGCTTGTACTTATTAAAACTTTTTTTTTTTACGCTTCAGAATGTATTAAATGTGCTTGGTATTTAATATTACTCAATGCACTTACGTTTTTAAAAACTTGTGATCTATTTACCTGCTCAGACAAAATGGAAATATCAGAGACCCAGATCAACATCCCTCCCTACCACATGCATACGTGGCATCTTTAATCTATACTAATGCCAGCTGTACAGTGTTGTATAAAAGCAGCAAACTAGAATTCTGTGGCTTACTCTTAAAATGATTTTTACATTGTGCCGGAGTTGGTAAAAGCATGCAGATGTGCACGTGCTCTACCAGCAAAGCAGTGGCAGAAACACTTGCTAGCAAACGTTCTACCAGTAAAATTTTCTAACGCTGACAGGCCTGGGGACCTGGAGCTTTGGCAGCTGTGCTATTATTCCCCAGCCACTGTGGGGGAAAAGTAAGGGTGGGGGTAGCTGCATCTTACTGCCTGCCCATCTCTGATTTGCAGCCTCAAAATGATGTTAACCTACCAGTATAATAATTTATTTACGCTGTTAAATGCAGTGAAAAGTTTTGGGTTTTTTTGCGGGGGGAAAGATGGGGGGAGAGGAGGTTTATAGGAAATGTTTTGTGGAATGAATATTTGGAACTAAGGAAAACAACTAATGAATTTTGACATTTAATAAGGCGTCTGTTTTGCTCAAAGTTCAGTGCTTTATGGTGAACTTGGAACACTAGACTACTGGAAGACAAGGCTCTTTGGGTAAACCTGATATCTTTTATTAGACCAACTCACTTAAACTATTGGACTATTCTTTGTGGAACGTACTAGAACAGATCTGTTTCTCACACTCAAAAGCTGTTGGTAACAACACTAGAGCATATTTTAAGGTATATTTAAATAAAGGCAGTATCCTGTAAATGAGTGATGGGTGAGTCATTTCTTACTCATTACTAAACTAGCAGCTTATATTTTCTTTCTTTTTTACTGCCCTGCTAACATTTTGGGGGCAGGCGGGGAGCAAGGAGGTTTAAAGGTTGTTTTGGAGCTTGGACACCAGTCTACTTTCTTCAGACTCACCGTTTTATATCCCATGGAAAGCTTCGCTTTGCTGAGTTTGAGTTTGCCAAAGTGATAGCAGTATTGGAGCCAAGAGTACCAATTTGATGTCTTGCCAGAATATGTAGCATACCACACAGCCAGTAAACAACATGAGGAAAGGAAAATTCCCTAAGCAAGTTCATTCATACAGCCACTTTTAATTTGTCTCAGTGGCTTCATGGTGTCTCATCAGACCATAAAGTCCCATTTCTTTTTGTGCCTGAACTATTTCCACTCACTTTGCGGAAGCCAGAAACTCTCTGAATTGAACGTTGCACAGAGAGCTGTCTGCCCTTGTGTTTTTTCTTACTTGATGTTGCTCTTTGATGGTTTACTAACAAGCTGTAATCTAACCAGCTGGATGATGGGGTTAGTAGCAGAGTGCTAGAAAAATTTCTTGGTGTTAAATGCTTGTCTGCAGGGCTATATTTTGATTTTCCTAAACCTTCAAATCCTTCTCTGAGCTGCCTTGCCCTTTATCTCAAAGTGGCTCATAAAGCAGCAGGCACAAATAACTGTAAGCAATTGTCAAGTTTATCTGTTTCCAGATTTAGAATTTCGGTATATGCATATTTCTCCCAAATCTCTTTTCCTGAGTTCAACATGTAAGCTCCACAGGCCATCACTGTGTACTGGTTCTATTCATCTGCTGTGCCAAGCAGGTGAGCTGCTTAACCTCCTTCCTGCCATGTTCTTAGCCAGTCGTCTTTTTTTCTTAGAAACAGCAACACTTTTTTGTTACCTCTAATTCAATTTTGAGTAGTGAATCTGAATGAATTTTAATAGCAAAGTAACAAATTACTATTTATTTATTCTTTCTTGTGATAACCACACTGTTTTCCACCTTCCTCCCACGTCCCCATGGGTTTTTTCCTTATTCTTATTTCTGGGTTTCTGGTCATTAATGATGGAAGTAACTGAGTCCCAATGAAAACAAAACCTTGATCTATATCCTTTAACAGGATGATTGGGTCAGTCCTGCACTTAACCCAGGAGTACTGTGCCATGTTCACCTCTTTGGTGGCGGGTACAGTTTCTCATCACTATTGTAAATCTAACTGTTGTTTGTAGTACACATTTTAAAGTCTGCTCTATGTTGTGACAACACGTAAGTGTTTGTGTCTGTTTTATGTAACATTAAAAATACTGATTTGAAAACTTTATTTAATTTTAAAAACCTGAAAACAAAAGGCAACTCATTCCAGTTTTTGCTGATTAAACTGGAAGTACAATTTTTTTTTCTTTTGCAAGCACCAGGGTTTCCTATGAAGGTATTTCTGTTATGGTTTGCATAATTTTAAAGGCCTTGTTAAACCCAAAACATTTATCACTTTTTAAAAATAAAATTGAAATGAGTTGAATTTGCCCTCTCGTAATTCTGAGAGAGAAGGCAGAACAGAGTTGCACTTTCAGTGATTTCTGATTTACATTACATAAATTATTGTATAATGTTGTGTTGGCCAGCTTACACAGGAGCTATCTGTGAAATACTCCCAAACCATCAAAAATAGAGAGACACAGAGATTTTGTTTTCTTTTGTTGAAAAGGCATAAAATTAAGGCAGTAATTCATGACCGTGGATTACATAATTATATAAAACTTGTTCTTAATGGTTTTGTTGGTGAAGAGAGATTACAAAACTCATCTGTTTTTAAAATTCAGTTAATTTTTTTGCTAATAGGCACCTTAAATCGTTTTTAACCTCTTTGTGCACTGATACCGACGCAATCAATAATTAGTCCTCTGATGACTGATGACAAATGGTTACTAAGCTGGGGGGATTTTATTGTACCTTGCAGAATGAAGTGAAACTACAGTTGTTGCAAAAGGTTATTAACAGATGCAATGTATGTTGAAGTGTGGGCTGACAGAAGTAGTCAGGATTCTTCTCTATCTTAGTGAGGATACTAGTGATAGAATGGCACCAGTACTGCAGTGTTGATGTTAAAGGGTAGGGTGAAATAAAGGAAGTTAGCACCTGTTGACAGATTTTGGTGTTAAATCAGAAGAAACATTATCCTAGTGCTTTGCTGTATTTTTCTGGAGGTAATGCAGAAATTATGAATGCTTTCTTGCTGCAAAAAGAGGAGCTGTAAGGTGAAATATCACTTACTACTCTGAGCAGATGTGGCATCTTCTAACAGTGTCAAATGTTTTTCCATTGTACATGGTGTATTTTTTCTGCTTATAATAGGGGAAAAGTGTTGTTTCCTATACCAGGTTTTCAGGGATTCTGAAGAATATTACTATTTTATTACTTTGGTGGGAGTTGTGACTATTCAACTTTACAAATTTTATGAAAATTTTTACTAGGGTTTACATTCAAATTATTGTTTTGCTTCAGGTTTCTGCCTTTTTAAAACGGGGAAAAGTAGCAGATGTTTATGGCCCAGGCTTCGTGTAGACTGACATGTTCAGCACTTGCTTCAGAAGACCTGGGAAGATGCAAGTTAGTACTGTGATGTAAGTATATTTTAATTACATGCATACTGGATCTGAATTTAAATATTTAAACTTTCTGGATAATGTTGTACAACCATCATATCCTACCTACTTTTCTGTAGTATTGAGTAACAAGTTGATCAGGATTGTCCATTTAGATACTGACTGCAAATAGAAATCCAGCAAGTTTGATTTGGTACTACTTCTTGTCTTGTGTAGTCATTTATGCATGTGCAAGCTGAGGAAAAGTAGCCCATGATATACTATTAAATCAAAATGCTTCTGGCAATAGTTTGCTCTTACTTCATACAAATGTAAGTGACTGCATAAGGTACAAGTCAGCGAAGAGCTGATAGACTCCTAACATGTCTAAATTTATATTCACTTTAACCTTTTTAAGGAACAAATTTCCATATCTTTTAAATTGATAATGTAGCTTTTTAAAACTGAAAGGATTTTAAAAATGTATTTTGTTATATGATGCTGTTTACTTTTTCACTGAATTTGTAAAAAAAAAAAAAAAAAAAAAAATCTATTCAGTTTTCCTTTCTGGTTTTCATATTATCCCAGGCTACAAACAGATGTCACATTTGTCATAGGAATAAACCATTTTATCCAGGGTAAAGTGCAGTTATTCAGATGTCCTTGTCTGTGCTGTCCTGGGATAAATCCTAAAACGGTTCATGGGATAGGAAATACTCCCAGTATTTCCAGACACATCTCACAATGTGTCTGAATATTAATAGAAAAATGGCAGTGTATTCAGCTGATTAGAGAGGCAACGTGTGTACACCAATCGTGGGATATTGTCTGTTTCAGGACAAAGGCACAGCTTGTCTAGGACAAATGCAACTTCTCTTTCTAGCTAAAGCATTACAATACTTGGATTACTAAAATTTTAGAAGAACATTTAATTTTAAACCATGAAATGTTTTTATCGCAATTAAAAAAAAAAATTCCATTGATAGGCTCTGTCTTTAATAAAAACTGTTTTTAACAAACCCCAATTTTGAGCCCACAGACAATGATTATGTTGTTTAATCTTTTTTTCTGACAGATTTCAGGTAAATAGTTTGCAATAACTCACATTTTAATTATAAACTACACACATTTTACTTTTTGTGACCTGAATGCTTTCAAGTTGATTTTGAGAGGCAGTTAGCCGTATTAATCAGAAGCTAGGAGGGAGGCAGGGCTTTTGTTTCTCTGAACCTGTTAGTCTCTAAGCTGATTTTGGGAAGACATGTTCTTTTGTGCTCTTTTTCTACCTATAACATGACTAGAAATCAGGTAGCCAGTAATGCAGTGATTCTCAAGTAGGGTGCCACAGCACCTTAGGAAGCCATGATATACTTGCATAGCACCCTGTGACACCAATGAAACGTTAACACAGTTTGGCATGTGAACAGGAATTACAAGATATATCCAGATAGTTCAAGTAGGAATGATAGTTTTTAAAATGTTCTGAACTGTTGTCTTTCTGAGTTCTTTGCACAGAAGGATTGCTCTTTTGTATTTCCAGAGTGAAAGCTAAGAGCTGGAATTTTCTGTGGGGTGCCTGGATGAGGGATACCTTGAGTCTAAAAAGGTTGTGAACCACTACGGTAATGGAATGGATAGGAATAGTTAATTTTATTAAATGATAGACGGATGATGCATTTGAGATCAATAACACAGATATGTATATACACACACAAAAGCATGTTGAGAAGTAAATTCTTTCTTCCTTACATAATGAGACCAGGAAATAGTGCAGTCAGTAATGGAATAATAAAAAGTAGATTTGCTGTTACGTGTGTAAGAGAAATAAATTAGAAGTTATTGTGATCAGATAAAAGGAAAACTTCATAAAGTGTTATGCAATAAATACCTACAAAATCAGATAGTTCAGGTGCAGTATTTTATTCATTTTGAAGGACACTTGGATACAGGCAATTCCTGCTTAATGCTGTTTCGCTTAGTGCTAGTTTGCTATAATGCTCATTTTAAATTGATATCTGATTTCACATAGTGCTCAGCAAGTTTCACTATAATGCTTGCAGCCGCCATGTTGGGTCATCAAATACATACCACACTAGTGGTAGCTATCTTGGGTCATCAAATACATTAGATTTCGCTTAATGCTCATTTTGCTTAATGCTTGGTTTTCCAGGAACCAATTAAGAGCACTAGGTGGGGGTTGCCTGTACTTGTGCAACTAATTCTGTGTAGGTAAAGACCTGCTTTTGTCTGGAGTCAATTGCAGTATACTAGGTCTATGTTGAGAAAGAGAAGTAGGGAATTTTATTGGACGCTGAAAAATGTAACAGCCTTCACAGATGTGCACGCTGCGCCTGTCTTAGTACTTGACATCGAGCACGCTCTTATTTAATCTATTGCATGGTATCAGTCTCTGTCAAAAGTGCTGCTTTTCTGCTTTTTAGATTGTAGACTGGGTAGTTTATGCAGTAGATTGTGATCTCAAAAGTGAGATGTGATCACTGGTATACATATGCATGGAACTCACACTAGCATATATATGTTTTCTTTATGGTGATAGAAAAGGTATTTGATTCATGTAGATACCACAAGGAACTGTGCACTGAAAGAGGCAGTAGTCCGTAAACTGTGATATCAAGAGATGGATAAACAGAAATATAGTTAGAAAGACTTAATTACGTAATATTAATTGAAATTTTAGTATTGTTTCTACAGAACATACATTGTATTTATAATAATCTGTTTTAGTATAAATTGTTTTAATCTGCATTAGGTAAAAGTCAGAAATTATTAGTGAGAGATTTTGTGCTCTCTTTTCTTTATGCACTATCAGCTATTGAAGATCCTTTACTGAGTTTGTCTCAGTAATACACGCATTTCCTTATGAAAAAACACTTGAAAAAACTTTTCTAGCAAAAGTAGCAAAAGAACATAATGATGGAAAGCACTGCAGACACAAAATAATTACTAGGGAGGGATTTTTCAAACGATTCAGCATGAATCACTTCTAAAATAGCAGATCTATGTCACAGGAAATTATTAGGTAAAATGTGTCGGCCACAGCTTATTTCCTGCAGTCCCAAAAGCCCAACTTGAGTAAGGTGGCTCCTATGTAGATGGTATATTGTATTTTTTTTTTTTTTCAATCCAAATGATTGCCACTTCACTTTTGTTGTAAAAAATAAATAAATAAATCATCTCAGGATTGTAGTTCCCCCTGATTTCTGTATTTGAATAATAGCATCTATTGTACGTTGGCATGTTAGGCTGCTAATTTTGTTTTTCAGTTACTTCAGATATTATCAGTAAACCCACAGATCGAGAACATTTTGCTGTGGTTGTGGAGCGACTGTTTATTTTTAGCAGTTCAAATTATGGGCTGAGCTCCAAGTACTCTGTGGCACGATTGGACTCTCTTTCATTGTTTCCTTAAGTTCAGGTAAGCCAGAAAACTTGTCTCAGCTATGCAGTTGGTCTGTTAAAAGATATTATATTTAAAAAAAAAAAAAAAAAAAAAAAATCCTTGCCCATCTATATTTACAACAACACTCCAACGCTGCTTAAATTCTGACATCTGTATCATAGGCCTGTGAAATCCCCTATATCCCCATCCCTCCCACGTATGTACACAAATTGGCTGTGGTTCAGAGTTGAAATGCTCATTAAAGTATGGTTTATCAGTAATTATTATAAGCTATAATTATTTTTCTAATGGATTTTCCTTATTTTCTTCTCCATATGTCCCAGCCTTCTGACCCATAGCAGTTAATGATGTCTGGGTAGTGAGGCTCAGAATCATCTTTTCTGCCCTGTAGAGCCTGGGGAAAGGGGGAAGCTTGTAAGCAGTTTCATGAGTTCTCGGCTCCACTGGCCTTGACTCGTATTGCATTCTTTGTGCAATCTGACTCCTTTCTCTTTCCTGGCTGCCATTTGGACTGTAGTTCTAGGTCCCTGACCCTTTGCCTAGTGCTGTAGAACAGGGCAGAAGCATGCACTGTAATTCAAGTAATTCCTTTTACAAGGAAAGTTACGAAGAAGAAGGTGGTTGCAGGTTGGTCCTAGCAGAGCAGAGAAATAGAAAACAAAAGGAGTTGTTTTCCTTGCTTAGCTAAAATAATACATTCTGCAAACAAAAATGCTGAATTCTGTAATATCTTGGGAAAATGCCAAAACCTTTGACTGTTGTTGGAGTCCATAGTAATTTGTGAGACAGGAGCAGGGTAGTTCACTCTTCAGAACTGTTTTTTTTTTCCCTAGGGTTTTTCAGACTAAAAGGGTATATATTAAGTGGTTTAATTTAAGATCCAATGTTGCATTTAGTTAAATTCACCCCTCCTGGGAATTATTTGTATTTGGTTCATTGTAACCATAAGGGATAGAAACTTGACTTTCTTAATGAAGGATGAGATTTGGAGCATGATTTTGCAGAAAATTGCATGCTTTCTAATTCCACAAGGTTGTGACTGTGTACTATAAGAATAATTCAGAACCAGGGGATTATAAGCAGGTGATTATGAAACTGCCTTCCATACAAAAATCTTTGATAAAAGCATATTAATATTGCAATATGAAGAATTCAAAACCATAACTGTAATTTTCTCTCCTCTATGTATGTATGCATTAAAGTGCAGGTTTAGGTTTTAGATTCTGCTGAGTGTAGGACCTAAAGGATAAAGTCAAAAGCCTCTGTATGCGCTAAGGACGTTGTTGGTTGTAGATGTTTCCTCTGGTGTCTCTAAACCAATAAACAGTGCATGTTAGAGAGGGTATTAAGGGATAGATCAATCTAGAGCAGTGACAATCCAACCTTTTTTCCCTGTGGCCTGGATTGGCAGAGTCTGGTCTGTTTGTGGGCCAGATCCAGTTAGTGCTTCTGATTTGGCTCGGGCACCATCTGCCTGCATGGAGAGAGGGGTGATGGTGGAAGACAGGCTGGCTTCAGTGCAGCTCCACAGGGGAAAGGGGCTTGACTCAGTCCAGTGGAGAGGAAAGGGGCATGACCTACCCCTGAGGAGGAAAGAGGGTGTGTCTGGGCCCCAACACAGCCCCATGGGTGGAAGGAGGTGTGGCCCAGCCCTGCGGGGGAAGGGGTGTGTAGCCAGGCTCTAACCTGGCCTCACAGAGAAGGAAGAGGGGTGTGCCCCAGCCTGGAGGAGGGAAGGGGGCTTGGTCAGACCTCAATTGGACCCGTGGATGAAAGGGGCTTGCCCTAGCCCCTGTGGGAGGGAAGGAGGCATGGCCTGGCTCTGATCCAGTTGTGGAGGGTTGTGGCCCAGCCCTGAAGGGAAGGGGGGCATAGCTTGGCTCTGACTAGCTTGATAGGGAATGGGGTTTGAGGTTTTGGCAGGGGGCAGGGTGGCATTATTAATGGCCACTGCTCCCCCGCTACTGGATTTTCAGACCCAAGGGAAGGCCTGTGAGCTAAATACAATGATTTGGCAGGCCAGAGGTTGAGTACCCGTGCTCTAGAGATCTCTAGTTTGATGCTCGCCTTGCATAGCATGCACTGATTGTCACTGTCAGAGATGGGATTCTGGGCTGGACCCAGTATGGCATTTCTCTGACAGTGGCAGAGGTGGATGCTTTAGAGGGAGAGCATTAAACTGGATATTTCTGGAGTGATCTATCCCCTATTCATTACCCTTTCTGGCAGCCACCATTATTAGTTTAGAAATGCTAGAGAAACATCTCTAGCCATTCTATTCAACAGCTATTAATGAATCTGTCATCCGTGAATGTGTTATCCCTTTTTGCACCTGGCTATGGCCTCTGCTTCTACTTCCTGTGGTAATGAGTTTCACAAATTAACTGGACGTTGAATAAAAACAGTATTTTTCTCTTGTGTGTTTTAAACTTGTCTCCTAGTAATTTCGGGAGGTGCTCCCTAGTTCTAGTATTCTGGGACTTAGTGGACAACAGTGCCCTGTTCACTTGATTGACACCCTTCATGATTTTACAGACCCCTGTCATATCTCCTGTTCAGCCTTCTCCTTTCCAAACTAAAGTCCTAGCCTCTTTCATCTGTCCTGGTGTGGCAGCTGTTTCCTTCCCATAATCATTTTGGTTGCTTAAAACGTCCATAAAATATATAGTTGAGCATTTTGTTAGAATTTTAAAAAACTCTCATATTATGCTTTAGAAAAATAAGCCAGCTTTTTACTTGCAAAATGTAGACTTAGTAATTTGTGGGTCAGTGAATCTGTAACAGAACATTGATAAAATCCACTGTGGTAATGTAGAAGAGAGATTGCTTGCATTGGTGATGGTACTAGAGACTAAAATGTGGTAGTCAGAAGAGTGAGAAGTTGCTCAGATAACATTCTGTGTTGTCTAGTTCTGCTTCCTATTCCTTTGATTGTACACAAGCAATATTAAGATATACTTGCCTCCACTTTCCATGTCCTGTTCCTCCTCCTCTTTTTTGATACTCCAAATGCTCAGTGTTATATAGGTCATCATGTCACCTCTGAGACTTTTTTTACCTATGCTATTTGAGAGTCTTTTTTTCAAGAATCCTGGGTGACTGTCTCAGTGAAGCTGAGGTGGAAGTTTGGAGGGAACAGATGCAGCAAACAGGGCAGTTTGCAAGATAAAAACCCCAGTGGGGCTGGGGCTGGGGCAGGCACTGCCCAGCCAGGGTCGGATGGAGCACAGGATGGAGCTGCAGCTCGTCTGGGGCTGCGCTGGGCTCTTCACAGCGCGGGCTGGGCCAGGCTGTGTTCAGGGTGGATGGTGGTGATGCTGGGAGAAGGGGGTGGGTGGGCGCTATGGTGAATTTTGGGGTGACTGCACCCCCCCCATAACTCACCTCACCCAGTGCCACCTTGATGTGCCCCCCCCACACCCCTTCCTTTCACTTCCCTTTCCCCTTCTACCACAACAGATTTACCAGCCAGACACTGCTCTTCAAGCTGCCAGGCTGCGTATTGGAAATCGTATTGGTATCAGCCAGTATGCCTCCTTTAAAAATTAGCTATTGTTATCAACCCCAAAAATCTCTATTACTGCACTAATGACACTACTAATGAGTCTGTGTAAAGAGTGTCCATTTGGAGAGTTAGAGCTAATACACTATAAATTCGCAACCTCCTTTGTTGAACAATACCCCCTGTAGTCAAATTCTTAGGTTAGTGGTGGAAATTTGTTAGGTTTCTGAGGCACTTTCTTCACTTACTGAGTAGTTTCCTACCTCAGCTACTTCTTCAGGATGGCCATATACATACATATTTCAGATGCTTCTCCCAAAATCTTGCTTTTTCAATGACTCGTGTCAGCAGGTAATTAGAAACCTAAAAAGTTCCCCTGCCCAATTAGGAGCATGGTAAGTTGTTTTTTTTCTTTTTTTAAAAGCATTGGCTTTTTAATGCTTTGGTAGAGCTAGGTTTAACTGCAGGAAAAGGAACATACTAATATACTATATGGAAAAGAATAGCTGAATACTTTCCAGGCATGTATAAACTGGCAGATAGCCTCTGAGTTATAAGAGGTGAGTAGAAGGTAGGTAAAAGTGCTGGAACTTGGCATTTGCCAGGAACTGTAGGAGTATTAAGCATGAGAATATCTGCCAAGCCTTAGCTATATTTTCATTTCAAAGTGGGGAGGTAGGTGTATGCATATGTGTTGTTTTATGGCCTTTTTGATGCTTCCAGCTAGCACAGGAGCATGGGTTTAACATGCATGTGACCAGCTTAAGAGCTGGTGTTTGGATGGTAGAGTGCTTTGTCCTGAATTGTATATAAAAATCTGTAGTGTGCCTATAGCATGGAGATATCTTTAGTGGTTTAGATACTTTAATATTTATCCAGATGAGAGGACCAGAGACCTGTAAACTAGTTTTTGTAGGGTTGAGCAGGCATTGGTCTTTAATCTTTGGTTTGGGACCTGGTTTATATGAGGACTTCTAATACCTACACTTTATATAAGAAGTGTTAAATGAGAACTTTATTCTTCTCTTTGTTTCAGCATATTTACTTTAATAAATGGTCTTTGTCTGAAAGAAGTACTTTTGCGTAATTACTCCAGAACGAAAAAATGATGTTCAGAAAATTTCCTTCTGTGTAAAAGAACTTTTATTCTAATCAGCACCTTAGAAACCCTCATTAAAGTTAAGTCTGATAATCAATTTTAATCATTTAACTCTGTGCTATACTAGCAAATGTGTAAGTTACAGATAATTACATTGAATGTTTCAAGAGAAATTCTGATTAATGTAGGGATCTTAACATTTGATGTTTGTGATGCAGTTATAAGTAGGATTAAATAAAAAAGCGTAAACCCCTTAAATCTGTAACAATATCAGCACTATGAAATGCAAAAGTAAGTCTAATGTATTCTCTGTTACAACAGTATCTTATGCCATTGTTTAGAGAAGCTGACAGAGAACAGAAGACGGATACAGCATTGTTAATTCTGGACCACTTCAGCTTTAAGTTTGAGCACTCCATTTTTCAGTTTTGATTTGCTTCACAGCCTTACTATCATTTAAATGCTTTGAATTGTTTTTCTAAGTTAAAAGTTTGGTCATACCTACACTGCTCAATGTTGTGCAATGCAGCAACACATTACCTAGCTCTAAATGAGGTAATTGGGTACAGGAAAGAGTCTAATTATGGTAGTTTTGAGCTCTGTCAAGAAGGTAGGTAAACCTACATGTTTGTTCTTTTTCAAATAAGTGTTTAATAGTAGTATCATTCCTACAGTAAAGTGATTCATGCCTGTCGGGAAATATTTTTCAATATGGCCATTGAATTGGTTTGTAACATCATACAGGCTAACTAAATCACAGAGACAAGCTTTTGTGAGTCTGAACTCACTTCATCAGAGAGATGCTCCAAGAGGACATGCGCAGAGCAGTCTTTTTCAGGGCCCCTCTACATGTGCAGGTAAAGGCACAGTGGGATCTAATGCACAATCCACATAATTGTGCTTCCTCGTTACAGTAAAAAGCAAGCTCTCACAGTTGCCAGGGCTGAGAATCCTGCAGCTAATGTGACTCAGGCCTCCTGTCAGCTGTGAGACTCTTCCTCGCAGTAGCCCATGGGGTGCTGTTGGGGCAGAGTCCCCTCAGCTGTGGGACTCTCAGCTCCGGCTGCGCTTGGGGAACCCCTGCATCTGGGAGCCTTGTCAGCTGACAGGGCTCCCAGCCACAAGTGGCAATCCTACTACACGTGTAAATTAAAGCTGGATAGAAACCAGCTATAATTTAGTACACATTTTCCATCTATAACTTCATAGCTTGATGGACCTTTTTATGGTGTGATAATTTATAGGGCTGTGCAAAACTGCTGTGTTTCGTTTTGGTTTCGGATTTGGCTGTTTTGGAGGACTGTGATTCGTTTTGGTGTTTTGGATCACTGTTCCATTTTGATTCGGCCGAATCTGTTTTGGAGTTTCAGTACTGATTCAAAGATTTGGATTGGCCAGGGGGAGGCAGACACAGTTGGTCAGCTGCAGATTCTTCTGTGGCTCTTCTGGCTGTGCCTGCCTCTGCCCCAGTGCAGGGAGCCATGGGAGAAGCCTCCGTGGCTGCCTGGCCCCATCCCCTGCCTGGTCCCAGCCTCTTGGCACTTTAGAAAGAGGGATGCAGGGCAGTGCCAGACTATTTCATAGTTTTGTACTAGGTAGGGTTAGAAGGGACCTGAGCAGATTACCAAGTCAGACCCCCTGCCATGGGCAGGAAAGAATTCTGGGGTCAAACAACCCTGGCTAGGTGATTTATTTAGCCTCCTTTTGAAGACCCCCCCCC
>JAGPOW010000304.1:71718766-71732663 GCA_030014935.1 Caiman crocodilus | reverse complement strand
CCCCCCCCCAGGGTAGGAGCGAGCGCCACTTCCCTTGGAAGTTGGTTCCAGATCCTAGCCCCCCTGACTGTGAAGTAGTGCCTCCTGATATCTAGCCTGAGGGGTGCCTCCAAAATAACTGAAATAGTTCTGAAATGTTTTGGATGGTTTTGTTTCATTTTGGATTTGGTGTTTCAGGCACTGAAACAGGCTGAAACACCTCTGAAACGAAAGGGCTGCAAAATTTTGGCAGCTGTAATAAATGATACATTTAACTGGTTTAAATGAATTGTGCAATTAACTAGTTAATTGTATTATGCATGTCACTTGTAGAAGGCACCTCAGAAAGAGATCTGAGTACAAAAGACAGGGAAGGGAGAGAGGTAGGATGAGGGAGTGGGGCAGCGCTGGAGGAAGCAAATAGATAACCCATAGAGACAAAGGGATCATAAGCCAATCCAGGCATTGGGACAAGGATCCAAAGTCCTCACCAAGGTCACACTCTGACTGCACTTAGGTGGTTGTCTATGGACTAGATTGTGTTGCCAAAACCAGCAGGAATCCATATTGACATAGTTCGGACAGAGGTGCCAGCTGTATTGGAACATGCACACTTTGAGTTGAAACATGGATACCACTGATTCTGCTTTAGGGCAGGCTGGGAGCCTGTGTCAGACACTTAGCTTTCAGACGCATAAAGAATCTCTTAACCTGCTTCCCTTTCTTCTGATACCCGTAGTTCAAAGAATGATTTGGCAAGACAACCTGGATGATTGTGATTGCACTGTCCTGGCCGTGACAAAGCTTGTGATCCAATGAGAGAATGTCTTCTGCCCCTCTCATTTAAGATTTGCTGTCTGAGCAGGGTCATTTAACTAGAAGCCTCTTCTGAGAACATGGGCTACTGAATTTTCTAAGCAATGTTGTCAGCCTTTTTTTTTTTTTTTTTTTACAGAGGAGGTTAAGACAGTTTTGTTAGAATCTGAAAAAAGTGTTCAAGAAGTTGCAGGTTTGCTGAGGACAAAAGTGTCATTCCAGCTGTTGTTTTGGATGCTGGACTTTGAAAACTGCTTTGCAAGCTTGCTTGCTTTGCATTGTCTGTGGCAATTTAAAGATTTACTTAGTTTTCTTCTCTATCTCCTGTATTGCCATTTAAAGCATAATTGGTGTTTTGCTATTTGGTGAAGTACTTTTTAAAATGTATTTGAAACCTATTCCCTCCTGTTGGTGAACTTGGTGGACTCTTGTGATCTTTTTGCTTATTAAATTTAGTAAAGGGACCTTTGAGTCATTTGGATTTTTCTATTCTAGCTTCTTGTTAGTTTCTCATTTCTGGTAACAGTCCCCATGTCAAAAAGTTCTCAGTTTTGCAAACTCAGAAGACCAGTACATTTTTTACCATGTTTTATAATAAAGTAGGCCTAAATCCTTGCTGAACATTTGGAACTAAAGTAATCTTAGATTTTCACTGACATTATTTCTGCCTTTTTTTTTTTTTTTTAAACTTCATAATAATTGTGAGGAGCTCAGCTTGCATATATTTGCTGTCTAGTTCACTGTCAGTTACTATTTGCATACAACAGGCTGTTTGTGTGATCTCTTAATGTGCCCTTTGGAGAAAAATCTAGAGGTCAGGCTATCTTGGCTAAAAAAAAGCCTGTCTAAAACATCTAGGCATTACGGTTAGTCTTCGTAAAAACATTTTAGCTATCGTATACCAGAATATTTTAGGCTTCCTATGTCTGGATGATTGTTAGTAGCATCTCATAAATTCATAGGCTTTTAAGGCCAGAGTGAACCTTTATGACCATGTAGCTTAGTCTTGTGTGTAAAACAGCATTACTCAGTAATTTGTCATCAAATCTATAACCTCCAGCCATAGTCTTTCAATTTTCTTTGTGAAGATTTTGCGTGAAAGAGATCCCTAGATTAAGTTAGCAGTGAGTAATCAACCACTGGAAAAAAAGCCTGTGTTTTATATTTAGTTGTAATAGGGTTTCAGTGTTGTAGCTGTGACAAGCCTGGCAATGCCTGAGGCAAGGCTTTTTGTGCTATCTTTTATTGGGCCAGTGGTTGGACAGTTGTATAGTTGTTGGACAATCTTTTTTGGGCATCAGGTGCCATTTAATAAATCTAGTTTGAGTTTATCTAGCTGAAGCTTTCAGTTGTTAGATCTTGTTGTGCCTGTGTTTGCTAGATTAAGAACAATCAGGGATCAGAAATCCTATCCTCATATAAGACAGACCTGATAAACTAACTGCTTAACTTCTGTAGGTCTGCTTTCTGGGTATAGCGCAAACACAGATCCATGCGGACTCTTCTTTATTTGGATCCCAGTGGCTGCAACGGCTGCTCAAGTCAGTGGGACCATAAATGTGGAGAGAGTGTTTTTTCCTTGTTCTGCAGCATTTAGGGCTTGAGGTATGCGGATACAACTGTCACTGTACTTGGGGGTTTAATAGTTTCTTGTCTAGGCATGGCATGTCAAGTGGAACCACGTGAAAGCAATGCAGTCGGAGAAAAGGAGTTGTATGAGTAAGCAAATACTGTTTTTACATAACGGTTGCGTCCAAGATTATTTGTATAAGATAGTTTTGTTTTCCACTGACATATGATTAGTTCAGATGAGACCACAGGAAATTTTTTTGGTGCTGAAAGATTGTACTGAATATTTATAAAAACAAAAAATCAGTCTGTATTTTCCTTTGCTGCATAAAATCACTCCTGTGTTTTTCTCCCCCCAAAAGAGTGTTGTTTTCTTTAACATGAATTAGCATTTACCTGACTGAAAAGAAGAATCAACAATTAATTCTAGCTTTGGGACTCTGGCAGAGCTGTCAACACTTGCTTCTAGGACAAATCATATTTTTAATAACAGTACTCTTTCCTTTCCATTTTCTTTCAGTGAAACAGTTGCATGACATCGTGCAAGCCACTGTGTTACGTAGAAAAGCTATACTATTTTATTCATTTTCAAACTTTTTGTTTGAATAGATTATGAAAAAATCTGTAATTGTTTTCCTTCTGTATCATATCTTAATTTTAAATGGGAAGATGTTACTTTCATAACAGCATCTAAATATATAAAGTAATAGTAGATGATTTATCTATTTGGAAAAATTGATGATTATGTCTTTAGTTTCTTTTGAATTTGTTCAAGTTCAGTGTTCTTGTCTTTTTAATTTAGATTACCTGCTTGAAATGAAGAGAATCCAATATTGTCTGTGACCAGTAACCTCATTTAATGATTTAACCCTTAATTGTCCATGGACTATAATTTGGTAATCTTTTGTCTATGTACCAGAGAACTGTTTTCTGTATTTTGACCATGTTATTTAGAACATTAGTAATATGAAGCCTTTATACAGGCAGTCCTCAACTTAAGACATTTCAAGTTACAACGAACAGCACTTACATTTATAAATTGACACCCTGTTTTGACTTTCTGACATCAGTTTTGACTTTAACTCTTGATCTGATGAGACAACACAGAGAACTTGTTCGCTGGTTTGTTGTCGCATCTCCCTGGAGAACATCTGTCCAAACTTCTTTGGACACTTTCTTTAAGAAAGCAGACAAGACTCCTGAGAAGACACCAACCAAGAGCCCTTCAAAAAGTCCAACAAAGTCGCCTCAAAGAAGTCCTTCCAAATCAATGTGATTGATATTTACAGTATAAATAATGTAGCTATATTACTGACCTATAATTGATTGACTACAAAGTTTTGGGTTATTTTTGGTGAAAATAGGGTATCAGGCCTTGGTTCAGGAACCAATCCCCTTTATAACATTGTTCCTATGGGAAAATCAGTTGCGAGTTATGACATTTCAATTTACGTCGCAGTTTTCAGGAACAAATTGTGCCGTACGTCCAAGGACTGCCTGTATAGCACTTGCACAATTCATTTGGAGATCTAGCTGTGTTAATATTTATTTTCCATGGAAGGATACTTAAATATCATTCATTCTCTCCTTGTAATTTTTCAGCTTGATAAAGGCCTAAAATGAATAAAAATATATAATTCTCCAATTAGCTGGGATTAATACAGTGGAAGAGAGGGCTTGAAGCAGTGCACATGTTTCTTTAAAACCAGAGCTCTCCCTCAGGTAGTGTATTTACTCAAATTTAACATGACTCTGAATTTAAGAAGACATCATAATTGGATTGTATACATGGAACATTTATACATTTGTTTATAATGTTCTGTATATAAAATCTAATTATTGTAGGGTCATCTTTAATTCATCCTTCCTGCTACTGTAGTTGGGGGTGGGGGGCAGATGTGGGGTGTGGAGATGAAACATTTTGTTCCCTGCTTGTGCCTACCTTCCCTGCCACCTCTGCCTCTTGCCTCCCCCTCTCCCCTCCACAGGCTCAGTCCCCCTTCCCATCTACTCCTACCTCCCCATGTCTTTGCTTCCTCCCTTCCCTCCCACCCTTACCTTTGCTTTGTGCCAGAAGGCTCTGCGCCTGTTGTAGCCTGGGGCATTGAGTGTGGCCCCAGTTCAGCCCCAGTAGCAGTCAAGTGGGCTGTGTGACTGCTACAGGCTGGGCTGTGATTATACTCAGTGCCTCACGCTGTAATATGGACAGAGCTTGCCAGCTCCTGCCCACCCCTCCACCCTCATCTATGATTCTAAGATGAGGGGCTTTTTCCCATGCTAAATGGTGGGGAAAACCTTGTCTTAGAATTGAGTAAATGCCATAATTGTCTACATTTCCTGTTACCATTTGTGAGGGGATCTCATGTCACTGAACTTTAACTAAAGATTTTTGCATTAGCAATTTTTATAATGTGCACTCCAGTCCCACCTCTCCTGTATCAGTGGTATAAAGGATGGTGTATACTTCCTGTTTCTCAGTTCTATCTGGCTCAATCAAAGCTTCTCTTTCTGTCTACTTATAGTGTACACTTGGTTTGAAGTCCATGTATGGCTTCTCTTTGTTTTGTTTTTTATTATTGTATTTTCTTTAATTGCTCTTGGTTGAATGCATTAGTTTTCCCTTCTGGGGCCAAAAGGAGAATGATTCAGCTTTTGAGGCATCACTTGCCATCCAACCGTAAGAGTTAGGATTCTTGTCTTGCTGTACTGGGCCACATGGTCTTTGTGACAGCGTGCCAGACTTCACCTCATGGGCATACAAATCTGACTGAACAAGATAAATTCCCCAGGGAGACATTTCTCTTGGCATGTTCTTGACAGTTTGTACAACGTTAATGGTCTCCCCACAGTGGAAGGACCTGGATTAATATATGCAAGCCTCTCTTTTCACTCCTCATATATACATAACTATTGTCATAGATGCCACCAGACTGGCATGGGGAGCATAAATGTGCTCACTGAGTATGCATATGCCAGAAGAGGCTCCATATTAACATGCCAGAGGTCAGAGCAGTACAGAAAGCTTGTAAGACTTTACTTTACCCCATCTGTGGATGTTTATCATGTCTAGATTATGACTGACAGCATCATGATTGAGTTTTATATCAGCAAGCACAGCAGTGTGGTGTCTGCTTCTCTGTGCAGGGAAGTGTTATTTGCATCAAACAGGGCATAGATGGTCAGTTTGAGGCAAATCGTGCAAGTCAAGCTTGCAACAGATATCAGTCTGTTATTTATCATGAGTCCAGGATGTCAAGCAGAGGGTCGAGATGAGGTCATGCTTAGGGCAAGCTGTGGGTCACACAGGGAGATCTATGATATAAACAGGGGTAATCAGGAACAGGTAAGAGGCAGGAAGAATTCTGCAGCAGCAGAAAGCAGGAACAGGCAGGAGGGTACAAGATAGGAGTTCAGAGCCAGAGGTCACAAACCAAGAATACAGAGCTGAAATCAGAGTAAGGATCAAGTGCCAGAGTCAGTTTAGAGGGGTTCCAGGCAGGCTAGGGGCACAGCAAAGTAGTCTGTTGCTCAGACAGCTTGCTGCTATCTGCTCTGGGCTGCTAAGCTGATGGGACTATCCTCTTGTAGCCATTGGGTGTGAACTCAGCCTAGGCTCTGATACTTACCTGGAACTGGATCACCATCCCAGCTGGGCCTAGGCTCATTACCAGTTTGCCTGTGGCAAAGGTACATCTGGCATTTGGACTCAGTTGTTTGCTGTGTATTTCTGTGGTCTTCAGAACAGTGTTGTGTACCATCTTAACTGAGTTGTCTTCATCAATCATGAATGGGAGATAAGTAGATCTGTGCTCCATTCCATCTCTGTGTATTGGGATTATCTGGAGATTTGTCCTCTGGGAAATAGGTCTATAACAAATGTCAGATCTTTTATGGCTGGGGAGGCTTCAGTCCATGCTTCCCTTTCAGATGCTTTCCTTTTTTCTGTTCATTCCATCCAGGAAGAGCGTACACCAACTACAGACGCTTCCTCAGCCTGATGAAGGGTATTTAAACCCGAAAGCTTGCTAAAAAGAGTTTTTCCAACTGCTTGAGTTGGTCTAATAAAAGACATCAGATTTACTCGAAGAACCTTGTCTGTCTGTCCTTAGACCAATATGACCACAACCTGCATCCATTTCATATGTTCCTGATGCCATAGTTGGAGAGTCTCCAGTACACCATTTCTACTTCTGTCTTGGTTCTTACGTATTTGCTGAAAAGTGAGGCGAGGTTCATTCTGGCTTATCTTTCTGGCCATTATGACCCAGACAGTTTTGGTATCGGGACCTACAGCATTTGGTATAGGCCAATGGCATTGCCATTAGTCCTGGACTGGTACCAGTGAAAGGAGAGGGAGAGTGCTTCACCTGCACTCCCCTTTATCTTACTGGAGGCTGGATAGCTTTAGCAAATAGTGCAAGAATGTTCCATCCAAGTCAGGGACATTCTTATACACAACAGAAGGATTTTTACCAGATGTACCTAGTTGATGAAGTGAACAAAGTTCTCTTGGTGGTGGTCAAGAAATGTGTCTCCACTTAAGTCTTGATATATTGGACTATATGCCAGAGTTGAAGCATGCTGATCTGTCTAGAACTGGCTTGTCCGACATATGGCCCGTGGCTGCCATGCGACCTGCCAAGCCATTTTATCTGGCTTGCAGCAGCAGCACCACCACTGCCGCAGAGCACGAAGCCACTGTGGTGGCAGCAGCAGTGCTGCGGAGCTGCGGCAAAGGTGAGGTGGGCAGGGAGCGCGGAGGGAGTTCGATGAGGTGGGCAGGGAACATTGCGGAGTGGCAGTGGTGTGGAGCCACAGTGGCGAGGCAAGCAGAGAATGCAAAGGGAGCGCAGAAAGGTGGGCAGGGAGCGCTGCGGAGCATGGATCCACAGTAGCGGGGCCAGCAGAAAGCACAGAGGGAGTGCAGCAAGGCAGGCAGGGGTGCTGTGAGGCAGTGGTGGTGGGGCTGGCCCACGGGCCCCAGCCAGCAGCAAGGGGAGGGGAGCTGCTTGCCTCCACAGGGCCCGGGGGAGCGGCCCTGCATGAGAGGCCAAGCAGCAGCTGCTGGCAGTGCTGGCTTGCGTCTGCCTCCTCACCCCCCACTTCAAGCCAGCCCTGCCCCACCCCATCCCACCCCACAGCAAGGTGGTGCCTGCTCACCCAGCCAGTCTCCCCCTGGGTGCTTTGGCTCTCCAGGCCTGGCTGCTTCTCACGTGCTGCTGGGGACGGAAGGAGCCTGGCCAAGTCTGCATCGGCCAGCAGAAGTGGCGGTGGAGCCATGTGTCGCTCGGGATGTGACAAGCCTGCACTGGTGAGTCCCAAGCAGCACATGGCTCTGCCGCTGCGTCTACTGGCCAGTGCAGACCTGGACGGCCTTTTCCCATCCCCAGCAGCACATGGGAAGCTGGGTTCAGCTGCATGTTGCTTCTCCTGGCCTGTGCTGACCCAGTTCTGCCCAGGCGGGTCCTGCAGCACCATGTCAACCCAAGCATGCATACCTTGTTAACCAGCACCATGTCAGCCCCTGCAACTTCATTGGTGTCAAAGGACACGTGACATCACTTCCTGATATGATACCACTTCCTGTGACATCTTTGAGTGTGGCTCGTCGGCCTACTGGGTGATAAAATGTTTGTGATCTGGCCCCACATTCAAAAAAGGTTGGACACCCCTCGTCTAGAAGCTCTATTAAGGTTCATCTCAGGGCCATTTTGTCTCGCTACTGACCCATTGAGGGCCAGTCTATTTTCTTCCTTGCATGCCCCTGATTTAAGGGTTTAACTTAGATGTTTCCACATGCAAGGGATCTAGTCTTGCAGAAGCATCTGAACTTAGTCCTGGCAGGACAGTTGTTTGAACTCATTGGCTTATGTAATACTGCGTTATGCGACTCCTTCTGCTAAGCCACTTCCATAGATTCCCTATGCTGTTTTATTATAGGTAATGCCTGGTGCACAGCTTTATTAAATGGTGTGCTATTGTGAATGCCTTGAGGAGAGATGCTACATCTGGCAGAGTGGTCCTGCAATACACATTTGTTTAGGAAACCTTAAGAGACACCTCCACATATATGTAGGTACTGCTTTGGAATCCGAGTGAGAATGTGTATGTAGACAGTTAATTGAAGGGGAAAAATAGGTTATTTACCACCATGAGTAGCAATGACATTACTGTTCAGGGAACTGAAAGTCAGTTGACTTAATAGCTCATTGTTCTTCACTCCACAGCTGTTAATGATTATCTATCATTTTCAATGGTCATCTTGATCCACTAATCAAGATAGTCTTTCTCTTGATGATTTTGGAGACTCTTTTGGTCTTTTCAGACTCATGGATTCCCTCAATGGGACCCAGTCTTCAGCAGCAGCCAAGGTTTCAGGTTTAGTTAAGTAGGAAACACAGGGTAAGTCAACTGAAGATTGAGTTTGTCCCCTCTCTATTAGTTATACCTCTGAAAAGGTCTTTTTTGGGAAGGCAGAATGAAGAAAAAAAAAAGCAAGGTGAACGTCTTATTTTGGGGTTTGTGGTATATAAAAAAAAAAAATACATTGTGAACTCTGATTAGAGGAAACTACCTGGTTTTCTCTTTGATCTGCATTAAGTTTTTTCATTTTTAGATTGAATTTATCTTGGAGATAGTTATTGGCTTTGTTTTCTTTGGCATGACAACAGGAATATCTCAGAATTTTGAGAATGTTTACAATAATTTCCTCTCTACCTTAATCTGAATGCCCTTTAAAATGATTTAATAGTGTTTAGTTTTCTCCCCTGATCCTTATAAACATTTTATATTTATGTACTAAAGTTGGGGGATGTAGATTTACTTAAACCTGTTTAAAGAAAATAATTTTTTGATAAGGAAGTCTTGTATTAATTTGTAAAATGACTACTTTTTTTTTTTTTTTTAGCAAAATAATTTGGCATAAGGACTTTAATTTACTTTTTGAATTATGTAAAAATCTCTTTGTGGCATCTTAATTTGAGGTCATGAATTCAGTACACAGCAATTAACTGAGCCTTAAAATACTACAGTAAAGTAGGCCAGTATTAAACTGTTTTGAGGGAAAACTGAGGAAGAGTGAGACTGACTTGTTTAAGTTCAGTGAATTAGTGCAGTTCAACTTGAAGCTTATTTGAAGCTATTTTTGACCACTAGACTACATTGACCTTGTTGTAAATTAAATCCCAACTGAAATGGGCTGTTTTTAGTTGTCATTTAAATAATTTGTTTTCTGTAGTAAATATACCATGTGCTTGAAGTTAAATGCATGTTTAAGTACTTTCTTGGAGGGGGAACCAAGAGTTGCTCTATATGGAAGAACTAATTGATATCACAAATGGCCTATATGGCCTATAATACTCTTGCATCTTCTTAAACTAATAAATACTGCAGATGATTGCTGCTTCCAAATAAACATGAAAGTTTTTTAAAAAGAGAAATGATTTATCTTCTTTAAAAAGAATGCTCAGTTTATGAGCAGAAGATACTTTAGAAGGCAGAAAACAGTGGATTAAAACATTCTGGGTTATGTTTTAAAAGGGAGTCATGCGTATAACCTCAGTGAATTATGAGATGTGTATTTTATCTTTCATAGATCCCTTAAATTGTGGTCTTATAATTATGTTTTGAATTTGCTATTGGAGATAATTCTACTAAAACATCTAGAGCTGCAGCAGTCAAGAGTTGTGGTGGTAATTTTTTGGTTTTATATGGCAGACCTGTTTTGAATCCAGGTCTTACAGTACTGGTTTTGAAGCAGTTGGAGACAGTGGGCACAACTACATGGGAAATTAGTACAATGCAATAAACTCCAGCGCAATTCATGCTGGAGTTTATTGTTCCTGGGTTCAGTGTTTGCACATGCATCTGGGGCTGCAGCTAGCAGTGGGTCTGGGGCCATCCCAGAGCTGTTCTGCTCCATCTCAGTGTGCGGTGGAGGGGCTGGCTGTGGCATGAAGGTGTGGGGCTAGCCAGCAGGCATCCTCTACACTGTAGCATCCTTGTGCTGGTCAGCATCTACACGTGTCTTGTGGCAGAGTAAAAACTCCACTCTAGGATAGTAATTGTGTTGGGTAGTACTGTCCTACAACAGAATTAATTAGTTTACCACGACCTAATAGCACCGCATGTGTAGACAGTGATGCTTTACTGCGATGCTAATTAGTTTTTTTTTTTTGCTTTGGTGGCTTTATATACATCTGATTCTTTTTGTAGGAAATCATGGTAGTTTTCCCAGACTAGAACAATTTAAAGATGTTTGTACCATGTGGGGGTAGTAAATTCAGACATTTCAAGTATTTATGCTTGAAACATTGTATTTTAAAAACCTATCTTGATTTTATACATCTCTTTACAAAAAGACTTTTAACATTTTTAAATATTCTGACAATGTTTAACAAAAAGTAGTAAAGCTGAGGGCAGTAGTCATAGTTATACCTATTTTTTTTTTTTTAGCTTCAAGCATTATGCCACCTTGCATTCTCCAGTTACTTTGATACTTTGGCCTGTGACAAGTGCTTGCTGTACTACTAATAAAATGCTTTTCTTCAAATTATGATTAATGGTTTCTATTTTCCTTTTTTGGGCAGTTGACAATTTCACTGACTGCTGGACCAGAGAAGGGATTTTGTTCTCTGGGAGTCTGTCATGCAATTATATCCACTTAATGCTACCATGGGGAAGGTAAGGTGTTTTTCAGATTGATTGATGTATTTATTTATTTATTCTTAATATATGACATTTGAAAATTGATAGTGAATGAATTGTGATTATTAACAATTTGGCATGAATGTTCAAATATACAGTCATAAAATACTTTGAAATAGAACTTTTGCTATGTAAAAGTTGCATATAATTTATAATTATACCCTATGCCCAAAAAAACTTTTAAAAAAGCATATTCTATAAATATGCATATCCTATATACAAAGAACCCTGTTACTGATTTTAGGTAACCATTGTTAACAGCTGATTGGCATTTTCATAGTATCTAGGGTCAGAAGGGGCCTAAAGCAGGCCATCTAGTCTGACCCGCCGCCAATGGCAGGGAACAAGTGCTAGGGTCACAGGACCGCAGCCAAGTACTTATCTAATCTACTCTTCAAGATACCCAAGGTAGGAGTAAGAACAACTTCCCTAGGAAGCTGGTTCCACATCCTAGCTACCCTGACTGTTGAAGTAGTGTTTCCTAACGTCCAGCATAAACCTGCTCTCCAGTAACTTGTGACCATTGGTCCTAGTTACCCCTGGTGGTGTCCAGGAAAAAAGAGCCTGCCCTATTTCCTGCTGATCAACCCTCAGCAGTTTATAGGCTGCCACCAGGTCCCCCCTCAGCCTCCTTTTACTGAGGCTGAACAGGTTCAGGTCCCTCAGACGCTCCTCCTAAGGCCTATCCTGCTGCCCACGTATCAGTCTAGTGGTCCTCCTTCTGGACCCTCTCGAGGCCGTCCACATCCCTCTTGAAGTGTGGCACCCAGAACTGGACACACTACTCTATCTGCGGCCTGACCAGTGCCGCATAAAGGGGGAGAATCACCGCCTTAGACTGGCTCGAAATGCATTGCTGGATGCACGATAGTGTTCGGTTGGCCTTCCCAACCACCGTCTGACAGTGGCGGCTCATGTTCATCTTGGCATCAACAATGACGCCAAGATCCCGTTCCTCCAGCGTGCTAGCAAGAGGGGAGCTTCCCAGCCAGTATGTGTGCTGGGGGTTGCTCCTCCCCAGATGCGTCACCCTGCACTTGTCCACATTGAATCCCATCCTCTTCTTGTCCGCCCACTCCTGCAGCTGGCCCAGATCCCGCTGCAGCATCTCCCTCTCCTCTGGTGTTCCCACCTCAGCCCACAGTTTGGTGTCATCAGCAAACACGGATAGCTTGCTTTCCACCCCTTTGTCCAAGTCAGCGACAAAGATGTTGAACAGCACAGGCCCAAGGACCGAGCCCTGGGGGACCCCGCTGCTCACATCTCTCCAGGTCGAGTACGACCCATCCACCCCCACTCTCTGGGAGTGCCCTGTCAGCCAGTTTCTGACCCACTCAACTGTGCAGGGGTCAATGCCACAGCTCCCCAACTTTTTAATGAGGATGGGGTGGGAGACCGTGTCAAATTCCTTCCTGAAGTCTAAAAAGACTACATCAACAGGGACGCCTGCATCCATGGATTTGGTCACCTGGTCATAGAAGGCAACCAGGTTGGTCTGACTGGACCTGCCCTTAACAAACCCGTGCTGGTTGCCCTTCAGCATAAAGTCTCCTGCCGGTGCCTCACAGATGTGGGCCTTGAGAATTTTCTCAAAAATCTTTCCCAGAACCGAGGTGAGACTGACAGGCCTGTAATTCTTTGGGTCCTCCTTCTTCCCCTTCTTAAAGATAGGGACCACATTGGCCACCTTCCAGTCCTGCGGCACTTGTCCAGAGCTTCAAGAGCACTCGTATAACCAAGCCAAGGGCCCAGCAATCGCCCCCGCCAGCTCCGTCAACACCCTTGGGTGCAGGTCATCCATACCTGCTGACTTGGACATCCAGCCCTTCCAGAAGTCCTTTCACCAGGTTTACACTCACCCTTGGCCTAGCAGTGATTGGATGTCCCAGTCCCCCCTCAGAAAGACCGAGGCAAAGAACCCATTGAAAATCTCAGCCTTCCCATCGGCTGCGAGCACCAGGTTGCCCGACGAGTCCCTCAGGGGCCTGACGTTGCCCGGGGCTCTCTTTTTGCTCCCCACTTATTTGAAAAAGGACTTTCTGTTGTCCTTGATCCTAGTTGCCAGGTGAAGCTGTACTTCTGCCTTGGCCTTCCTAATAGCCCTCCTGCACTCCCGAGCACAAGAGGAGTACTCCTCTTTGGAGACAGCTCCTCTCTTCTAAAGGTTGTATGCCTTCCGCTTAGCCCTCAGGGTCCCCTGAATATCCCTATTAAGCCATGGGGGCTTCCGGGCACTTTTTGCCCATCTTGCATCAGGCAGAAACGGTCGCCCCTTGGGCTTGGAGGATCGTCTCCTTTAGGAACATCCACCTTTTGTGGACGCCCATGTCCTCAAACCTACAGTCCCGCAGTGTCTTCTCAACCAGCCTCCTGAGCTACCTGAAATTGGCTCTTTTGAAATCTGGGACCCTAGTCATAGTGTGGGCCCTATCTACGCTGCGCCAGACAGCAAATTTTATCAGGCGATGATCACTGTTTCCCAGGGAGTCGCGTATCTGGAGACCTCTAACCAGATCGTCCTCCGCGGCCGGGACCAGGTCCAGCAGCGCATCTCCCCGGTGGGGCTGTGCACCTCCTGGACCAAGTGGAGGTCCTGCACCTCCACCAGGAACCTCCGGGACCTCTCTGACTTGGCCGACTGCTCCTCCCAGCAGGTGTCTGGGTAATTGAAATCCCCCATGACAATGACATCCCTCGTCCTAGCCGCCTCCTTGAGTTGGCCAGCAACTTGGAGGTCCAGCTCCTCCCTCTGGTTGGGTGGTCTGTAGCAGACACCCACCATTAAGTCCCTTTCCCCTCGTCCTCCTTGCAGCCTGACCCAAATCGC
>JAGPOW010000304.1:71691275-71718666 GCA_030014935.1 Caiman crocodilus | reverse complement strand
CTCCTCCCTCTGGTTGGGTGGTCTGTAGCAGACACCCACCATTAAGTCCCTTTCCCCTCGTCCTCCTTGCAGCCTGACCCAAATCGCTTCCACCTGGTCGTCAGTCGCCCCCAAGTTGATGCTCAGTGCAGAGAAACGCTCTTTGACATAGAGTGCAACCCCTCCACCTCTTTTCCCCCACCCTGTCCTTCCTGAAAAGGGCATATCCATCGATGCCTATGGCCCAGTCATGGGTCGGGCCCCACCAGGTTTCTGTGAGCCCAACCAAATCTGGGTCTTCTACAGCCACCAGCAGAGACAGCTCCTCCTGCTTACCTCCCATTCTGGGAGCATTTAAGGCTACCCACTGCCACCTCCCCCACTCCACTTGTTTCCCCCAAGCGACAACCACATACGCTCACCTGACTTGCCTGGCTCAGCGGCAGAGTGTCCTCTCCTCTCCCGGCAGACCCATCCCCTGGCAAAGCTAGTTTAAAGCCTGCCGCATGAGATCAGCCAACCTAGAAGAAAAGAAACGCTTACCTTTTAGGTGTTAGGTGACGTCCGTCCTCAGCCAGCATGCTCTGCATGGAGAAATGCGGGCTATGATCGAAGAATCCGAAGCCCGCATCATGATACCGACCCCAAAGGTGCTGGTTTATAGCTGCGATCCAGGTCTCATGTCGCCTTCCCTGTTGACTCACCGGCAGAAACACCGCCTGTGATCCAAACACCTTGAGCTGTCTTCCAAGAGCCTTGAAGTCTTCAATGATGTCCTCTGGCTGGCCTCTAGAAGCATCTTTGGTTCCCATGTGGACTACCACTAATGGATGGTAATCTGGGGGCCTAACAATCTTCCGGATGCACTCCATGACATCCTGAACCTGTGCTCCAGGGAGGCAGCAGACCTCTCTGCCCAAGGGGTCAGGATGGCAAATGGGACCCTCTGTGCCCCTCAGGATGGAGTCCCCGATGACCAGGACTCGACGCTTGCTGTTCCTCTCCGCTCACGATGAGGGTGCACAATCAGCACTGCAAGGGGGGTGCTCCTTAGCAGTCTCCTCCAGGGTGGCCAGGGCCGCATGCCTGTTCCCAAGTGGCACCTTAGGTACAGGCTCTGCAGCAGCACGGGCTGCCCTGGATCCAAGGGGAACTTGCTGCCACAGACAAGTCGCTCTTCTGGGTCTGGGGGGCTCCTCAGTAGGTTTCTGACCCGGCAGAGAACAGACGTACATCCCAATTTTGTCCTCTGCCACCGGGATCCCCCGCAGCCTGCTCACCTCTGCCTGGAGCTCCCGCAGCCGCCCCTTCAGGGCCTGAAGACAGTCAGAAGAGGGGCAGCCAGGGGACGCCCCAGGCATCTCCCCCACCCCTGGGGGCCCCGCCCAGCCACCACCCCCAGCCAGGGTGGGGCAGGCAGACATCGAACCCCCCAGGGGCTCAGTCTGGGTGGTGGCCTCAGGAGCGCTGGGGGGCAGTACCAGGGAAGGGGAGGGGCTAGGCCCCTGGCAGTGACACTACGAGTACTCACCTTGTTCCTAAAAAATGAGATCTTCCCACTGTCGAGTCCCTCTTCTCTTCCTCCTTGCGCTCTTCCTGCACAAACGCTGGTGTGCCCTTACAGAGCACGCCTGTTTGCGCACTCTGTTTGCGCGTGGCTTGGGAGCATGGCTCCCTGCTGGCTCAGCTATGAGCGATTCGGGAGGCTCCCCTCCAGATCAGCTGCAGCTGCCAGGACTAACCCACTCACCACTTTGCTGCTGCTGCTGCTGCTCCTCCTTCGCTGAAAGGGCTCAGGTGTGGCCGAGACCACACCTGAACCCTATCAGGGGTCTTCATTGGCCCCCTGCTACGCTCTCAACTGCCGAGCAGCAAGTCAGACCCTGCCTGTAAGTTTCACAGTTAAAATTGAATTTCCTGTGGTACTCCTGCGGTTTTTTGGCTGCCAATCAGGAGTCCCGGTTCCCCAGAAGTGCCTGCTGGCAGCCTCAACCTCTGAAGCTCCTCGGTTGGAGAGGGGCGTGGCGCGGGTCCCAAGACAGCCGCCTGCCTTGGCAGGCTGGTATCACTCCCGGGACTGGCCTCTAGTGAGGCTCCTAATCCACCCCTGTCCCCTTGCCGCTTCCCTGTTTGCACACTCTGTTCACGCGTGGCTCGGGAGCACAGCTCCTTGCTGGCTCAGCTATGAGCAATGCAGGAGGCTCCCTTCCGGATCAGCTGCAGCTGCTGGCACTAACCCCAGTCGCTGCCGCCACTGCTCCTGCTCCTCCTTCGCTGAAAGGGCTCACGTGTGGCCAAGACCACACCTGAACCCTATGAGGGGTCTTCATTGGCCCCCTGCTCCGCTCCCAACTGCTGAGCAGTGAGTCAGCTGCCAATTTTAATGGAAATTAGCATGTCATACATTGGCGTGTAATTATTGCGTAGGATTAAAGAAACAATCTTAGTGTCCTAAGCAAAATAGTGACATTTTTTGTTACTTTTAACAATAAGTTATTGTTTCCAGGGACCTGTATTGTTGAACACAATGCTAAGGACTTTTGCTGGACATCGTTTCTAAATACAGAGCATTACATAATCAAATGTGCATGTTGGGCAGAAGCCCATCATTGTGGATTGGCTACAGCTGTGGTTCTCAACCTTTTTGAGGCTTGAGCAGGGATAGGGATGGTTGAATTGGGGTGACCACCATAGGACCCATGCTTTGCAGGCCCCACAGAGCTGGGTGGAGCACATCCAGCTGCCAAATCCATTGTGTGCAGCCACTCCGCAATCCCTCTCTTCTCTCTGCTGTCAAACCTGCCACCGGTTTTCTCGTGTCCGGGGCCGGGCCTCCAAGCAGGCTGATTTGCCTCAAGCCTTGCACCCTGCTCCAGTCACCTTTTGGGCTTGAGTGACCCTCTGTTAAAATCAAGGCACCACAGCTCTTAGTTTCACTCGTTTCTTGACTATGGGAATGTAATAGAGCATTTTTTTTACTGCAAAGAACTCAGAAAGATTACATCAGGTTAGAATGTTTTAACACTATGAGTTACTTTTTGAAATCTGCATTTATCTTGAGAATCATGTTTTGCCCTCCTAATGGCATCATTCTGTTATGCCCTTGAAAGTATCTCAAGGCATCTCAAAGTGTCATGGTATCCTAGTTGAGAATCACTGGGCTAGATTTGGAAAGGGTAAAAGTAGATCTTTTAGAGAATCACGGTAGAACACATCCTCAAGTTATTTCTAAGTCAGTTGGACTATTTAAGCTCAGTGTGTAATCTATGAGACTCTTAGGCTACAGAGGAATTTAAAAGTCTGAAGGAAGATACGCTAAATAAATAAATAGGATTGTTATGCAGGAGGACAGTTTTACACATTGCTTTCCCTCAGATCTTTTCTGCTGTCATCAGCAAGAATCCCAGTTTCCCATTTTCTGTGGAAAAATGTGGATTTTCTCTTTTAACAGGAAAATGCAGGGTTTTTTCCTTTAAAGGAGAAGATCATGGATATCTCCTTTAAAAGAGAAAAACGTGGGAAACCATAAGTTTCCCTTTGCAGGCTGTCAGCTTACCAACCTGCAAGGCCCCTTTGCACACAAGCATGCATGTGGCCAGCAATGTGGCAGGCAGGGCTGTGGAGAGAAGCTTTTGCAGGTCTCTCCAGGTAAGTTAATGGCGGGGTGGGGCAGGAGGGGAGGCAGCACAGGTGATGCAGCAGGGGGCTAAGCCAATGCAGTGGGGTGGAACACATGCTCCCCTAAGATTTCTGCACCCACAACAGAATGCAGGGCTGCAGCTGGGCCAGGCCAGCTCTAGGCAGGAGCTGCCTCCATGGGCCAGCGGGTGTGACCTGACAGGGGAGCGAGTGCCATGCTACCATGGCCAAGGTGAGGGGCCCTCTGCCTGCCCAGCAGCAGCAGGGGCAAACTCCATGCCACTGTCATTGTGCCTCACCGTGTTGGCCAGGGCAGTGCAGCACTCCCTCCTGTGCCTGGTCCCATCTGCTGTGCTGTGAAGGCAGTTGCTGCTTAGAGATAGTCCAGCCCAGGCTACAGCCCTGTTGTGGATGCAGAAATCTTGGGGAGCATGCATCTCTCCTGCCCTGCCATCATGTCACTCACGTGTGGCATGTGTACTCCCCCCCCCCCCCGTCCCCCCCAACTCTTTCTCACACACTGGGGGCAGGGAGCTATAGGTTGGGAGTGAGAGGAACTGGAGGGGCTGTAGCTTGGAAGTGGGGTGGGGGGGTAATAGCATATTGTGGCTGCTCAGCAGCACAAAGTAGTGGGGGAGGACAGCTGTAGCTGGACCCATGTTCCAGTGAGTGAAGGAGCCAGTGGGGAGTGTTCATTTTTTTTTTTAATGATAAAAAAACAAAATCAATGCAAAATTATAGATTTTTTTTAAAATTTATTTTATTATAAGGATTGAGGCATAGGTAGGCTTCCAAATTACTTAAAATTGTAAATATATCAATAAAACATTGTGTTCAACTCATACCTATATATATATATATAAAATATGAGTGGCATTTCATTTTAATCGCAGAAACATGAGGATTTGGGGCTTTTAATTAGAGAATTTGGGATTTTTAAACAGAAAAGGAGTATCCATGATCATCAGCTATCTTCAGGGTGAGCAAAATATGGTCTGTGGGTAGATGGCCACCAACTCATTGGATCTGGCTTGCTGGTGGCTTTGGCTGTGGCATGGTGCTGGGCGGGTGGAATTGCTTCCACCCAGCAGCATTAGCCCTTGACACGGCAGCAGTAGCTGTGGACCTGGACAGGGCTTCCACTGTGTTGGGTGGGCAGTAGTGTTGGCTGTGGGTACCACGAGCAGGTTCAAAAAACCCAATGTAGAACCAGCTGGTGGTGTCCACAGCTGAAGTTGTCGCCATCCCAGTGCAGTGGAAGCTCCCACTGAGAGCCCTGACCCGTAACCTGCCAGCAGCATCAGTTGTGGACCCAGGCAGGAGCTTTTGCTACGCTGGGCAGGTGTAAACATCAGGTGTGACACTTCTGACAGGTTCCACTTTGGGGCTCTAGAATTGTCTGGCTGCACCTATAGGTGCCACAGCTGCCTGCCCAGGGTGGCAGAAGTCTACATCTGGATCCACAGCTGAACTTCAGGGCTCCTCTTAAGCTACAGCTTGAGCTGGGCTCTGGAGACAGGGAGAGAGGAGAGAGTTGGATTTAGCTCTCAACAGGTCCCCAAAACTCATTAAGTGGCCCTCCAGCTGAAATAATTGCTCACACCTGAGCTAACTGTCCTTCAGGTTTGGGTCTCTGCCAAGGAGATATATAGCTAATATCCAAGCCTACACTTCTGGTATTTTAACTTAGCTCATACTAATAGTTTCAGCTTCATATATTTAAGAGGACAGGAGAGAGAATTGATGAACCAGTACTCCCAGCTCTGATCTATACCCTTTGCAGATTGCCCTAGAATAAAAAAGAATCTGCATTTATGCTTTAGGGATCAGCAACAAAAGATGGGTTATTTTAGAATATTTCTTCTTACCTACATAGTTTTTGGAGGTGGGACTAGAGAGTTTAGAGATTAGAAATGTCTAGAGTTGCAGAGAGATTCAGCAGGATGAAGTTGTGTATGCTCTTTGTTGTTATGGACAGATAGAGGTCATGTCTGCTTTCTTTGCCTCATTTCCTGATCTGCATCCTAATTGGGAAGTATCTTGCACGTTGGCATCCAAGGAGTATCACTGAAGACTATTTTAATCAAGTTGTCAGTTAGGATGTTTTAGAATGTAAGGCTATGGCTTGGCATTATGGAAGTTGCCAGTGCAGCACATTGGTTTGTTTATTATTGATCAGCATGTTATAGAATATGGACCTTCTTTTTTAGAGGAAAGAGTTTGGCTGTTTACAGACTTAACCCCCCCGCACACAACTAAAGATGGTGCTTTACTGGCAAAAGCAGTACATGTTATTTGGACTCAGCTGTGTAGTGTCTGCATAGATTTGGCGCTTCAGCCAGGCCTTTTAGTTCTTTGTATTTAATAACTGATTGAATCAGCTATTAGATAAAAGTGCCAACCCCTCTCCACTAAAGCACCTGATCTGTGCAGATGTTGGGAGAGCTAGGTCCCACTAATGCAACACCTCTTCTCAGCATGTGCTGTGCCCAGTACGGGAGCATGCAAAGCTTAAAGTAAAACACCATTTTTTTTTTTTTAAATTTATTTTTTTTTTTAACATTTGTAAGCAGCCTAACTCAGGCCCAATCTAGAAAGGGTATAGATCAGAACCGGAAGAACTAGTTCTTAGTACTAGCACTCCTTCTATTGCTACTGCTTGTCTGATTGGGCTGACTGAATTGGAGAAGGTCTTTGTGTTTTTGGGCTTTTGCTTTTACAGTTCTGTTAAGTTGTTTCAGATGTGGACAATCTGTTCTGAGAAAATGAGGATGATTTTTTTACACTGTTTCTTAACGCTTTTTCTGAAGCACATCTTACAAGAACAGAGGAGATATCTGAGTATGTGACTTGTGCTACAGTATCCATTGGAGTTGCAAAGTGTAATCAGGCTACTTAACCATCATTCAAAGTGTTGATTATCCAAAGTTTTTTGAGAACAGTTTTAGATTTTGGGCAAGATTTTGATGGTTTTCTTGTGCAAACTTCAGTGGCTGCTGCTTTTTTTGTGATGGAACAAATGCTTGGTCTAAGTTTATGGGATGTCTTTTGTACCATTTAAGGCTTATGTTCATCTTAATATCTAGTCCAGTATGTGTCTAGAACAGGGGTAGGCAATGTTTTTTTGGCCAGAGTGCCAAAAACCCCCACAGTGCCTACCTTGGAAGGTGCTGGAGTGCCAGCATGCCAGAAAAACAAAATGAGGGCAGACGGTACATGGCAGGATGCCCTGCTTGTGCCCTGTGCCTCCCAGCTCTGCTGCCCCTGCCCCCAGCCTAGGCTCTGTGGCTGTCAGCAGCTACACAGAACCTGGGCCAGCTGTAAACATCTGTTGCCTCTCTGCCTCGGGCTATGGGGAGTTATCGGATACCAGCAATGCTCCCCGCTGTGCTGCCCTTGCTGCCTTTGCAAAGCAGTGTTGGAACCTGGTGTGGCCGGGCACAGCAGGGTGCGCAGAAAGATGACTGCTTCGAGCTCCCTGCTGCCCTGCCACACTTCCCCTGTGTGCAATGGGAGCAGCGTGTGAAGCAGTGCAGGGTTGTGCCCCTTGCTACTGCCCTCACCTGCAGTGGAAGTGTGATAGGGGAAGTGGGAGCAGGCACCTTTCTGTGTCCCCTGTTGTGCCCTGTCGCATCGGGTTCCAATGCTGCTTTGCAAAAGCAGTGAGGGCAGCACAGTGGGGAGCATTGCTGGTATGTGCTGCTTCCCTGGAGTTCAGGGCTGGGACTGGGGCTGGGAGGCAGTTGGGGCCAGGGCCAGGACAGAGAAGCAGCAGCTGTTTGTAGCCTCTTGGCTGTAGCCGGCCCTGTCTCTGGGTAGCTGCTGAAAGCCAAGGAGCCTGGGCTGCTCCCAGCAGGGCTTACAGCATCTCAGCTCCTGGCTGTGTGCAGCCTGGGCTCCTAGCTGGCAGCAGCTGCCCAGAGTTGGGGCTGACTGCAGCTGGGAGGCTGCAAACAGCTGCTGCCTTCCCAGCCCCAGCATGTGCCAAGGAGAATGGCCTCGTGTGCCTTGCTCAGCATGCGTGCCGGGGGTAGCTGACCCCTGGTCTAGAAGTACATAATTTATATATAGAGTCCAAGAGCAAAGAGGTTGGATAGGTTTTGTGGCACAAACAGTGCCACTTGTGTAGATGTTGAAGTCCCCTATAATACAATTTTTGTGAACCTGGCCATCATATCTGACAGTGTCTTAGTCAGCTCTTCTGTTCAAGTGTGTAGATGGTCTGTAGAATAGTAAGATGTCAAAGTTGATATTGTCACTAGTTTAACAAGTTATGAGGATATACTCAAAGCATTTGTATTTGGTATTGTATACTGCTTTCTCTGTGTGAATTTGGAAGGGTAAAGAATTGTTACCTTACCTGTAGTCTCCACACACTAGTTTTACTGTTTAGATTAGAATAGCCTTTTGCCTGATCTGATTTATGTAAAATATCTAGATCAACTTTGCCCAAGCATTCATGCTCATTTAGATAATTTACAATTTGCTTCTTTGTATATATCAAGAATGTAGAGTGTATATTCGTTCAGTTTCAGTATTTCACACTGAAGGCATGGTAGTAGATACGCACTTTTATAGATTAACTAACCCAAGTTCACTTCGTCATATGCTGTGAAAGGATGTGCAGCAAGAAAAATATAATGAGAGAAATTAGAAATAGACAAGAGGTGGGAGGAGCAAGTGGGGAAGTGAGAGATGGTGGGGGGGGGGAGCGGTGCTAGGAGTCAAAAGCAAACAAACAGTAAACCCAGAGGAACAAAGGGCATCACAAAAACTAATCCTGATAATGAGATAATCATAGTGTGCCAGGGGGCAAGCTCCGGGCCAAGTCTCAAGTTGGACCACCCATCTGTTTATGGGGCAGTCCATCCAGTCTTGCCCGTCATGACTATGCTGTTCCCTTTACTGGTCGTATAATGTGGGAGGCTACATGTTGCATCCGAAAGGCGTGCTGCCACTCTTAGCTTAAACAGGAACTATTTTTTTTCAAACATAATCCAGTAAGTGGATCATTTCTTGTTGTGCTGTTTCTTACTCATACTGATTTTTTTGAGCACAGCAGTCTTGAAGTCAGTGATAGATTGTCCAGGGTGGTTCAAGTGTCCTGTCCCAGGCTTTTGTGTCTTTTGGCATCTGATGTCAGATACAGTACCAGTGTTCATTCATGATTACATGTAGAGATTACCCTGTCTGTCTGATGTAGATAGCAAAAGATCATTATAAGCAGATGATGGCATATATGATGTTGGTAGAGTTGTAGGTGAATGAGCCTTGGATAAGATACTATTTATTAGGTCCAGTGATAATGTGATCTGTCTTGATGTGGGGATACATCAGGCATTTGGGTCCATTGCAAGGCTTGGTGCCTTGGTGAGGATGGGAGTTCATTAGTCTTGTTTGAGAGATGCTGTTTAAGTTTGTGGGGCTGACAGTTTTTTGATCTCCAAAGGCTCATACCAGCATTGTATAGTCCTAGTTGCGTAAATGTAGTTTAAGGCATTGAAGAACTATCACTTTTTTCCTTTACCAAAAACCCCCCCAAACCTGTTAGTATACAATCCCTATCTCTGAGGAATATACCTGTGAGATGCTTTTACTTAGCCGTTTACTCTGTCTGAGATTGTGCACAAAAACAAACTGAGAAATGATTGGTTAAATGGCTGTATTGCAGAAAAGGATCTGGGGATATTAGTGGGCTACAAGCTGTGTATGAGTTAGCAACATGCTATTGTTGCAACAAAACCAAACCAAAAAACCCCCCAAATGGTACAACGATGGGTTATACAAAGGTAGAGTTGCCAGCAGGCTTTAGAAAATGATTCTTCCTTTCTTTTCAGCAGTAGCAAGGCCTCATCTGGAATACTATGTCCAGTTTAGGTAATTGAACTTGAAGAGAGATGTAGAAAAATTGGAGAAACAAGAAGAGAACAACAACATTAATAGAGTTCTAGGAAACATGACTTATAAGCAGGGATCTGGGTTTTCCATTTTCCATGGAAAAATGGAGCAAACTATGGATTTCTCATTTTACCAGAGAATTCTGTGGATTTTGCCATTTTGCAATGAACTCCCTGCAGGCTGGCAGAATTCCACCTTGCAGAGAGCTGGGAGGGGGTGGGAGGAAGGTGGAAAGACAGGGGGAGCCATATGCATAGACATGTACATGGCCCTAGGCAGCCTGCAGAGCAGCTCCAGCAGGTAAGTGCAGGGGGAGAGGGGGATTGAGGTCCCTGTAGGGAGGAAGCTGGGCAGGGCTTGGGGCCCAGGGCCCCAACGCACGGCTGCAGGGCCCGCCCCAGTGGGGAGCAGGACAGGGCTGTGGGTGGATCGTCCATGGGAGGGGGAGGGCTGGCTCCCCACTACTGCATGCACTTTTGGAGGGCAGGGGGACCCCTGCCCCTTGGGTCTGTATCTGGGGCAGCTGCAAGCTGTGGCTCAAGCTTCCATCCTGTTTCCCTCCCCCGGGGCCTCTGGAGTTGGCAGGCACGACCCAGTGTAGCTGGGGACCATGGGGCAGCATTAAAGATTCCTCGCTGGTGTGAGCTTCTCCCACCCTGCTGCCCTGGCAACATGTCTCCAGCACCTGCTGCTGTACGGGGGAGTGCAACACTGCACCACTGCCTTTACTGCAGCCCCGTGCGCAGTAGGTATATTGCCAGGGCAGCAAGGGGTTGAGAAGCGGTGAGAAGGGTTTCTGCATGGTTCCTCCACTCCCTCCCTTGCTGGGTCCATGGAGATGGAGGAAAGCAAGGTGGCAGGGAACAGTGGCAAGCAGGGGGCCTTCTGTGCCCTGCCTCCCTGCTTTCCTCCTTCACCCCTGCAACCTAGTGTGGCAGGATGTGGTGGAACTGCACAGAAAACCTCCTTGCCGCTTCTTGCTCTGTGCTGCCCCAGCGACACACCTTCTGTGTGTGGGGCTTCAGGGATGGAAGTGGCCTGGGGCTGTGCCCCCCAAATCTGTGGCAGGCACTGGAGGTGCGTTGGTAGGAAAGTGTGTGCGTGTGGGGGGAAGGACTCAGACCAGTGAGGAATCCCCATGCTGCCTTGCTGTCCCCAGCTACGCTGGCTTATGCCCACCAACTCTGGAGGCCCTGGGGGAGGGAAGCGGGGTGGGAGCTCAAGCCTGCAGCCTGTATAGATCTGGGGGTGGGGCACAAATTTCCCCTGCCCCCTGTGATTGTGTGCTGCACCAGGGAACCGGCCCTCCCCCTCCCCTGGGTGAACCACCTGCAGCCCCCCTCCTGCTCCTGGCTGGGCCCTGCAGCCACGCATTGCAGTCCTCAAGCTCCACGCAGCTGGGCAGCAGCCTCAGCCTGCACCTGCCCTGGGTACAGATCTGAGGGGCAGGGGGACCCATGGACCTAGGGGGACTCTGGGAGTGCATGCAGCAGTGGGGAATTGCCCCACCCAGGTCCACAGCAAGGAGGGAGCGGGGGCAGGGAGCTGTGGACCCAGGTCCATACCCTTGGCAGCTAGGGGCCTCCTCTGGCAGGGTTGGTGAGCAGGGGCTGTGGGTGGGGGGCAAAGGGCATGAGCAAGGCTGTGGGGGCTGTAGGTAGGGGGTGAGGGGTAACAGTATGACTGAGGGGGAGGGCTTTAATTTTAGTCCCAGATTTTGGGGGTTTTAGCACAGCATTTGTGATTTTTATCAGGGAAAACTAGAATCTCTGCTTATGAGGAAGGACTGAAAGAACTGAGAATACTTAGTCTAGAAGAGAAGACTGAGAGGAGGTTTGATAACAGTTTTCAGATAGGTGGATGGTAGTTATGATGAAGAAAGTGACAAACCATTCTCTTTGGCTAAAGAGGACAAGAAGTAATGATCTTAAATTACAACAAGGGAAATGTGAGTTGGATATTAGGAAGTACTTCCTAACTGTGAGGGTCGTAAATGTATCGGAGCAGATTGCCTAGAGAGGTGGCTGAATCTTCCTCTTTGGAAGTTGCTAAGAGCAGGTTAGACACTTAGATGAGAGAGTTTTGACAAAGATGATCCTGCCCTGAGCAATGAGTTGGACTGGTTGACCACCTGAAGTTTTTTGCAGCCCCATTTCTGTGATTCTATGATTCACTTGAAATGGACAGTGACTTTTCTGATGCATTTTCTTTAAAAAGGCTGTTCCTTGTCAGCAAATGGCTGAGTCCTTCTTTTCTGCATATATTTTTGAGCCAAATTTGAAATGTTATATTTAGCTTTCAGCAGTTTTTTTTTCTTCTTTAATTGATTGTGTATGTGGACCTCCCCACTATGACTGTTTATGTGCCACAAACACTGAAGCATGCAGAGTTTTCACCTGCATTCTTAAAGGGATAATGCAGTGTTGCTATTATAAGTCCCTAAATGGCTTGGATCACAAATATTTATGTTGGGCTTATGCACCATCATAAAAGCTGAGCTCAGCTAATGTACCCTTTTACTCAGTTGCCATATCAGAGTATTTGGAGCTCAGCATAAGGAGTCATTGGCTAGAGAATGGTTAACTGGAATGCAGTTCAGTATTGGTCTGCAGCTAGGGACAGACATTCAAAAAGCCTGAGTCTGAATTGATTCAGTTTTTTAGGCTAGTCTAACTTGGCTAGGCTGAACCAGTTTGTAACTGCACGAACATCCCAGACCTGCAGGCTGGAAGCTAGGGAGCACTAGAGTAGCCCTCTTTTCTCTTCCTCAGCACTGAGCTGGTGGGGGGAGGGCATGGCCAGGCCCCAGGACTATGCTTTGATTAGCTCAGCAGGGATAACCGTGTTTGTTTACCCCTTAACTCAGTGTTTATCACCCCATTAAGAAAACAATAGAGGGACATTACTGCTAGCTGTTGCTTCTGCCTGTTGATTCTAAATGTTAATTCAGCAGAAACCGTAGCCAGTATGTGGGCTGCTAGCTAATACAAAGAGATATCCTCAACAAGGCAAAGGGGAAGGGGGAATTCCTGCTTAACAGGGAGTGGTGAAGGGAAGGGGTGGGGTGGGGGGAGCAGCCCACAGTCTGTGCTGGAACTGCAGCCAGGGAGCAGATGGGAGGGGCCAGCCCTGCTGTGGAACGGAGAGCCCTAACCCAGCCCAGAGAGCACGCCAGGATGCTGGGGGCATCTGGTTTATCTCAAACCAGCAAGGGATCTGGGACGGACATTGCATAAACCAGTTTGACCCAAATCAGTTAAATCGATACTACATTCAACCAGGTTTATCTCAAGCTGGTTTCAGCCATGTTCAATCTGCTTTATGTACACTGAACATTTGTTCTGCTACAGGTTTAAACCAGTTTCTGCAAACTTAAACTGGATTATGTGTAATGCCTGTCTCAGAGTCCTGGTGTGACCTGCTTAGCCAGGTAAACAAAGGAGCCCTTACATTGTAACTGACATATTTTGTGCTTCTGAATGATATAATATATATAAGCAATGAAAAATATATATATAATTGCATTTATACCAAGGTAAAAACTACAAAACTAATGTAAAAAGCCCTTTGGTCATGAATTCTGAAGGAATTGGTTGTTTTCTACCCACCTCATCCATTCTTGGATAATATATCTTTATCCTTTCCCCTCCCCTGCCATATAGATTTATGAAGACATAGGAAACGTACCTGGGAAGCAAATAGTGTCAAGTTATTCCTGGATATACCATTGTGAATAATAGGCATGTTTGTTATTCCTCTTACATGTGGATTTATATTTAAAGGGTATGCTATGGTACTTGTTTTTCTTACTTTCTCCCTCTGTGGGGAAGGCTTGACAATCTGTCTTTGTTTAGTTTCCTTCTTTTTTGCCATCCCATCTCTTGCCTACTTCAATTCATGAAATAGCTTTAAGTCACTTTGGTCTTTTTCATTCCTAAATATGGTGATTTAGGAATGTGTCCTCATTTAGAAAAGATGCTATCCAGAAAATAGAACACCAGCCTTTCCTTTGCTTTTGGTCCCCCACTTTTATATTTTCTTTCATTTGTTGCCTTAAAAAATGTCAGCAAAGTTTCTGTCTCCCTTTGGTAATTAAAATAATCTTTTTAGGCTTTCTGATTTTTAGATTTTGTTCTCATTTTTTGAGGTTTATCATAACATTCTTGGTTATGTAATCAAATTAAAATTTACATGACTTTATAAGGTAAAAGTTAACCCCCCCCCCCCGGAGTTGTCTTTCTTGAAACTGGAACTATGGTAACCCTACAAGAATGTAGCCTGGTAGCGTGTATTGCAGCACCCAGCAGATAAGTCTGTGGAGAGGAGGAGGCAGGGTAGGGGGGAGGTAAAAGGGCAGAGTGTGCAGATCAAAGTCCCCACAGTGAGGGAGGGATTGGGGCAGGAGTTGGGGTGAATGGGACCCTGGGGCTGAGGTGGGTTGTGGGGCAGCTGTAGGAGGCTTGTCCAGGGGCACAGGGAAGGTGATGGGAGGGGGCGGCTCCCTGCTGCTGCATGCATTCCTGGGGGAGATATGGGGACATGTGCCTCTCACGGCTCTGTCCCATGACCCACCCCAGCCCTGGAGTCCCATTTGCTCCTGCCCCTCCCCATTCCTTCCCTTACTTCGATCTGTCCCACCATCCTTTTCCTTCCCCTTCCACAGACCTGCTGGGCACTGTTCTACACACTGCTGGGCTGCATTCCTGGCTGTGCATGCTGTGGATGTGTGTTTGCTCACAGTTTCAATATGGCATTGATTTATCAGTGCACCTCTAGTGTGTTTGTCTGTGTGAGCTGCTCTGCCCTACTTCCCCCCGGTCTTCCTGCTGCAGGAGCCCGCCCACGATGCCGTGTGGCACCTCTGCACTGCCACTGCTGCCCCACTGGGTGGCCTGGAGGTGTTGGTAATGGTGGTAGAGAGGAGCCCGAAACCATGTGTGTGATTAACGCATTAAAAAAAGAATGTGTTCATAGATTTTAGGGGTGGAAGAGACCTTGGAAAATCGAGTCCAGCCCCCTGCCTCAGGAGCAGGAAGTCAGCTAGGGTCAAAGGATCCCAGCGTGGTAGACGTCCAAATATTTTTTAAGAGAGTCCAGAGCAGGTGCTTGCACCCCCTCTGGCAGCAGTCTATTCCATGCCTTGGGGGCTCAGAGAGTAAAGAAGTTTTTTCCTTATGTCCAACCTAAAATGGTCTTGGAGGAGTTTGTGACTTTTTGACCTTGTCATCGCTTGGGGTGCTGTGGTGAACAGGTGTTCCTCCAGATCCTGATGTACACCTGTTATATACTTATAGGTAGCCACCAGGTCCTCCCTGAGCCTGCACTTTTCCAGGCTGAAGAGTCCCATGTCTTGCAGCCTGTTATCATAGGGCCTGTTTTCCTGCTGTCTGATCATACGTGTGGCTCTCCTCTGGACTCTCTCAAGCTTTTCCACATCCTTTTTAAATTGTGGAGCCCAGAATTGATGCAGAATTGCCTCCGACTGTGGCCTCACCAAGGCCGAGTACAGCAAGAGGATGACATCCTGAGATTTGCATTGGTGGCTCATTCATGACTCCCCCAAGTCCCTTTTGGCTATGGTGCTAGCAAGCATAGTGCTACCAAGCCTATAAGCATGCTGCAGGATTTTTTCTCCAAGGTGGAGTATCTAGCATTTTTTTGGTGCTGAACATCATCAGGTTTTCATCTGCCTATTTTCTGAGCCTGTCAAGATTGGCCTGAATCATCAGCCTATCCTCAGGTGTGGATGCTTTACCCCAAAGTTTGGTGTCATTGGCAGACTTGGCCAGTCTGTGTTAATTGATTCTTGTGTTGATCACTCACTTTAATGGTGATTGACAGCCCTAGTATGTACATGTATGTATATGCACGTGCGTGCGCGCACACATTTTTTTTTCTCATGCATTACTGTTAGTCTGCATATGTTAAAGGAAGTCATCTTTGACAGTACTATTATGACTGTATTATGACTATTATAGTTGGATCAAGGTTTAAACTAAAGTTGGTGTGTCCCTGAAGTAAGTTGTGGGGGGAAAAAATCATGGCAATAGTTCTTACCCTGATAACTATCTTACAACTTAAATAGAGAAGACAGGTTAAAGAGTGAAAGACAGAAAAAAAGATGCTTATTTCACAAATAAGATATTGCGGCATTGGAAAGTATGGGGTTTCACTAAATTAGGGTGAAATTTTTGAGGTCTCAGCTTTTACAATTAGTAGCAGATTTTAAGTGCTTGGCAGCACTTGAAGACCACATTTTTTTAAAGTAATTTAACCTCTAGTCATTCTCATTGCAACACTTATGGGCAGAGTTTCAAAACAACTCATGCCAAGTATTCCCCACTGCACATAAAATAATTTTGAAACTCTGGGCTTGACTGACTTGCCCAAAGTCGCATAGGTAGTCTAACGAGGTAAGTGGGAATTTAGTCTTGCTTCAAGTGCTTGTCCATATGTGGGTACACATGTACCTGAAGCACTTGAGCTCAGATTTTTTTCTCTGGTAGTCCTCATATAACATGCACATGACTTGGCTATCTCCAGGCTTTTAACTGGCAGAGTAAAGGTTCCACTCAACCATCCTGACTGATGATAAAGTTCCAGAAGGGAGACCCAGTTTGGGAGAGAATCCCAAGAAACAGAGAGAAATTCCTGAGGGACTTCTGGTATCACCTCCATTTTGTTTCTTGCAGGGGATCCATTGTTAAGGCACTAAAATGTCAAGTCCTGAACTCAAAAAGCACTTGAATTTCAGGAGTCTCTGAATTTACCATCATGTCAGAAAATTCCAGCATCCCTTGTGGGGTCAGTATGCTTCATGGCTCTGGGCAACTTGGTGGTTGAGCTAAAACTGGAATCTCCTCTGTTATCCTGACTACTAGCACCTACCATAGATCCTTCAGACCCATAGCACTCTTTTACACATACCTTTTTTTCCTGCAATGTGCTGGAGATCTGCTCTGCATGTGAGCTGATGTGAACTGTGTTGTGCCATGTGCAGTTGTGTAAGTGGCGAAATGCACCTCAGCGTGCAGAAAATGGCAGCGGTGCACTTTTGAACTGAAACACCTCCTATGTGCAGTGAACACTACTGCTTGTTCTGTGGTTATGTCTGTGGTTATATTTTTTTTGTGAAAACCATTAAATAAAATGATTTTATTTCATGGAGGAACTCTGATTTGTTCCATGATATAAAACCCAAGATCAAACACCAAAATATATAGGTACTTAGAATTTATTTTATTATAGTGATTGAGGCACTTGTAGGCTTCCAAATTGCTTTAAAATTGTAAATGTATCAATAAAACATTGTGTTCAACTGATAAACACACACACACAAATGTTTGTGTATGTATTTAGCAGCATTTCATTTTAATAACGGAAAAGTGTGGATTTGGGGGGGGTTATCAGAGAATTTGTAAATTTTTATTAGAGTATTTGTGATTTTTTAAACAGAGAAAACCAGGATCCCAGTCACAGTACAACACAGGTATAGATTCATATAGATCATCCTTGATCAGATGCCTGGTATAAGTATCACAGTGAATTAATAAAGAGTCTAGATAGGGCAGAGTTTTGTTATGAATAGACTTAGTGAAGGAAGTAACTTAGAAAGTTAACATAGTCTTTGGAAAGTAGTATAGTCATGGTAAAAACCCGGGAAAATGATTTAACAACTTTGTTTTGAGTGTGTTTAAGCAAGATGTGCTTGGAGACATCAAGGCCAGAAAGAAGATACAGTAATCATTACAGAAATCTTCCATGATATGATGAGGATATATATAAGATTTCGGTGCATAGACAAAGAAGCAAGATATGTCCAACAGTATAAAGGATAGATATATAGATATGTGAAGTAGAATAAAAGGGTAAGCTTGGAACCTTGCCTGCATGAGCTGGAAAGGTGTTGTTCACAGCTGATACCTAGATTAATTTTTGCGTGATTGATGAATAGTTGTAATGTTTGTGGTGATATAGGAATGCTGCATTGTGAGGTAGAGTTGTAGGAGCAATCAGAAAAATCGCATCTCTCAGTTGCTTTCTTGTAAAACAGATTTTTTAAAATTGCAGTTAGGTTTTTAGGCAAGGTAAAAGATTGCATTCTGTAGTATTTGTTCATGCTGCTTTAATTTATTTTCCGAGACATCTTCTAAAATAGTTGTTATTCTTTTGAACTTACCACAACCTGACATACTGTTCCCATGTTTTCACTGACTGTCATTTCAGCTTGAGATATTTTTTGTTGTTTTGTGGGTGGGAACAGTTGAGGTCTTGGAAATCTAAACCAAATATATGATTGGTTCTGGTACACATACGCTTATCTCTTATGATTGGTTAATTCTGAGTAAATGGCAAACTGTTTGTAGATGTAGGATCATTCAAACTGTTTAATTCTGTTGCTTTGAGGGGTTCATAGTCTTGCTATGGAGTAGATGAACTCATTTAATCAGTTACAATGAAAAAATATTTTCATTGCTTGATAAAGGAAAAAAATATGCCTGATAAAGGAAAGTCTGCCTCTTATGGATACTGTGCATTACAGCTGTAGACTACAGGTACTGAATTTCTTTTGCAGAAGAAGTGAAATTCAGCAAAGCAGGTTTGACTATAATTTTATATACACTTGTGCACTAATATTTCATTTTGTTCGATTTTGCTCTTCCTTTGGAGTTTTTGAAAATGGGTAATGTTTTGCATTGCTTTCTCTTCCTGTCCAATGACTATCAACTGCCTTTTAAACCTGAGAAGTTTTGACTGATTCCTTGTCTCTTTGATTCCTAGAATTCTCTGCGTTTCTGATTCCTAGTAGATAGATGTTTTCAGTTGGAAAATCATATGCAACTTGATGGAACAAGTGGATGTGTTGGACAAATTTATATTCATAGCTGCTTCAAAAGGGGAGGCGGTACTGCTGCTGTAGATCACACAGTAGTTGTTATGCTATAGCTTGGGGTTGTCCAACCAGTGGCCTGTTGGCCACATAGAGCCCACAAGGGGTTAGTTTGCAGCTTCAGGGTTTCCACCTGGCCACCACTCCTCCCCCCTCTTCCCCTCGTTGCTTTGGCTACATCATCCTGGGGCGAGGGGTGCTGGGCTCCCAGGCCAGGTAGCAGGTAGACGATCATTGGCAGTCTACAGTGCCAAAGAACCCCATTGCATGGGGTGCTGCCATGGTGCAGAGCGGTGAAGTGGAGGAATCTGCACCCAGAGAGCTGAAGGTGGGGTTAGGGCACCTGCAGCCATGTGCTCGCATGTGCAGTGCAGCAGGGCTGGGGGAATGTGCCCACTTGCCTAATGTAGTGGGAGAGGAGTGTGGCAGAAGGCCACCTCTATTTTTCCCCAAAAACTCTGCTCTGTGACAAATTGGTTAAGATGGGCCCTCCAGAGGAGACGCACTTTACCCTATCTCTTTAGGTAACCGGAACTGAGCTGGATACATTCCAGAGGGAAGTGGGGAAATGTGCTCCCTCAGCCTATATGACTGACATCACATACCCGGATGAGGGGCTTGGGCTCAGTGGTGGGCTAGAGACTGCCAGTCTGCCCAGCAACCAGTGATGCATTTCAAATTGGTTGGCTGACAGCCAATAGGTGTTGCCCTCCATTGGACCAGGTAAATGAGGTCATAGTTAAGGACTGTGAGGCAGGGAGGGGGAGGGGGGTGGACCATATGGATCTTACTCTCTCTCAAAACTCATGATCAAAGAACTGCCTGCCTCTGGATGATGCTTGTGAGTAAGCTACCTGAGATCTGACTAGATATAGCTTGCAGTAACTCAGATGTGTGATCAAAGGATACTCCAGCCACCCTGTTTGCTCTATGGGATTTCTTTGATACTGCACAACTCTGTACCCTATTCCAGCCCTACCCCTTGTAACCAATAAAGTTTTCCTTTGTACCTAGTGTGGGAGACTTTATTGGGAGTGGGTCTAGATTATGCCTTGGGGCCCCCTTTGTTCAGCTGACTAAGGGAGACCACTACCTGTGCTTCTGACTGAGGGAGGCACCCCAGGTTCTTGAAGTGAATCAAGTACCCTCAAGGGCTACTAGACTTGTGTTTCCCAGGGGGTGCAGAGCCAGAATCAAGCCCATCCCTGGGTGGTGGCAGCCCTACCCCCAGGCTAGTGGGTGTGCTTCAGGAAGGGGGTCAACCAGACAGGTGGCACCCCCAGGAAGGCACTCAGAGCCTGGAAGGTTGTTGGGCGCAGTGAGCTGGGTGGTTCAACACAGGAGCACCCCCTACTGGCCTGCCATGGGGAGCACCAATGTACTAGGGCTGTGTTTCATTTTGGTTTTAGATTCAGCTGGCTTGGAGGACAGCAATTAGTTTTGATGGTTTGGATTACTGTCCTGTTTCATTTCGGCTGAATTTCCTCCAAATCTGTTTTGAATGGGCTGCAAGCTTCACACATCCCTACTGCCCAGCTGGGCGGGGTTAGGGGCTGAAAGCTGCGGGGCCCCAGTGGGGAGCAGGATGGGCCCGTGGATGGCTCGTCTAGGGGAGAGGGAAGGCCACTGCCCTCTGTGCAGGTGAGGAGACCCCCTGCACAGATCTCTGATCCCCATCATGCTGGGTTGCAGGGCAGGGAAGCAGTGGAGAGCAGACAAAGCCTGCTACGTCCTGCTGTGCAACTCAGCTCCACAGAGAGCAGAGGTCTATGCTGGGGGTTTCCTTGCTGCCGCTGCCTACCCCACACTGCCCACCCCACGCTGCCCTGGATCTCTGCTCCCTGTGGATCCAGCTTGACCAGCACTGTCTGGCCATGCGACCTGGCTCCGCAGGGAGCAGAGATCTGCGCCAGGGGTCTCCTTGCCCCCACTGCCCACCCCATGCTGCTTTGTGTTGCTGGGGTGGTGTGGAGTGGGCAGTGGCGGTAAAGAGACCCTTGGCATGGATCTCTCTTCCCCGTGGAGTTGAGTTGTGCAGCAGGGCAGCAGTGTACGGCTATTTCCTTGCAAGCCCGGCTTCAAAACTCCGAAATTTCCCAAAACATTTCAGAAATGTTTCAGATGCCTCATTTCATTTTGGAAATGTTTCATGCTCTGTGGGGGAGGGATGGCCAGATAGCATTTTGAGTAAAGTGACTACAACAGCTGCTCTAATTGAAGTGCTGTCATGTCTTATCTATTAACATCCCTGCACATAAAAATGGCGGCAGGGGTGCTTGAACTAAAGCTTGTTCGATGAGCTTTAGCTTAAGCACCATGCTGCCATTTTTTAAGTGCTTTGGATGCTGATATATGAGAAGTAGCAGTTTTGCTCCAGCTGCCTCCTTCAGTTTTGTGTATCCCTGGGCCCTGCTTCTTGTAGTCAGCTTCCCTGTGTGAGCTTCTCTCCCTGCAGCCTGCAGGGCCTGACTGACCTTCCTGGCTCAGGCCCCTGGGCTTACATGCTGTGCCCCCACTTTGTCATGTGACTTTTCCCTAGCCATACACAAGGCTTTTTCTTCCCTAATTAAGGACCAGCCCACACTCCTGTTGCTGCAGCTCCACACATCTGGCTTAGTCCGCTGTGGTTTCTTAAGGTGACAGGAGCTCCTGGCTCCCTGTTACAGTCCCCTCTCCTGCCATTGTGTCCAAGTAACATGGTTTAGGATCCTTGTTGTAGGCCACCTCAGTCCTACATTCTTGAATGGTATCAATCCCAGAGAGTCTGTCAAGAATGGGGGTCTATTTTGATAACACTTTAAAGGCAAAGAAGGCTACCTATCTGTACCTGGATTTCTTCAAAGATTTCTAGTTATAGTGCCATGCTTCTTACCATACATGTCCTCTGGAGGTGGGGAGTGGTGGAGATAGCAGTTCATGCATAGAAGGCATGTTTACATGTGATTTGGGATGCGGTGCCAAGTGCCTTAATTAGCAAGCCGCACTCATTAAAAGCTCCCACATGCCACATATATCAGAATCCCCACACCGAAAAAATGTCAGTGGGGCACTTTGAACTAAAGCTTATTGAACATGTTTTAATTCAAAGTGTCCTGCTGCTGTTTTATCAGCATGGAGATGAGCAGGAACTCTGATGCGCGTCATATGGAATGCTGTCAGAGTGCATCTACTTCGATTAATCAAGTCTGCTGGAGCATAGAACTTGAAAGCACAGTGGCAGAAAGAGATCTAGGAGTCATTTTGACTCCAAGGCGAACATGGGCTGACAATGTGAGAACACAGTCAGTAGGGCTAATGGTACCTTGTCCTGCATTCACAGATGCATCACAAGTAGGGCCAAAGAGGTGATCCTCGCCCTCTGTGTGATACTGGTCAGGTTGCAGCTGGAGTACTGTGTCCAGTTCTGCGTGCCGCACTTCAGGAGGGATGTGGACAGCATTGAGAGGGTCTGAAGGAGGAGCACTTACATGATCCAGGGACAGCAGGGCAGATCTTATGAGGAGAGGCTATGGGACCTTAACCTGTTCAGCCTTCATAAGAGAAGGCTGAGGGGGGACCTGGTGGCCGTCTCTATAAACTTACTAGGAGGGACCAGCGGGGTTTGGGAGAGACCTTGTTCCCTCAAGCGCCTCCCGGAGTAACAAGGAATAATGGCCATAAGTTGCTAGAGAGTAGGTTTAGACTAGACCTTAGAAGGCACTACTCCACAGTTAAGGCAGCTAGGATCTAGAACCAACTTCCAAGGAAAGTGGTGATGGCTCCTACCCTGGGAGTCTTTAAGAGGAGGCTTGACATTTACCTGGCTGGGGTCATTTGAGACCAGTTTTCTCTCCTGCCCAGGGTAGAGGGTCAGACTAGAAGATCTGCAAGGTCTCTTCTGACCCTACATTTATGAATCCAGTCTGCTCCAACATGCTGATTTCCAGTGGGTTGGAGCAGGCTGCACGCATGTCTATAGGACCCCTTAGAAATCAAAGTTACATTCAAAGTTAATAGTTAAAGCCACTAAGAAATTTTGACGTATGATCCTAGGTCGATTTTATTCTTTCGAACCATATTTCTTTGGCTTGAACTTAAAACAAAAAATTAAAATATTATCCTTGTGCAGAAAGCCAGTTTGTCAAACTTTCAGTGGTCAAATGGAAGGTTGATAACTGACAGCCTTTTGGAGTAAAACTCCTTAGGCAAAATTTATTTATAGCTAATAAGTATCTGTTCATATGTATTCACAATTTGGACTAGAGATTTTTTTACTTGTTTCCTCACAAACTGAAAAATTCACCCTGTTATAGGTACAGGTTGAGGTCATGAGTGTTCACTGAAGGTCACTACTTGTTTCTCACATAACACAAAACCTCCAGTCTGGTTGTGTTTTTCGCACCTTTTCAAAGTATTTTATTTCAGATATTGCTTTATTTATCCTCCTAAACTCTAATCACAAGACTTGGCTCAACTGTAGTAAGAGCAGCCATCTTGTATTCTATGATAGCTATAAATTTAATAATAAAAGCAGTTGAAAATAAAATCAAGGACTATATCTTCAAGAATGGGGCATGGTTTCTTGAAAGATCTATTTGTCCATATAAGTTTTGATGGGTTTTTTTGAAGGAGACATAATTGGAGTATTCCTTACACTGACACTTCAGCCCATGTCTTTCCTACTGTGCTCCGAGTCTCCTGTAGACACTTGCAATGAATGGCCCTACCCTGCTTTTAAGAGGATAGTCTAATAACATTGCGAACAACACAAAACAAATTAATATTAAAATGTATACATTCATAAAGTGGTTTTTTTTGTTTGTTTTTTTTTTTGCCATAAGAAATCATTTTGACTCAAATTTTCAGAAATGGAAGAATTAATCCATATTTAGGTTCCTTATCAAGTCTCTGATCTAGCAGAAGATCTCAATTTGTTCCTGCTGTGGATATTTAGCATGGCTCTTGCAGTGAAAAGCATGGGAATTGGTTTGCTGGATCAAAACTGTGCTCTATCTAGTTTAGTGTCCTGTCTCTCAGTGGAGGCCTGTACCAGATGCTTTGGAGGAAGGTCTAAGAAAATCCCATGGTAGGCAAGATGTAAGATCACCTGCCATCCATGATAAGCTTATCTAGTCTATTTGAGATTAGTACATAACATGAGGGTTTTGTTCATTAGAGATTATTTTGATTCTGGATATTCTTGTTATCTCTTTAAACACCCAGTCTCTCTCTGAATCCTGTTTTTGGTATGAGTTTTATGGTTTAATTGTGAATTGGGTATCAAAGCATTTACTTTAAGTATTTAACCTTTCTGTTTTACTGAATGTCCCTTTATTCTGCTTTTATGAAAAACGGAAAATAAAAATCCTGATATGATTTCTCTGTTCCACTTATTGCTTTATGCATAATTTCTCCTTTCAAAGGAATGTTTTCCATGCTCGTAATCATTCTTGTTGCCCTTCTCTGAACTCCCTTTGTATCTGAAATATCTTTGTGAATAGGCACTGCTAATGAGGTTATGCCATTAATTTATGTGATGGTATGGTATTATAATTTTTACATATTATTGTCTAGCCTGTTCCTTGTTCATTTGAAAATAAAATAATTTGCTTTTTTTTAACTGTCTTTATACATTGAGTGTAGGTCTTTGAGTTAGAAGGTTAGCTTAAATAAGTATTAGTAATTAGTCTTTCACCTCATTCTCATTAAAAAACTAGGGGGCTGTGACGTCGACACCTACACAGTCAAATGGGTCACTAACTGGGTGGAGGGCTGCACCTAGAGAGTGGTGGTGGAGAGGTCATTTTCAGCCTGGAGTGATGTGGGCAGTGGGGTTCTGCAGGGGTTGGTCCTTGGGCCCACGCTGTTCAACATCTTCATCAGCATCTTGAATGAGTTGAATGAGGGAGTAAAAAGTACCCTGTTCAAATTTTCAGACGACACTAAGTTGTGGGGGAAGTGGGCAGCACACTAGAAGGGAAGAATAGGCTGCAATTGGACCTTGACAGGTTACAGGGGTGGATGGATGGGAACAGGATGGGTTTCAACACCGACAAGTGCAAGGTACTGCACCTGGAGAGGAGGAACCAGCATCATACCTACAGGCTGGGGAACTCCCTCCTTGTCAGTACAGAGACAGAAAGGATCTTGGAGTCATTATTGATGCCAAAATGGACATGGGCCAACAGTGTGGAGATGTCAGGAAGGCCAACTGTACCTTGTTATGCATCCACAGATGCATCTCAAGTAGGTCCAAAGACGTGATTCTCCCCCTCTATGTGACACTGGTCAGGCTGCAGTTGGAGTACTGCATCCAGTTCTGGGTGCCGCACTTCAGGAGGGATATGGACAACATGGAGGGGGTCCAGAGGAGGGTGACTAGCATGATCAGGGGGCAGCAGGGCAGGCCCTACGAGGAGAGGTTAAGGGACCTGAACCTGTTCAGCCTTCACAAGAGAAGGCTGAGGGGGGATCTAATGGCCTGTTACAAACTAGTCAGGGGGACCCGTAGGCATTGGGGGAGTCCCTGTTCCCCCGAGCATTACCAGGAGTGACTAGAAATAACGTCCACAAGCTGGCAGAGGGTAGAATCAGACTAGACATAAGGAGGCACTACTTCACTGTCAGGGCGGCTAGGATCTGGAACCAACTTCCAAGAGAAGTGGTGCTGGCTCCTACTCTGGAGGTCTTTAAGAGGGGGCTAGATGAATGCCTTGCTGGGGTCATTTGACCCCAGTACTCTTTCCTGCCATGACAGGGGGTAGGACTTGATGATCTGCTCAGTCCCTTCTGACCCTACCAACTATGAACCTATAATTGCCCTGATGTGAAAGAATTCTTAGGTAATGTAGCTGGCATAGCCAGTGGGTGTGATGGTGTATATTGCTAGTACCGCATGATCAGTGTTGATTGCGTGGAGAGAGTGGTGCTGTGCTTTGGTATTTTAAACTGGCATATGAACTACTTGAGACCACAGTCATGTAGTATTGTTTACATCAGCCTCATCAGGGAATTGCAGATAACTCCTTTGTTGGCTCCCTAACCTGCGATCCATGTGGATTGTGCAAAGCTGAGAATCTGACGCAGTATTTGTTCATACAGGATGATATGATACCTGAAGTATCAGTTAATAGTATTTGATCAGTTTTTTGTTTATTTTGGTTTATGCCTGCTATATGTTGATAGTGTCAGGTATGTATACATACTGTCCAATTAATGATTTCCATTCATATATATTTGAATATATTCCAAATTAAAAATACTCTAATAACTAATTAAATAATACATGCATATGTCCAAAAAAGGGATGGAAGAGGAAATTACGGGACTCTTCTTATCACATTTATTTAAAAAAATTACTAAAATGCATGAAATGTTAGTAACTGATTGGAGACAATTGAATGTATTTCAATCTTGAAAATTGGAAGGAGATGAGCAAGAAGACTATATTAAAAAAGATTAAAGAGTCTGATGTCAGTAATGGATGATTCCTGAAATGACTAATTATTTATACATAGCGGTGCTCTGTTTGATTGAACTGGTTGTCCAATATTGAAGTCTTGTGGGTTACTGTATTTACTCTAATACAAGATAAGGCTTCCCCCCCAATCAGTACAGGGAAAAAAGACCCCTTTTAATATTTGCATATAAGGAAAACTCATTAAACACTGTGTGTCATTAAACTGCTGCCAAAAAGCAACACATGTTCAGTAATGGAAACCAACTATGAAATTGATTAAATATAGCCAACACTGAACATGGCTATAACATATCAGGTTTTATGTCACACTGAACATGACATAGCCTGTATTGGGCAAACTTACTTATGGGAACCTTTTTTACCCATCACCACTCTCCACAACTTCTTCACTTGTCCTTCTGTGTAGTTTCCTGCTGGTGCCATCCTGTTTCTTTCCCTTAACACTCTCATCAACTTCTTATGATTCTTCAGGACCTTCCAGGCCTTCCCTGTTTTATATCTCTGCATAAATCCTTCCATCCTGATCCTCCCAAGTCCATGGACTCTTCAGATAGGTCTGATATATCCTTATTTCCTCAAAATTGCAGCTGTGTAAAATTGGGTGATACACTCTGCTTTCCCATCTCCCTCCTGTTACTGCCTTGTATATCTCACTTTACATAGATGAACAATCCCAAGTCTGGCAGCCCCCATCCCCTGTCTTTGTACAATTCAGCTCTAGCCAACCTTTCTCTTTTGGAAGAACACACATATTTTCCTTTGGACTTTTTCTGTCTGTTGCCATGTCGGTGGGAATACAATTCTTGCCTATAGAATAATTAAGTAGTAGCTCAGCCTTAAACACCACCACTTTTTCAGCAAAGGATAGTGTCCTTTTGGACCATAATCAAAGTGTTTGCTATAGCCTTGCTGTTACCTTTTCCCATGATACATTACCTTTCTTCAGTGTCCATTGGGATTCCTAGCACTCTGTTTTCTCTCTTTTGTTATTTGAAGGCTCATCTTCTCCAAATCACTCCAGTTTCCCACTCCCATTATGGTGCTTTTCAATCTATTTAGTTTAGTCCCCATCACTTTTCCATACTCTGATGTATACTTTAGCACCCTTTCCACTGAAAGTCTATCTCTTAATTACGACATTTATCATCCATGTATAGTACATACTTTGTCATCCCCTCCCGGTATCTTTACTTCTCTCATGACCTTATTTTTTCTTACTCTTTTTGCTAATGGTTACATCCTGTACACAAATAGTTATGGTGAAAGGGGGCCTGTATGGATTCTAAAGGCCCTACTTTGGTGCCCATTAATTTGGACTTGGCTCTGCTTCCCTATACAATAGTCTTATCCAGCATATAAATTTCTCTGGGAACCCAGCTTTTCCTAGCACCTCAAGTATGTAATCACGATCTACTCAGAGACCAGGAAGGAAGGAGGACCCGGAGAACTACAGGCCAGTCAGTCTCGCCTCAGTCCCGGGAAAGATATTTGAGAAGATTCTCAAGGCTCATATCTGTGAGGGACCG
>JAGPOW010000304.1:71678089-71691175 GCA_030014935.1 Caiman crocodilus | reverse complement strand
GGGGTCCTGTGACCCTGGCACTCGTTTCCTGCCAATTGGCGGGGGGTCAGACTAGATGGCCTGCTCTAAGCCCCTTCTGACCCTAGGTACTATGATACTCTGTCATGTGCTTTTTCCAAATCTAGGTTTGCCATAACTGTGTTTGTTTTCCTCTCTTGGATGTGGAACAGTGCATCTCTGATCACTCTGATTGCTTAGGACAGGGATGTCCAACCTTCTTGATGTGAGGCTGGATCATGAACTTTTTATCACCCAGTGGGCTGGTGAGCCATATTCAAAGACCTCACAGGAAATGGTATCGCATCAGGAAGTGATGTCGCATGACTTTGACACCAATGAAGTTGCAGGAAGTGAAAATGAAATGTGGTTTAAAATCCAAAATAAAAACAATATAAAAGCAACAATGAAATAATACCAAACACTTGACTAAAATAAACACTTTCACTTCTACTCGCTCCTCAATGAATGAAAGAAGCACAATGCAAGTCAACAGATCAAATCTGGAAAAGATATCAGCCAGAGTGGAAACTAATCAAAACAGCAAAAGATGGGCATTTTTGAGAATAAACTTCAAGAAGATTTACTTTTAATTAATAAGTTGTTAGTAACACATCTTTAACAAGCGGTAACAAGTTGAACCTCTGATCCCGCACAAAGAGAAACAGAAGCAAACAATCCAAGCACTGGATGGTATTTTTAAAAAGATTTTTACCTGCTCCAAATTTATGTTGGAGCCCAGATCATTCATGTTCCATTCTTGAGCATATTGTTCAATCTTAAAGGAGCATACAGCACAGCTGCAGGGGTTCAGCCACAGCTTTCCCTCCCTGGTGCAGCCTGGCCAGCCCATCCCATCCCCTGTCAAGCAGTGGCTTCCCCACGTACTGCTGCACTTTCCCTTTTACTTGCGCCAGCTGGTCCCAAAAGGCAGGAGGCTTCACCACCCAGCCAGCTGTCCCCAGCAGCATGTGGGAAGCCAGCTTCAGCCACATGCTGCCCTAGATGGGATGGGCCCAGCCAGGTCGGCACCAGCCAGGAAAAGCAGCATGCAGCTGAAGCCAGTTTCCCACGTGCTGCTGGGGACCAGAGGAGGCCTATCAGTTTGGCACCAGCCAGCAGAAGCAGTGGCGGAGCCATGTGCTGCTTGACTGACCGGTGCAGGCAGGGGGAAAATGCAGCTGAGTCCCTGCTGCTCTGGCCAGGCTTGTCCCATTCTGAGTGGCACATGCTCCGCCACCACCTCTGCTGGCCGGTGCAGACCCATCTGGGCTCTTCCCACCCCAGCAGCACATGGAAAGCCAGCTTTAGCTGCACACCATGTTTCCTGGTCAGTGCTGACCCGGCTGGGTCTGTCCCACCTGGAGCAATAAGCGGCTGAAGCTGGCTTCCCACGTGCTGCTGGGGGTGGGAGGAGGCTGGCCAGGTCTGCACCAGATTGAGATGGCTGGCCACATCCACCTCACAGACAGGCCATGTACTGTCCATCTGGCCCCCTGGGAAAAGGGTTGAGCACCACTGGATTAAGACTATTTCTAGTTAATGTGCTTATTCGAATTCAGTAGTTTGGATTAGTTCCTGCTGGGATCCCACTTGAGACCAGTAATTTTCTGTATAATTCCTGATCTAGAGAATGGTTAGTATTTATTTAACATTGAATAAATTCATTCTGAAACTGAACTAAAAAGGTAATGAATTCTATAGAGAAAAGATAAAATCTGAAAATGTTTTGTTAAGTTTAAAAAGATGGGCAGAGATAAATGATATACAATATGAAGACTAGAACAAGCCACAAAGGAAAATGCAATCGGATATGGAAAGGGGCTCTTACAGAATAAATAATAAAAGGGGATGGACAAAGGTACATTTTAAGCACTTTAAAAGGGGATGGAAAGCTGTTGCTCAAGAGCATACACCAGCTGTTCTGGTATATCTTTTATGTTTTCATGATCCTGTAGTAATACAAGTTAGCTGGGTTGCTTGATGGCATGCTAGACTTCTAGGATAAAAAGGTTGGTGAGGGATCCCCTTTCAGGTTGTTGGGGGATAGACTTAATGATATCTGCCAGATTCAACTCGTGCTTCAGGAGCGTCTTAAAGACGCTAAAATCTAAGTCTACAATGCCATCATCTTCACCCTTCTCTATGGGTGTGACACGTGGATGACCTACTGTTGTCATCTCAAGAACTTGGAGAGATATAATTAACAAAGCCTTTGGAAAATCCTTGACATCAAGTGGGAAGATCGCTACAAAAACTCCAGCATCCTTGCTGAAGCCAGTGTTACCAGTACATTCCCTGGGCCCACTATGGGAGGCCTGTTTAAACTTGATTGGCTAAAACTCAGTTGCCAGGCTAGGGAATGCTGAGGCAAAGAGACAGAGTCAGAAGGGGTATGGGCAACATTTGAACAATGGTAAAGGGGTTCATTACAGCGTCCTGCCCATTGAATCCCTGACCACAAGTGTTGTCATACTTCTCCCGGGACAACTGGTGGAAGTCCTCCTGCCCAAAGGTTATAAACGCTTCAATAATTGCCTTAAGTCTGTTAAAAGACTATAGTAATGTCTGGAAAAGTCATGCTAAGTTGAGGCTTGTTCACAACGAGTAAAAATCTAAAACCCTGATGCTGCAAGCTGTCTATTTGTTTTTTTAAAAAACCCATGAGAAATCCTATCAGTATATTTGTTATCCATAGGAATTTCAAGCTGGCTTCCAAGTATCTGGTTACTCCCTAACCTTATGTGTTTCCTGATTATCAGTCAGTTTTTTGATGTTCCAAACCAGATAACCCCTTGTTAATAGAAAAGACAGTGGTTTACACTATTAAGAATGCTTTGAAGAAGCTGAACTGAGGATATAAAAATCTGTAGAAAAAAAAAAAAAAAAGGCAGTGTGTGTGCTTCAAGAAGAAAAAAATCTCTCTGATACAACCCCTGTTCTTCCTGAGAGGCTGGAGGAAACCTACCATATCCTTTCAAGGATTGTTCTGCAAACTTTACCTGTCAGCTTTACAACCCAAGTACCTTGGATTGGTGAGATCCCAGTGCACTCTCTCTCTCTCTTCTCTCTAGGTATAAATTTCTGAACCTGAACTATATTAGTTAAGCTTGAGCTACGTTTCCCCAAATACTTAGTGAAACTAGGATAATACTGTAATTGTTTGTGTTTGTTTTACTTTTGCATGTCTATTACTACTAGTACCATTATATATTTCAGGTACTTAGCAATAAATAACTTTTATAGTCAAACTGGTAGTAACTGGGTATATTTTTCCTCCTCTGCTTCTCCTTCCTCACATGATCTGCCGCAATGCTTTTTACCTAAGCTAAAGATCCCTGTGAAGCCCAGAAATACTGTGGGGTCTGCTCATCAAGGGGCTAAAGATTGGGATGTGCTGAGTTTGAAACACATAAGGGGATCAGCTTGTACAGGCTGATTTGACTCAGTTTGACTCGGATATGCCCTAATGAACTGAATGCTGGCCCATGAGGGTGTCAGCTGGACACTCAGCCAGATTCAGAAGTACTCTGTTCACCTGTGTGCTTGTCTGACTGCAGTTTATTGTTGCTCTGATGAACTGATTTTTGGCATATGAGGGTGTCAGCCTGTCCATGCTGATCAACCCAGCTGGGTCAGGCGTGTCACCTTAATCTGTGAGTGTGAGAGAGAGAGACTGATTTGGTGCCTGGAGGAACCCAGCCCCATTGAAACTGAGTCCTGCAAGATAGTTCCATTGGGAGTGAGGACTTGCAGAAGGGAGATGCACAGCTCTGTATAGAAACACAAGTAACACCAGCAGCACATTGACAGACCAAAACCCATCAATGAGCTGTGGTAGAGATCAACTTTGAATCGAGTCTGAATTGAGGGATTGCTGATAATGGCAAGTTATGTAATCCTTAAGGAAGTGCAGTTAAAGTTGCAGTGGTTTTGCTACACTTGCACCTACAGATTCATGCAGAAATAACAGTTGCATCATATTTTTTTTTACCAGTATCCATTGGTATCAATACAGCTGCTACATCTATCTACTCAAAGAAAAAGGCTTGGATGTTAGGTAATGACAAACTGGATATTAATTCATAGAGCAGCGTGGTTTCAAATGAGTTATGCCTTTCTGTGGTGTATGCATAAGGAGGATACTCTGAGAAAGAGGAAGCAGTAATACTGCTTTAGTAATTTGGAGTGTATGTGGAATTGTGCATATAATTTTAACCTTTTTGTTATAGAAAGGGCATGGAAAGGATGTATTTTATAGAAGAGCAGCTAAAATGATACTCCAAAAAGAATAGTGGATTTATGAAGAGAACTGAAGGTTCTTAATTTTGATAGCTTTGGAACAAGGACATTAGTAAGGAATTTGATGAAACAATACAAATATTTGAATAGTATTAATTGAAAGGAGTAGAATGGACTGTGTTCTCTTGTTTAATTATCTGCAGCTAAAAATAGCTAACCTGATTTTTAATATAGAAAAAGTAAAGGAAATTAGCAGGTTGTAGATAAATGAAAATGTCTCTTGAGCTACACATCACCAATATTCTGACGTTCAGAATTGAATTGGATAAAATACCTTGGAATTAGTGAGTGGGGCCTTCCTTTGTAGTGCTAGAATTTAGAATATATGATATGAAAGGTATTTGCTGGGCCTGTCTTCTGTGAATGCATGAAAATTAATATTTTATCTTGTGGAACAGACTGCTTGTACTTAAATCCACATTCTTCTCAGGGATGCACTTAAAGTTCAGTTAAACTCTTTCAGCAGAGTCACAAATGAGACAACATTATTTGCCCCTTTCAAATCAAAGAGTGTGTCATTAAGCGAGACATTTATTTTAGATGTCAAACAATTCACAAATTGTATATTAATAGAAAGACTAGACTTCAGTGCATTTGATACAAGGATCTGCTGGGGTTAATAAAGAGACTAAAATAAGTGTTATAAAATACTGCAAATATTCTTGACTAATTCACAATAAATTGTACCTGAAATTCTTTTTCATTACCATCACAAACCAATATATGAAACGATACTTAAAAAAAACCTAACAGGATTCTTCAGCTCATAACTTAAGAGATATTTAAAGTCCATGTAATAACATTTGGCACGAGGACATTAATAAGGGGCCTGATGATTTGTTGCATTTCCTTGTGTCCTTTTCTGGTTCAGGGCCTCCTCAAAGGCAGTCCTGAGGGTAGTGATCTCAACTTACATTGCAACACTTTTAGTTTAGGCTGTGAATGACACCCCTACAACCATAGAGAGCGTCTCATTGTACACTGGATGTTGGCAGTCTACAGAGAAAGCTAACTATCTCTCTCCAACTTCTCAAAAAATCTGTCTGTGAGAGAACTGCATGTGTGACGACAAAGAGTTATAATTTGACCTCTGGTTGTCTCAGTATTACAAACCCTTATGATGTGTTTAATAAAGTCTGGGTACACGCTATTAGTATGTAGTCAGTGGACCATCTGCATTGCATATCAGTATAATATCAGTTACCTGAATTCAGGGAAGTATGGTGGGCCCTCAAAGCCTTTGTGACATCAGGGCATTGTCCACAAGCACTGCACGTACTTATCAAGAAACAAGGGGTAGAACATATTCTTAGTTCTTATGCACAAAGTGGGGAATGCTTTGCTGAATTCAACATCATATCCCTCTAGGCCATGTACCTAGGTAGGCAGATGAAGAAAAAATATTATTCAAGAGAAGGTCTTGGGACCAACGCAACAAGAATTCTGCTTCTGCTTCTGTTTCTGTCCCACACTCTTGTTTTGTCTTCACACACAACTGTTTCAGATTTGGGGACTCCCTATGCCTACAAATAAATACCAGTCTATGACAGACTCTAATGTCCACTTCCTCTGCAGCTGCCCTTTTATCCCTCTGTTGTACCTAAGTACATTGATGTCTTGCATGGGAAGGAATTTCTAGAGAAATTCTGCTAGGACTTTAACAACTTCCATTCCTCCTTCAGAATGACTCTGGAAGATTGCTCTTAGCAAATTCACTTCTTGGAAAGTTGGCAATGGTCTATCACCATCATATTGTATTGGAAACCAACCAACCCCTATAGCTACCTCCATGCCAGTAGCTCTGATGTGAAGGACACCACAATATCCATTGTGTACAGCCAAGATCTACATTACAGTTATATCCACTCTGATCCCACTGACTGACACCTTAGGGATCTGGAGCAGGGATTTCTACTATTACGATAATCCTAAAACCGTAGCTGCTTAAGTCAACAGACCCAGACTCAGACGCTGCTCCAATCTGCTGCAATGCCAACTCTGAGACAAGGGCAACAGAATACTCGGACACAGCATTAATGATCTCCAACCCAACTTGGAAAATAATCATCTCAAGGTAGCCATGGGCTGCCTTGGCTCACAGGCAGAACCACTGTCCCTGCCTTCCTCAAACAATGTCTTTCCAGCAACACACACATTCCTCTTCTCAATACCTGCTTCACTATCTAGCTAACTGTTCTTCTCACACAGGCATTAGATCTTCCTTCAGATCTAGATGCCAGCTGTGCTCATCATCAGAGGACACATCAGCACTGAACTGAACAACATAGATTATAACATCCAAGGTTCATCTACCAGCCCTTCTACCCTTCTACTAACATCATTTGCCATCAGCTCCTTACAGTGCCCTTCTGCTGTCTACATTGGACAGACAGGATGATCTTTATGTGTAAGAATAAATCAATAAGATCTGACATCAGTATCAGAAAGACAAGCCTGTGGCAGAATACTTAGCCTCCCTGGACAGTCCATTATGTATCTCATAGTGGTTGTTCTTGAGCAACGAAACTTTAAAAATGAGCTTGAATGGGAAATCATGGAACAAGAAATCATTCATGGACTGGATTGTGTTAAGTGTGGTCTAAATGGAGACTATGGATTTTTATCCAATTACTTGAATTATCTTTTACAAGCCCCGGGTCCCTCACTGGGTTAACTACTTTGTTGTTTTTTTTTTATCTTGCCTACCTTGGCTCTCAGTAGTGCTTTCTTCTTTTTCTTCCCTACTTCACTACCCTTTGTATTCTAATCACTGCTTTCTATTTAGTAGGTCTGCTTCCTGCAGTCTCTTCACAGAATCTGATATAAGCCCTCTGCTTACAAAAGCTTTTTGCTATGTATCTCTGATTTAGTCTATTCAATAGTGAAGCCTTGTGGAAAGTGCTGGCTACCTGAAAAGTGCATCAAGGTTCTGAGGCTTCTCCAGATGACTGCGATCATTCTTTATAGCAGATTGGAGACGGATCCGTTTGCCATCTGAACTGAGGTCAAGCAAGGATGTGTCATTGCCCCAACTCTTCTCCATTTTTTTTTTTTTTTTTTGACAGTCATCCTGGTTCTCATTAAGGACCATTTTCCTTCCAGAACTGACATTGAAGAGCCCTCCATCCATTTGCTATTCAATCTTGGATGATTCGTTTGAAGACCAGGGTACTCAAAATGGCCATCCTTAACCTTCATTACTCTCATAACTATGAAATCCTCATGCACACCGAGGAAAACCTCTAGACCACACTAGATTTCTTCAGAGAAGCTTCAGGACTCTCTCTCAATATTGAGAAGGCTGAAGTGCTCTATCAGCCTGCCTGCATCCATGAATATGACCACCCCCCCCCCTTGGTAAGTGAATGACCCTGGCTGTAGGCAAGCACTTCTCCAGCCTTGGTAGTGACCTTTCTCAGAGTGAACATTGAGGAGATCCAGCAAAGGATTTAGTGTGCAAGTGCCGCCTTTGGAAAATTAATTCAGCACATGTGATCTCTGGGAAGACAGCAAGATTCGGGTCTAAAAATGCAGTCATCATCCCCACACTCTATGGATGTCAAATATAGGTGACCTACCATTAACATGTCAAGAGCCTGGAGAGGTATCACCGAAGGGGGCTCTGGAAAATGCTTCATATCAGATGAGAAGATTACTTCACAAATGCCTGCATCCTTGCTGAACCAATGTTACTAACACTGTGTTGGTGGAGTGCCTCCAGCACCAACTTGTCTGGACTGAATCTTGTGCGCAGATGCCCGACTATAAACTCCCAAAACAAGTGCTCCACTCTCAGGTTAGTAACAGCTTGAGATTTTGTGGCATCCAGAGGAAACACTACAAGGACACCATTCAAGACATAGCTCAAGAAAATGGATGCTGTTACGAAGAGCTGGGAGGAGCTGGCTGCCAACTGAGACCAATGGCACCACAACTGCAACCTCAACCAAGTGGCAACTTGTTTTGAGGTAAAGTGCTTCACCTCGAAGTATAGAAGAGAGAGCAGGGGCAGGAAAAGGAGAGGAATCTCAGTGTGCAGCCTACTCTGCCCTGCAAAAAGACCTGTTACAACTTCTTTGGACAGATTTGTGGTTCAAGGATTGGTGCTCCAAGACCCCTCAGGGTAGAAATTATCCTTAAATTGAGGGATTGTGGATGAGTCAACAAATTATTTTCCAAATGTGAAAATCTACTCTGCTTTCTGCCTGACCTTAGACTAATATGGCTAAATACCTTTGTATTTGAACCTATCTGCCTGTCTAACTGGGTTTCATAGATTTCATAGACATTAGGGCTGGAAGGGACCTCGGATGCTTCCTTGAGTCCGGCCCCCTGCCCAAAAGGCAGGAAGGCAGCTGGGGTCATAGGATCCCAGCAAGAAAAGCATCCAGTTTACTCTTGAAGGCATTCAATGTAGGTGCTTGAACCACCTCCGATGACAAGCTATTCCAGACCTTGGGGGACTCAGACAGTAAAGAAATTCTTCCTTATGTCCAGCCTGAAATGATCTTGCAGTAGTTTATAACTGTTTGACCTCCTCATCCCTTGGAGCACTCTGGTGAACAAATGTTCCCCCAGATACTGGTGGTCACCCCTAATAAACTTATAGGTGGCCATCAGATCACCCCTGGGCCTGCGCTGTTCCAGGCTAAAAAGCCCTATGGCTCTCAGCCTGTCATTGTAAGGTCTGTTTTCCTGACCTCTGATCATGCACGTGGCTCTTCTCTGGATTCTCTCAAGCTTCTCCACATCCTTTTTTGAATTGTGGAGCCCAAAACTGGACACAGTACTCCAGCTGTGGCCTCACCAAGGCCGAGTACAAGGGGAGAATGACGTCCGGGATTTGCTTGAGAAGCATATATGGATGCAAGCCATCATTACACTGAAGGCTCGTGTTCATCTTGTGGTCAATCATGACCCCCAAGTCTCTTTCTTCCATTGTACTGCCAAGCCTATAAGGATGCTGCAGGTTTTTCCTCCCAAGGTGGAGAACCTTGCATTTTTCAGTGTTAAACACCATCAGGTTCTCGTCCGCCCATTTGCTGCGTCTGTCCAGGTCAGCCTGGATTTGCCCTCCTATCTTCTGGTGTGGATGCTTTACTCCAAAGTTTGGTATCATCGACGAACTTGGCTTCCATCAATTACTACCCTCTGGGTCTGACCACGGAGCCAACTTCCCAGCCAGCGGATCGTGGTGGACCCAAGGCCACAATTGGCCAATTTTGCCAAGAGGTGATCATGGGATACCAGATCGAAGGCTTTTTTTGAAGTCAAGATATGTGACATCAATCTCTTCTCCCTTGCCCAGGTGATAGGTCACCTGATTGTAGAAAGAAATGAGATTGGTCAAGCAAGACCTACCCGCAACAAACCCGTGCTGGCTATCCCTCAGGATGTTGGTGTTGGCCAGTCCATTAAGGATGGCTTCTTTAATAAACTTTTTTTAAGATCTTCCCCAGGATAGATGTCAGGCTGATGGGCCTATAGTTTGCCAGATCCACTTTCCTCCCTTTCTTGAAGATAGGCACCACATTGGCCTTCTTCCAGTCTTCGGGCACTATACCAGAGCTCCAGGAGTTTTTAAAGATCCTTGCCAGAGGCTGGACTATGATGCTCACCAGCTCCTTGAGTACCCTGGGGTTTAGATTTTCAGGGCTGGCTGACTTGAAGGTATCCAGCCTCTCAAGGTGTTCCTTCATGAGGTCAGCATTGATGAAGGGCAGGGGGTCTCCCTCACCCAGACCTCCCTGTCCTGGCACTGGGGATGGCCTAATCGGCAGCCTAGTGATCGATGGAAAGCTGGGTGACAGCGACCATGAGCTGATCACCTTTGCCATCTGCCATAAAGCTGGCAAGTCAGTCAGCAACACTGAAATCCTTGACTTCAGGAAAGCCAACTTTGACAAGTTCAGGAGGCTTCTCAGTAAGGCCCTAAGGAACCATGACCCCAGAGGGAGGGGAGTCCAGGAAGAGTGGTTGCTCCGCAAGGGAGCGATCCTCAGTGCACAAGCTAATTCTATTCCATCTCATAGGAAAGGCAGCAAGAGGGCACAGCAGCCTCCTCCCCACCCCAGCTCTCCAGGGATCTAGCAGACCTCCTGAGGCTAAAAAGAAAGGCCTACAAAGGATGGAGGATAGGATTCACCTCCAAGGAGGAATATTCTGTACTGGTCTGGTCCTGTAGGGAGCAAACCAGGAAAGCCAAGGCTGCAACTGAACTCCAACTAGCTTTGAGTATCCAGGACAATAAAAAGTCCTTTTTCAGATATGTGGGGAGCCAGAGGAAAAGCAAGGGCAACATTGGATCATGCTGAACCAGATGGGACATGTGACAACTGATGCCTAGGAAAAGGCCAACCTATTCAATGGGTACTTTGCATTGGTCTTTCATCAGTGGGATGCCCATGCCCACTATAGGACGAGGAGGTCCGGGTGAGGGAGATCCCCTGCCATCCATCAAGGTTCTTGCATCTAGTTAGAGAACTAGTAGTTCAACTTCTGTTTTCAGGTCTTCCTTAATAATAACTCTTCAGTTTGGAAAGGGGAAGGCTGAGGAGTAATATGACAGAAGTCTATAAAGTTTTGACGGGTACAGATCAATAAATGGTGGATGCTAGGGGGCACTGAATAAGCAATAGATCACTCTAGAGATGCCTCATTCAAAGCTGTCTCTGTATAGCATCTACATCTGCTACTGTTGGAGATAGGGTGTATGGATAATTGGACCACTGGTCTGACCCAGTATGGCACTTACATTCTTACAAAGGGAAGGTCCTGATTCTTAAGCTAGAGACACTTCATCAAGCAGTGTTGAAGATAACAAAGATGAGTTTGACTTACTTTTGTACTTGGAGTATTCAAGCTGAATACTCTGCCTGCAGAGTTGGACCACGTTGAAGTGGTCTAAAGGTCTTAAGAGTTGGACCACATTAAAGTGACAACCAATTAAGTTATGAAACAAATTGACTAACTGATTACTAATAAGTCACCAGGACCAGTTGGTATTTATCTGGAGTTCTAAAGGAGCTCAAAGGTGAAATTGCAGAACTTCTGGCTATAGTATGTAACCAGCATTACAAATGACTCTTGTGGTAGGGACCTGGTGGGTTGCTGACACAACACCTATCTTCAAAAAGGGCTCCACAGATGATCCTGGGAACCATAAACCAGTGAGTGTCACTTCCATCACTGGAAAGTTGATAGAATCTATAATAAAGAACAAAATCAGCAGTCATGTGGACAGATAGCTGCTGGGAAAGAGTCAGCATGGTTTTTGTAAAGGGAAGCCTGTTCATCAATCTGCTGGAGTTCTTTGAGGGGATTAGCAAGCACATGGGGAAGAGGGATCCACTTTTCATAATATATTTGGACTTTCAAAAGGCATTTAACAAGGTCCCTCACCAAAGGCTTTAAAAAAATTTCATTGCCACAGAACTGGAGGTGATATTCTTTTGTTGACTGAAAGATGGTTAAAAGGTAAGAAGCAAAGGTTAGGGCTAAATGGTCATTTTAAGGGAGGGAGGTCAAAAGTATTTGAAAAGATTCACAGGAATCTTTGCTGGGCCATACTTCGTTCAACATTTTCATCAATAACCTGGAAATGGAGCAACACTGTGAAATCTTCAAGTTTGCAGATGATACCAAATTTTTCTGGGTAGTTGAGTCCTAAGCAGATGGAGAGGAGCTGCAGAAAGATCTCATCAAGCTATGGGGAGCGGGCAGAAAAATGGCCAATGAAACCTCAGTGTTGACAGGTCCAAGGTAATGTATTTGGGGAAACATAACCTTAACTACATATACCCAATGCTGGGTTCTAACCTAGTTGTTACAGCTCAGGAAAGAGATTTTTGACATTGTAGCTAGTTCTTTAAAAACATCAATTTAGTATGAAAAAGTGACCAATAAAAGCCAATAAAATGTTGGGCATTGTTTAGAAGAGAATTGAAAACAAAATGGAGAAAGCGAGCAGGGAACTGTTTACCAAGTCCCAGAATCCTAGAACGAGAGGGGAAACCTGCTAAAATAGTAAGTAAAAGGTTTAAAACTAAGAAAAGAAAATACTTTTATGCAACATGTAGTTAACTTGGGGAATTTATTAGGATACATTGGTTCATATTGTATTGGCCCTGATAAAAGGAAAATTGATATTATCGGCAGTCGGCTGTTTTTTTGCTGATGTGACCAATTAATGTCCCTAATAAGGGGATGCTAGCTCTGTCCCATACCCTGCCCCACCCTGACTGGCCAGCACCTGCCCCTGCCCCAGTTCTAGCCCCACTCCCTTCCTCACTACAGGGACCTTGATTTGCCCCCTATACCTCTTCCCTTCCCCCCAGCAGACTTACTAGCTGGATGCTGCTCTCCAAGCTGCTGGGCTTGCACATTTGCTGTTGGATCGGTATTGGCCGATATAGCTCGTTAATAATCAGCTGTTGATATTGGCCCAAAAAATCTTTATTGGTGCACTCCTAGAATTTATTTCTACAGGAAATAGTGGAGGCAGATAGTATAGCCAGGTTGAAAAAGGGACTGGATAAATTTATAAATGATATTTCTATTAATGACTGTTTTGAACATAATGGTTAGAAGTGTTTCCATTAACAATAGTGGTTGCCAGGGAGGAATACTGTATAGGGGTAGATTCTTCTAGGGATATCTGGTTCAATGCTCTCCTTTATAGCATCCATTTTTCATAGTTTCATAGTTTCATAGTGTCTAGAGTCGGAAGGGACCTGGGCAGATCATCTAGTCTGACCCCCTGCCTTGGCAGGAAAGAGCACCGGGGTC
>JAGPOW010000304.1:71640130-71676122 GCA_030014935.1 Caiman crocodilus | reverse complement strand
CCTCTTGTATCGGGTAGGAACGGTCACCCCTTGGGCACGGAGGATCGTCTCCTTAAGGAGCGCCCACCCTTCGTGAATGCCCATGTCCTCAACCCTACAATGTGTTCTGTTCATTACGAATCTAAACTATGGAACTTACAGAAAACTGCATAACTTAGATCAATTCCACCTTGGGCTTTTTGAATGTCTGTACCTAGTCTTTACTGCCATAACCTTGAGTAACTTTCCAGCTACTCAGATCTCTTTCCTCCAACTTCTCCTACTCTTCTTTAGCCTTTAGCTTAGGGCTGTTCAAGTTCTGAATGGCGGGGGACTGAATGCCACAATAGGTGTGGGCTCCTAGGCAAGCCTCACATCGTGGGGCCTGCACACTGCATGTGTCCCCCCCCCACCCCCTGGTGTGGGCAGCAGGCTAGCCATGTCCTTTTCTGCCGTGCTTCCTTGCCCCAGAGATCCCAGCTGCCAAAGCACTGGAGCAGGAGGGCAATGGCAGCGGTGCAAGTGGTCCACAGGGCTGCCAGTTGGACAGCTCTACTCTAGCTAATTTCCTTTAGCATAAAAATATGTTAATACCCTGTATCTTAAAAAAAATAAAAAGTCTCTAATCCTGCCTTTGTCTCTTCATTACTTTCGTATATCCATCCATTTTTCATTACCAAGCCCTTTGTGTGGGATCATCCCTAATATGTGCACCTGGAAAGCTACTCTCTGCAAAGATTGCAAAAGTAATATGTCTGTCTCCCTCTGATTTTTAGACGATCTTAACATAGTGGTAATTTTTATAAAATACAAAATTGATTGAACAGAGAGTGCTTTTAATAAATAGTTGCTTTTAATGGCTTTTATATCAAAATTTTACTTAAAATGCATTCTCAATTTTTATTTTATTCATTTATTGATAATATGTGCTGGATCTGAGAAGCATTTTGTGACTGCACATGAAAATAAATTAAAATGTAAATCACTCAGAGCCAATTCTTCATGCTATATTAGAAAAAGTCAGATCAATTATATTAGACTGTGGTGGAGTTGCTGCAGATTTTTATTGGTGTAAATGAAAAAAAAATCTTTTTCATGTCTAAGAATTCGGGAACAAGTAATCATTAACCAAAAAAATAAATATTAAGTGCGGATTATAGCTTTTGTTTGTAAACCTTTAAAAAAAAGTTAACCTCACAGAAGTGTATTGAGAAGTGAATACTGTAAAGCAGTTTACCTGCTTATCCTAGCTACCTAAAAATAAACCTAATTTATAGATTTTATCTAAACCTTTTAGCCTATTTTGTAGATAACATGTATAATAGTGTATATTTTCTTTGGGTAGTAATAGTCATTATAGCTTTTTTGTGGCTCACTAATTGTACATAAAAATGTGAAAGCCTTTTCTATTAAAACAAATTGCTAGTGCTGCTTCTTATTCTATAATGTCACAACAGTTTTGGATTGAATGGATTTTATGCCTGTAGAAACAAAGACTTTTGCATTTGGTTTAATAAGCACTTGCATTGAGAGAACCTGGTGTTGTGTGTACTGTGAATACGTAGGTTGAAAACTTGAACCTGTTGAAGTCTACGAGAGGCTTCTTATTTATGTTAGTGAGTTGTCACCTATATAGACCAGACTGCAGTTTCATTTTTGTCAGTTCTTTGAAATCATGCTTTCTATAAATTACTATTTTATTAATACCGTTTTCTGAAAGGTATTTTTACAAATTAGGCATGGGATTGGCCGATGCTTAAATTTGTTGTGCTGTATAGGAGTTTTAGATCTATAGTAAAATGTAAAAGGTTATTTTGTTCTTAACTTTATTCTTTAAGATTTATTACTTTGTATTGAATTCAGTATTATTTTAACTCAAGTGATTAAAGTGTAGTGCAGGGCTAAGTGCTTGGTTGTATTAGGTTCAAAATGAGGAATGAGATTAAATCAGTTTTTCAAAACTTGATGAGCACTTGAAATGGTTGTAACAAAAATAAAATAAGTGATTTAGACAGGTAGTAATGAGTTCTCAGGCACTTTAGCAAAAAATCCCCAGAGTTCCATTTTTAAATGGCTTAAACATTTAGAATCTGATTTCTGTTGACTTCCTATGAGCCTTGGGAGTAATATAAACCACCATACTCTGATGCATGTGTCAATCATAATTATTGTGGGTTAGAGGGAAATTTCACCTGGGGGCAGGTTATCCTATAAATGCTTCCCACTGTAAGAGCCAGGATACCGGACTAAATAAAGTAAAGGTTTGTTCCATTATTGCAATTCCTATATTTTTACAGTGTGTTTGCTTTTTCTTAGGGACACTGTTGGGCAGTTCTATGTCCCAGGTGGCAACAGCATGCAGGATAATGATAGTGGCTGGGTCATTGCCACCACTTACAGCAGTGACAGCTGCTATATTTGTGCCTCCTCCCAAGTCAAAGTCTAGAGTTAATGTCTTGCTCACCCTTCCCCTCTGAGTTATGCTACTGCTTTTTATTTATATGCTTAGTTTAATTTCACATGGAAAGAACCATGATAACTGTCCTAACAGTGGCACCCACAGGCATGCCACATTGCTTCGGGGATGACCATTTCTTACACAGGAGGCACTTTAAATGTGTCCATGTAGCACTGAGGACATATTAGCTTGGGGGCAAACTGTTAGTCCTGCCAATCAGAAAAGTTAATAGCCCAACACTATTTTAGAGAAATATTTAATCTTAGAACCTCACTTTAATTAAATTTACAATGAGCTTAATTTGGGAGCTGCTGCAAATGCCAGTATAGGCAGAAGAATAACAAAGGGAAGAAGAATAACACGAATAACAAAGGGAGCTATGCAGGTTAGAAATAAGGGTAGAAAACAGTAACATGATATTCAACCTGTGAAAATGTTGGCTATTAGAATGTAAAATAATGGAGCCATGGAGCTTCACAATACTATTTTTAGAATGTATTTAGAGGAAAATAATTTAAACTGCATTCAGTAGGCTAGGGAGAGAGTAGTACTTGGAAAGCAGTAGTGCCAAAAAAGAGCCAGTTCAGTAATAGACAGGAAACTGAATATTAGCTTCCACTGGGATTTGACAGCAGTAAAGACTAATGCAAATCTTTAGTTTATTTTGTAGACACATTTTCATAAGGAGAGCAGGGATTGTACTCCCTATTTATATGCTACTGCAGAAGCCCTATTAGAAATAATATATTCAGAAAAATGGTGGCAAGTTGGGAGGGGATATAGAAAAAAACATTGTCCAAGAGGTTGAGTTGAAGATCTAATAATATCAAGGTTTACGATGTGAAGAAATAACCTGCAACTGGATTCTAAACTGAATAAGAAGTATAAGTTATTTATAAAAATAGTGATAAAATCCTGATGCCAGGAGAATCAATTTCTGAATTTCCAGTGACTTCAGTAGGGCTGAGATTTTACCCAAGAAGTTTTGGATTTTGAAAAGGTATAAACCTCAAACCATTATAAACCTCAAAAAAGAGCAAGATTTATGTCTAAGAAGTGTCAGAAAGTAATGGGAGAAATAATTATCTATGGCAGCGGCATAACTAATAAAGTTTTCATCCTGGGTCAGGGTATCACCAGTCTGGTGGATACTCTTGAGCCTGCTACTGCAGTCAGTTGGCAGTGTGAAATTTGGCAAGAGAAGCAGCAGCTGCAGCATAGACTCCCTGAAGGGCCTCGGTTCAGACACCCCCTTTGTCAGTGCTTAGGGTCTGGTGTTCAGCTCTTCCTCCTCCGTTACATTAATCTATGGCCATATCCAATTAGACCTGGCAATTGTGCATATAAGCATTCATATCTGCTCTGGCTGTCTTCTTGCACTGAAGGCAATGTAGCTGCCTCTCTGTGGCACTATGGATAGACTGCTTATCTTGGGAGCATACTAATTGGTCCTGCAAATCTCAAGCACTAATTAGGCTATCAAAAGTGTTTCAGAGAAGCAGCCCTACCACTTTTGTTTTGGGAAGCAGCCTGTCGAAAGCAGCACAAGTTTGATAGGGCTGTTGCCACAGACAGTTTACTGTACTTCTGGGATAGTCAGGAAAGGAAGTGTTATATTGGTTTTCAGCAGGAGCTCGTTTTTTTTTTCAGTAATAAATAAAAATCACACAAGGGTACTCTGCTCAAGTTCTGTCTTTGTGCCAAGATAAAAAAATGGAAAAAAAAATCTTTGGCATGTTTTACAAAAAGTAGGGTGCTCATTTTAGTACTTAGCTAAATTCTAGGTTTTCCTAATTATATTCTATATATGTACAAATTCTGTCAATGGCAGACCACCTTTTTTTCCTCTTAACTTGTACAGTGTTATAAGCAATCATATTCCAAGATCATTGCTCGATATCATTTGTTACAATGTGACATACCACTAAAAATACAGTATATTAAGCACAGTACAACACCATTGTAACAAATTCCATTTATAATAGTCCCCTTCTCTTAGCAGTCTTAACAGCAGGAACTGATCTTTTCTTCCCTCCCCCCATTATTATGATGCAGTAAATCGACTAACTGTATTGTAGCTAGCACCCTGTTTTAATGAGTTTTTCCCTTAGACCTCTAAAGACTCATTGTAATTTGATTTTTGAGATTTGTAGGACACACGACTAAAGCATTTTAATATAGCAAAATATAGAGACTCAAGTAAAGTTTAGTTTATAAAATAACAGCCTTCTTCAGGTTGGAAGCATTACCATAACAATTTAAAAGTTTATAGGCAGATTTTCCAGTTCCTTGTATTATTTGTCTGTCAGAGTTCAGTTTTTGTGTGATAGAGAATGGTAGTTTTTCAGATAAGAATGGCACACTGCTTTTGCATCTGTTCACAGTTGTAAATGACTGTAAAAGATGCAAGTCAGTGCAGAATCAAGCTGTAAATTGTAACTGAAATCAACCTGCTAATGTTTATGGTATTTGAGGGCATGGACACATGTACATTTGGAGTAGTTTCAGAAGGGAAAGGCTAGACTCTTGCTCTGAACTGTTATTTTTCAACAGTTAGGCTTCGGGCAGATGTTATACTTAAGATGTGATTAGGCAGTTACTCAGATTTTAAGTAGTAACCTTGCCACATGTTTATGCAGTTACTGGTATGATAATATAAGGAAGAAGACACAAAATTATTACACAAAATATTTTTTGGTTGGTTTCTATTGTACCTTAAATTGATTCTGTGGCCAGCATGCTCCTGGGGCTGATCAGCACTTCCATCCTCAGGAGTGCCAGTCTACTGATCTGCATCCCTAGCCTTGGGAATACACCAGAGCCTTTCAAAGGTCATGGCATGGTAGGAGATGTGACTGTTGAGTTTGGGGATTAGATCCCATTGCGCCTTTAAATGAACATATGCCAGGCCTTACATGTGAACGCCCTGAGAACCATACAAATGTGACTGAATGCACACAACTTTCATACTGCTTCATCCAGAGTTAACTGTGGAGAAGTTTTGCTAAATTTGTATAACTCCCAGCCCTTCTCCAATCAGCTAGCCAACAGCCTGATTTAAATTGATTTTTAAATCAAATTTCTCATTGTGTTTTTTATTTTGTAAAGAAAGTTGTATTTTTATTAGTTGGTATAACAGTTAAAAAATGTTGAAATACAACCAACTACAGTTTTTACAGTAGATTTGGTATGTTTCCTACGTACTCTCTCTCTAAAAACAGGTGTGTATATATAAATATGCGTATGTGTATAGATGTGTATGTCTAGGATATATAGGAAATATATATTTCTAGTTTACTAGATGATTAACTTTTGCTTATGTTTGTTTCAACTTGCATTAAGATGGCAACTTGAATTTAAACACACAAAACTATCACTTCAGATTTATTAAACAGAAGTTTAATACCTTAGATACAGAAACTATTTTTTATTTAAACATAGTGTCCATTTCTAAATAACTGATTTATTAAACACTAATATTAGTGTAAGATAATACTGTTATCATATTACAGGTATGAACTGTAGTTAGTGAATTAAACCCATTATTTCAGGCCATCCTGCAGAACAAGTTATAAATGCCTAGGTGAAAATCACTTGAGTTTAAGTTCCTACTTGTCAAATTCCTTTTAAAATGAGACGGTCATTTTTTATCTAGGGTGTTTGCAAAATTCTGCCCCTTTCTTTCAAGTTCCCAGAAGTCATAAATCCCATCTTCTTCCCCCTTTTTATTCACAGACTGGAAGAGAAAAATAAACTTTCCAGCTTTTTTGATTCCCAGTAGATTTCTTAGCAGTGAACCAGTCCAAATAATACAAATATTCTTTCTGCACCTGAATAAGAAGCTACTGCTGGTAAAAGTGGGGTTAGTACTTTAATAAGTTCTGCTTCCAGGTGCTTTGCTAGTAACTTCCACCAGTTTAGTGGTGTGACTTTGTTTAAAACATCCTCAGCAAACATATACTGCTTGAATAGTTCACTTCTAGCCCTGAAATTTTCTTATGATTGACATGACTGATGGGAGATTAATAGATGCCAATGTCATAGCAGCATTTTCTTCTTTGGCAGTTAGGCATCTACCCTGGTTCTTTGTGTTAAGAACATTGGCAAGAAAATGAGGTGGAAGAAGAGATTGATCCATCCACTTTACTGCCTGCAGTTTAACTTTCCTGTTGGGTGTTTCTTTCTTTCACGTTTCTTGAAGTTTTTTCAAAATTTCAGCAGCATCTGCAATATTTTCTGTAGTTTGTCCAAGGCTATAGAAATAGGTTTTAGTGTATTCCGCATATAGTCTACATTCCTATTCTAGCTGGGATACTTCCATCAATTTTGTCATAGTTTTCTTCACAAGTGGTCATCAGAATAGGTCAGTCAACCACTGAATTCCCTTATATGTTTTGAGGGAGAATTAGCTTGGATCCCCCAGCTCTCTTCAGTGAAGCTGAAGCAAACTGGTCATTATGAAAGTACAGGCATCCCGCATCTTGTGTGGGGGGTTATGGTCTAAAGGCAGTGCGTAAAGGCGAAAATTGCGTATAGTGAAATTGCATATTACTGTGCCAGCAGTGCCTGCTTCTGCCTCCAAACCCTCTTGCAGCCGCTGCGGAGCCATGCTTAGAGCTGTGCGGCTGGCAGCAGTGGCGCAGCACAGGGTGGTTGTGGGGATGTCTCTGTGCTACCCGGCGACCGACCACACTGCTCCGGGCATGGCTCCATGGTGGCGGCGGGAGGTTTTGGAGGCAGAGGCAGTCACTGCTGGCAGCATGGTGGTGGCCGGGCCTCCAGGTAAGCGGCAGTGCTGCATGTAGACTCAAATGCCGCCCCCCCTTCCCCACCCGCGTATAGTTGAATTTGTGCAAGTTAAATGTGTGTAAAATACAGGACGCTTGTATTTTGCAATTTTATCAACATTTTTCTTTATTCTTGGATTACTTAACTCTTTGGCTAAATATGCATCACGTGATCATTTCACCCATATGTTATAAGTTTCAGGTATGCTTCATTATCTTCTATGTTTCTTTTAATCTTTGCTACATTTTGCAGCATGATCTGTGACAAGACTAACACGTGACACTTGAATGTTTACTTAAAGTTTGTTGTAGTTTTTATTGCTACTTTTAAATATTCTGCAGTACGAGCATTTCCTGATGTATCATTTGTTTTGTGAGATAAACTGTTCTGTCTTCTTTTGTTGAACAAGCACGTATTACTGGATCATTGTGTACCTTGGTCCATCCATCAAGGCACAAATGAATACTTTTTCCTTTGATGAGCTTTGTACACTTCAATTTCCTTCTTAGGCACTGTATCCGGAAGTCTTCCAGCAATATTTGTTCTTCTGGGTGGAGTGTAACGTGGTCATAATGATTGAACTGTATCAGTGAAATGAATGTTTGGAATGAGACAAAACAGAATTTGCTGCATTAATGAACCAAACAGTCTTTTAATCTGTGTTGCCTTGTTGGACTTTACTCATTCTAATTATGAACTCATCCATAATTTTACTTGACAATGAAGAAAGTCTTTTTTTGGATACAGGTAATTCCCTATCTGAGGTATATTTAGTTGCAGTGCTGCTAGTGGTACCAGTAGATGATTCTGAAGCTGCAGACATTGCAGATGATGGATATTTATAATTTATGTCTAAGGTGGACCCTGAAACAAAATATTTAAAAAGTCACTCACAAAGTCTCAGTGCATTGCTTAAAAAAATGAGGTTGTAAATGAAAGATTCCTCCTACAATAGATGTTGTTTTTTTTTTAAAACCAATGTTTAAACAATACAGTGTTTCCAAACCCAGTTCTATAGAAGAAATATGCAATAAATCATAATGGTTATCTTCTATTTAAACCCTTTTCTTTATCAATATTAAACAACTTGGAAAAAAAATTTATATTTTTATTTTAAAATTCATACATTCCTATTAACAACTTTATTCTGCACTTGTTATTTCTACCTTGGGCTTGTAGATTTGCTTATACTGAGCAATAAAACTCATTTCAGAAGATCATGGGTAATAATAAAAATATATAATTGACAAATACTCCCACCAACTAGCACATCCACTAGATTTTGAACACACATTTTGAAATTCTTAAGTAATCCGCCCAAAATAATTAACATTATTTTTCATGAATCCATCATTTACTAGCATTGCAATATATGTTGGGCAATCTGCAAGAATGATTAAACAATAAGTTGTCTAACCAGTTGATCCAGAGACTTATACATGTCCATGTCCACATCACCGTCGTCCAGTTCACTGCCTTCTGAGAAGAATTTTTCATAATGTTGCTTCATTCAGGCTACCTTGCTGTGTATCTTTGTTGCACTGTTTACATTTAGTATGTGTTCATCTTTTTCCAGTGGCACAGGAATTTCTTCAGAATATTCCCAAATAAGGTCTTTTTTCTAGTTTGAAGCCATGGCAGTGTTTTCCTTCAGTTTCCAGGTGTTGAAATAAGAGACTAGTCTACGTTTCACAAAATTTTGTTCCTTTACACTGTCCTGAGCCCAGCATTGGCCCTTTTTCTGGCTCTCTATTCTGCTCTTTTTCTGTCTCCCTCCTCCAGATAAGTAATTAACAAACCAGGACTCCTCCTCCTTGTGATAAAATCAACACACCCTTCCTCCCAACCTCCACCTCGCCAAGAAAAAGAAAACCCTCCCCCCTGACAATCCACGATTCACACAATCCTTGTGTGCTTTAGTATTTTAGTTCAGAGATGTGGATAGGGCACTTTAAGTTAATGGCTGCTTGCAGGTGTGAGAAAAAACCCCATGCTTTACTAGAAGCAGCAGTGCGTTAGTTCAACCTGACTCCACAGTATCTATATAGATTGGGTGCTGCAGTGAGGCTTTTTGGTGCTTTTATGTAAAGGTAATTTATCTAATTAATAGCTGACTGAAAGTGCCAAAAAAACTCCACTAACATACTTGATCTATATAGATGCTGTAGAGGTTGGTCAAACTAACGTGGTGCCTCTTCTGGGCACGTGCTGGACTCAGCATGGGAACACACCAAATTTAAAGTAAAGCATTATTATTTAATGACTGGAAGCAGCTGGTGTTTACATCTCTGTATATATATGCAAAGGGACCAAGAAAAGCCATTTAACTGAAATACCAGAACTAGTCAAAAGCAAAGGGTTTTTTCCCCGCATGAGCTGGAAAATAAACATCCATTATGGGTACAGAACCATAAATATCTGAGAGCTGATCTAATTAGAACTCTGGTAGAGAGGCTAAAACAGGAATTTGGTACCATCCAGGTGGGCTCATGGGATACTTGGGATCCAGGGGCACCTATACATGTGCCTGATGTCTGTTCGCATGCATTGGATCAGACTCAATAGAGTCTGTTGGAGTGTACTAATTAATTGGCATGCCCCAGCAGCTTTGGCATGTATATTCAGCATCCCTGTGCTTCAGAATGGCAGTGGGGGTGCTTTAACTAAAGCTCATCTAGTCATAGTTTAAAGTGCCCCTGCTAAATACACAAGATGCTGCTGGTGCTTTAATTAGAGTGGCTCCTGAAAGCTGCTATAATTAAAGCGTGTCCCCCCCACCCCGGTGGAGCACATGTAAAGATGCGCCAGGACTACACATGAAGCTGTCTGCTGGAGTCAGAAGCCAGGCTTCAACACCTGTGATGACTTTGCTGATCCTTTGCATCCAGTAGTTTAGACCTTGTATCACTTACAGGGTCAAGCCCCTGAACTATGCCATATTTTTATAGCTTGATCTCAAAAGTTAGGTATTCCCCCCACGCCATCATTCTTATATAGAAGAAAATCAGCTTTTAACTATACAGTTTTTAGTGGAGACTCATTGACTCCATATTTTATTTTAATAAATTATATTAAATCGTGGCCTGTGCTATATTAAATTTAACTTTCATTTTAAACTGTCTTATTTTTAAAAAGGAAAACTTAAATTATAATTTAAATATAAAATTAAAAAAGTCCCACTTAAATAAAAAATCTGATTTAAATTTTAAAAATCTGATTTTTTTTAAAAGCTTTTTTTTTAAATATGGATTTTTATCTACCCTGTCTACACAGCTATTAGAATGTAACAGATTCCCCACTCCTCTTTTGAAATTTTCTGCTTCTGAAGAAACTCCAAATATCCTAACCTGACACTAGGGGTCATTTAAGGCAATGTGTGAAACCTACTAAGGAAATGTGGGTGGAACTGGTGCCTCATATTAATAATATGTTTACAGCAAAAAGTAAAATACAGTAAAAAAAAAAAAAAAAATGTAATTCAATATTCTGGTTGACTACCCACAGGTAGTTACAACATTGTAAAAGAAAGTAGTGCTAGAACACAATAAGACCAAAGAGACGGTATTACAGAAACATCTTCTGGAGATGCTCAGCAACTATAGTGAGGAAAAAATATTCTCTAAAAGCATTTTGAAAGCAGCTGTTCACAGACAGAGGATTCCTGGTTCAGTTAGTGTATGGATCTCATAGTCAGCCATGTCAGATTTAATTCAGAATGCCTTAAAATTAATCAAAGTAATTGAATAAGAACTGCTTTGGTCATCCAGTATTACATAGGACCATGGAAAAGTAGGGCTGGAAGGGGACCTCATGGGATCAGCTAGTTCAGCCCTCTGACCAAGGTAGGAGCATCTGTAACTAAACCAGTCCAGCCAAGTGTCTGTCTAACTTGCTCTTGAAAGTTTCCAAGGATGGAGATTCCACAGTTTTTCTAGTAGTTAGTTTCAGTATTTGGTCACTCTCATAATCAGAAAGTTTTTCTTATTCTCCAGTCTAAATTTCCTCTGCTACAGTTTGAGACAATTGCTCTTTAGTCATGTCCTCTACAGCAGGGGTCACTGATGTTTTCCAACAGGGGGCTGGAATGACCTGATGACCCAGCTCAGGTCAGAAGCAGCTGGGCACTAGGACCCAGTAATTTTTGCTTCTTTTCACTGCACAGATGTGATGGCGCGAAAGCCCTCCTCCACTGGAGCATGTGCAGTGCTATGGCACAGGCAGAGCTTCCCCTCTGAAGTCCCAGGCATCATATTGCCTGGGACTTCAGAGGAGCACCTGATTGCAGTGTGGCACAGAATTTCCCACTGCTAACTGCTACAAAAGCCATTGCTCTGTGGGCTGAATTCAAAGTTTCAAGACAATTCCAGCCCACAAGTCATAGGTTACCAACCCCTGCCCTACAGTCAGAGAAAAGTCTGCATCTATATAATCACACATCAGATAGTCAAAAACTGGAAACTATCACAGTCTCCTTTAGTCTTCTTGTCTCCAGACTAAATAGTTCTATTTCTTTCAGCTTTCCTTTTAAGTTGTGCTTCCTAAGCCTCTTATTATTGTCACTTTCTGCTGGCCTTTTTCTAAACATCATTATTTACATGGAGAGTCCAAAAAATGGGCGAAGTACTCCAGAGGAGGTTTCACCAGTGATGAATACAGAGAAGGAATTACTTCCCTGGATTTGCAAGTGACATTCCTGTTAATGTAGCCTGGTATGCTGTTGGCTTTTTGCAACAAGAGCACAGTTGCCTCATATTCAGTTTATAGTTCACTGTAACCCCCAGGTCCTTTTGGTTTGGTTGCAGTACTGAAGTGGTTACGGTTTCTTCTGTACTACAGCCTAGCCTTTCCCCAGTCTGTATTCATGCATGCAGTTATTGACTATTATCTCATTGATTTCTCAACTATTTCTCTCTGAATCTTAGCCAAACCCTCTGGCATATCTGTAGCTCCACCAAACTTCATGTCACCCACAAATTGGCTAAGCGTGTACTCAACCCCATCATCCCAATCATTAATTAAGATATTAAATAGTATTGGACCCAGGACAGACTTCTGAGGAAACCCACTTTTCCTGCTCCCAATTGGACATTGAATCACTGATGACTGCGTGCTGAGTTTGAAAATCCACCCAGTGGTGTATCAATCTTAGAGTACTTTCATCTAGTCTGCATTTCCTTATTAATGAGAATATCATGAGACTGTGTCAAAAGCCTTGCAAAAGTCAAGGTATAGCACAACCATTCCTCTCTCCCCATCCACAGGGCATATCACCTTATTATAGAAGGAATATGACCAGCCTTCTACACCTTGAATATCTTGGGTTCTACATATCATCTATTTCTAGATCGTCCTCCTCATTCAGTAGCAGACCTAAACTTTCCTTGGGCATCATGTTACTTCTAATGTACTTTTTAGAATTTTTTTTTTGTTGCTGTTTATGTCCCTTGCTAGCTGTATCTTAATTTGTGCCTTTGCCTTCCTTATATTCCCTCACTTTGGTTTAAATTTGACCTCATTTCAGGCATTTGAAGTTTGTATATGAGTATTAACTTTGTTCCACTTCCCATCCTACATAGCAGTACATGATCTCACAAAACAACATATGTTCTGATTCATAATATTGCATATCTGCATGTAAGGATTGCAGTACGATTCAATTGCAAATTGCAGTTCAAGTCAATTCGGGTAAAAACTGCTCCCCTGGGGCTTTTTTCACTAGACAGTGAAAACTATTCAGTTTACTGTGGAAGATGCCTTAGATCATAAAGAAAAAAAATCTTATGGACAGGATCCCAGGTGGAAAAAAAAAAAATCTTTAAAGCCTTTTGTTATCAGAACCAAGGAGTGCATTATTATTGCTCTAAGGCAAAATACAATATGAAACATCAGGGACATGTATATACCTGATATCAACTCATTGACAGATGGAGACAGTTTTTTAAAACTGAAGCCCTCAAACTATCTCCTTCAAAATGCCAAATCTATACAAACCTAAATTGTGTCTTTAAGAGTCCCAACATAGGAGTAATGAGGTAATGATTTGCATTATGAGATTGAGTGTTGCTTAGTATATTTGTGGATGATACCAAGTTGGGTGGACTTGCAGACACTCTGGAGTACAGAGCTAGAATCCAGAATGACCTGAATACACTGGAGAAATGGTGCACAGTCAATTAGATGAGATTCAATAAGGACAGGTGCAAAGTTCTGAATTTCAGTAAGGATGAAATAATTGCATGCACAAACATAGACTGGGGATGACTGGCCAGGGTGCAGTACTGCAGAGAAGGATCTAGGGGTTACAGTAGATCATAAACTGATTATGAGCCAACAGTGTGTTCTTGTTCCAAAAAAATACCAATAGCCTCCTGGGTTGTTAGCAGGAGTGTTGCTTATAAATCCACAGAAGCAGTTCTTTCTCTGCATTCATCACTGGTAAAGCCTCTTGTGGAGTACTGTGTCCATTTTGGGCCTCATGCTTCAAGAAGGATGTGGAGTTTGGATAGAGTCCAACAAAAATCATTAGGGGTGTTGGAAATATAATTTATGAGGAAAGGTTGAAAGACCTAGAGGTTAACTTAGTCTGAAGAAAAGAAGACCAAGGAGGGATTTGATGACAATCTTCAAATACCTTAAGGACAATTACAGAGAGGATAGAGATGGGCTTTTTCTGTGGCATTTTTTTTTACTTTAGTCTTCACAAATAAGTTCAGCTATCAGATGAATAGCTAAGTTGGCAGCAAGAGTAGAAAAGGAGATCATTAGTAAAGGGAAAGAACAGGGTACAATTATTTAGAGATGCTAAATGTTTTTAAGTACACTGGACTGGACACAGTTCAATTAAGGAATTAGCTACAGTAATTGTAGAGCCAGTGGCTACTCTCTTTGAGAATGTGTGGAGGTCATTTGAGGCCACAGAGCACTGGCAAAGGGTAACTAGATTGTCCCTCTTTAGAAAAGGGAAGATATAGAATCCAGGTAATTATAGACCAGTTGGTCTCTTCTTGATTACCTGGAAAGATACTATAATATAAGAAATGTGTTTCAAAGTATGTAGGGGAAAACAAGGTGATCAGGAGAAGCCAACATGGATTTACCAAGAGCAAGTCATGCTTGGCCAGCCTGATTTCTTTCTATGACAAGTTTATGGGCTTTGTGGATAGGGGGAGAGCAGTGAATGTGATATAGTTTGACTTTAGCAAGGCTTTTGACATTATTTTCCATAACATTCTTATTGGTAAGCTAAGGAAGCATAGTAGGTGAAGTTACATAACTGGTTGGATCACTGTGCTCAGAGTACCAGGGTGCTTTACTGGGTCTGGTACTATTTAGTATAGTTATTAATTTTGAGTGCACACTTAGCAAATTTGTAGATGACGTCAAACAGGGTAGAGTTGTAGACACTAGAGAATAGTATTACAGTTCAGAATGACCCTGATAAACTGAAGAAATGGTCTGGAATTAATAGAGTGAAATTCACTAAGGACAAATGCAGAGTCCTGCACTTAGGAGAGAACAATTTTATGCACAAATACAGACTGCAGAATGCCTGACTAGACTGCAGTAGTGCAGAAAAGGAGCTAGGATGGGGTGTCAAACTCACTTGGTCCTGTGGGCTAGATGAATAACATGGGACCAATCCACAGGCCAGATGAATACCACAGGGATGACTCTGCAGGCAGGATTGCACACTCCCCCCCAGCTGCTGGATCCAGCTCCTGCTCAGTGCTGAGTGTGCAGCACAAGTTTGTAGTGGGTGCCACAGATGTTGGATCTAGCATGTGTGTGTGTGGGGGGGAAGAGGGGGGCAGGCTGACACTACATGGGAGCCATGTACAAATGCAGTGCCTGTACCAGGACGCACAAAGGCCCATGTCCTGGGCCAGCATCAGGGACCAGATGATATGGCTTTGCAGACCAGATCTTTGATGCCCCTGATCAACGGATGTAATTCTTCCACCTTGCTCAGTAGTGGTGAGAATTTACCTGGAATACTGTGACTAAGTTTAGGCCAAAATCCCACAACATTTAAGGAAAGATGTGGACAAATTAGAGTCCAGTGGAAAGCAACAAAAACGAGTGGAGGTCTGGAAAGCATGATTTTTGAGGAAAGGCTGAAAGAACTGGACTGTTTTAGTCTCAAGAAGATAAGATTGAGGGAGGATTTGACAGTATTCGGTTACCTGATATTTGATTTAGCATTGGAACCATTGGCTATAGCTTTAAGGACTAAGAGTGATTATTAAAGACATTACTATAATGTAGGAAAAAGAGAACACAAGATCCTGTTGTGTGTAGATTATGCACTATTCCTGTTACAGCCTGAGAGATCAGTGCCTGCCTTTGCATTATTAATGTGCTGCTGGTAGATACATGTGGAAGATGCATTGTATTTCAGGCATTGCTTGGTCACATGTTTTGGTCATGTCCTATTATCAATTCTTTTTGGAAAGAAATTATGACTAGAGTTAATATGGTTTTCAACACAGCACTGATACCATTGGCAAATATGCATATTCTTTGGTCTATGCCTAAGGAGCTCAAATTGAATTCTTTTCAGATTGAATTCCTGCAGCAGGCCTTGTTAGTGACAAGCAGGTTTGCATTACTCCTTTGGAAAAGTAGGACAGCTCCAAAAATTGAAAACCTGGTATAATGAAATGGCTTTACTAGCATCCATAGAAATAATTGTGTTTTGCAGTTGTAACTGCTTTGAAAAGTTTAGTTCAATTTGGAAAGATTTTTTTTAGGATATTTTGGCAATGAAATTTTAGTGGATTATTAGTCCTTCCATGGTTATCCTTTTTTCTTTTATCCTTCCCACTTCCTTCCTTCCTTTTTTCCTTTATTGCTTATTATTTGTGATAGACATATGTATTTTAGATTGATACATGCATACATCTTTCTCTTTCTATATATATCTATATATGCATATTTCTGATTTTTGTGTTGCAATTCAAAATCAATAAAAAACTAAATAATATTGAAATGGATGACCTAGAGAGGTTATGGAAATGTCTTTGGAGGTTTTTAAGGGGAGGTTAGACAAACACTTAGATGAGCTGGTTTATATGGGGGTTAGTTTGCCTTAAGCTGGGTAAGGACTAGATGACCTTTTGGAGGACCCTTCTAGTCTGATTTTTGTGTAATTTTATAAAACTCGCTTATTAAAAATAGCATAGCTAATCCTTATTATAGTTAGTAGTGATTACTTAGTAGTCAGTCTCTAATCGTACATCCCAAAGGAGTGATCTTTTCATTTTGTTTTTATTTTTCATATCTGAAATACTTAATGAAAATTTTGTTACTAACTCATTAAGACTCTGGATTTCCAAAATCTCTTGTTCTATGATGCTATCATGCCACTGAATGATAGCCACACAAGATTTTTATTTTGCTGAGGGGAAGGCCCTATTCCTTACTGTTGTGAGATTTGCAGCATCTTTCCAAAAAAGACTCAGTGGTTTTAGGGAACTGAGCCTTTGTGCTTTTTTCCTGAAACAGTCCATACAACTTTACTTAGAAGATCCTGGATTCCCTGCTTCTTAGTCTTCTGGAGAATAATTTTTTGCAAAATCAGCCTCCATAGCTTTAAACTCCAACTAAGATCTTTTAAAATTTAGTAAGGAGAGTAACAGTGCCTTTCAGAATCCTACAGAGGATATATACAAAAAAAATCACTTGACCCCCTTGACATGTGCAAGGTTTTATTGTTAAAGGCTAGGGACGAAAGTTACATACAAACCGGTTTAAGTGATCAGAAACTGGTTTAAAGCTGTAACAGAATGGGAGTCCATAGCATATAAACCTCTTTCAAAATAGCCAGAACTGGTTTAAGATAAACTTCGTTGGATGTAATATCAGACTTAACTAATTTAGGTTAAACTGATTTATGGAACTTTTGTCCCATATCCCCTCCTGGTTCAAGTTATCTGACAGTCCTCAAGCATCCCAGGATTCATTGTAGCCCTAGGCTGTGCTGTTTGCTCTAACAGGCAAGGTTTGCTCTGCTCCTTAGTCAGAGTACTGTCATTCTGGGTAGCTGAGAAAGGGGTGGTAAGAAAGCACCAGACCCCACATCTGGGTGCTGCTGAATGGAGTGATAGATATATATGTATGAGGGTGGGGAGAGGAGGGAGCCAGGTCCCTGGCCAGGTGCTGCCTGGGAAGGGAGCCTGCAGCGGGGGTTTAGCTCTGGCTCCCCAGAGCCAGGAGCTGGGAGCCACAGCCCCTTCTCAGTCTCCAGGCTGGCTGAGGGTAGGGGATGGGGAAAAGCTTGGCACTGGGGCTTGGCTGCAACCCCAGAGCCAGGAGCCACACCCTCTTTTCAGCTTCTGGGCTGGCTTGGCCTCACCCCTCCAGAATCAGGAGCAGGGCTGGAGTGCCCTTCTCAGCCTGTGAGCTGGCCAAAGATGGGGGTGGGGGGCAGAAGCCCACAGCAGGCCTTGGTTCCACCCTCCAAAGCTGGGAGCCATGTCTCCTCTCGGCCAGCCCAGAGGCTGAGAAGGGGACTTGGAAGGGGACTCCAGCCCTGCTTCTGGTTCTGAGGGGCAGAGCCAAGCCCTGGTGCAGGTGTCTTCCTCTTCCCAGCCAGCTAGGAGGTTGAAAATGGGGTATGGCTCCTGACTAGCCAAGCCCTGGTGCATGCTTCTCCTCTTGCTCTCCCCCCCCCCCCGGCGAACCCTGAGAAGGGACTGTGGCTCCCTGTTCCCTTGCCTCCTTCCCCCCCTGGAGTCCTGTGAGTCCATGCAGGGCAAAGGTGGCTGGGGGAGGGGGGCAGTGGGCTGCAGGTCTGGAGTGAGGAGCACTGGCAGGGCTAGGGAATCTGTGGCTTGAGAATGAGGGGCAATGCTATGGGCAGGGGCGGGGCACAGGCATATTGGGGCTGCTCAGCACCACAAAGCAGCAAGGGGGATAGCTGCAGCTGGACCCACATCCTGGTGAGGGCCAGGATAAAAAAACAAAACAAAATCAAATGCCAGACTATATAGGTATTTCAAATTTATTTCATTATAATGACTGAGGCACTGGTTGGCTTCTAAATTGCCTTAAAACTGTAAATATATAAATAAAGCACTGTGTTTAACTGATACATATGTATACATATATGGCATTTAATTTTAATAGCAGAAAAAACATGAATTTTGGTGGTTTTAATCAGAATTTGGGATTTTTAAATAGAAAATCAGGACTTTTCATCACAATCATCTCCTTTTGCCTATTTTTCTCTGCATTCCTAAGGAACCACAAACAACAATGTAAGATTAAATATCTGAAGGGAGTAACTTGATGGTAAAACAGATTATGCTTTAAGATTTTGGCATGTGTATCCCAGCCTATAAATAAAAACATTTAAATCTGAATTTATATTAAAGACAAACTGCATGTAGGCCACCAGAGCCCATGATAAAAAGATATAGCCATTTGAAAGCCATCTACAGTTTCCAGTGCTTCAAACCACCTTTTCTTTTCCTTGAGAGAGCAACAAATTTGACTTCTTGATGGAACATAGCTCTGGCTCCCTGTAATTTTTCATCCCTTTGGCTATCATGTAACTCATTTCTGTGATGCCTGGTTCACTAAAATTTTATATCGGTGGACGTTTGAAGGTTGTATTATTTGGGCTTTGTCAGGGGTGTCAAACTCGCTTTGGGCCAGATACAGATTTCAGGGCTCTTTGCAGGCCAGATCCAACCTGGGACATGAGGAGCTCCTCAGCTCCTGCTCTGACCTGGAGTACATGATGGCAGAAGTTCTGGCTTCAGCTCCATCCCAGAGCATGCGGTGGCTCTGGCTCTGGCTTCAACCTGGATCTTGTGATGGCAGCTCTGGCAATGGTGGCGTCTTCAGCTCTGGGGTACGTTATAGTGACTCCAGCCTCCGTGACATGTCCTATGATGGGACTGGAACTGCTGATCCTGCATGCTTTCTACTGTGACAGCAGCTCCAGCTGTGGCTCCAACATGGGGTGAGGGCTGGTGGCTGAGGAGTTAGGGCCACAACACTGTGGGTGGGTGAAGCAGCTGGAGGGTGACCAGGGCTTTGTCAGTACTCATTTACCCTCATGTTGATTATCATATACACTGGGGCCCATGGGCCCTTGATTTTGTGCCAGGTGGCGCCTTCTCCCCCACCACTTCCAATCTAGCCATGTTGGTAGTCCAGTGGGCTAAATAGTGCTGCTCAGGTGGCCAAGTTTGGCCCCCATACTTTATGTTTGACACTCCAGGTTATGATTCAATTCTGATTTTTACTCCTTTCTCACTCTCTCCTCTGTCCCATTCATGGACTCCTTTCGTGAGAGCCTGTTAAAAGAAAAGGTGTAAATTCTAAGATCTCTTGGTGCAATAGAAGTACTGCATCATCAAGGAGGAGGAGGGGGGAGATCAGGGTTCCATTCAAGGCATTTCCTTACCTGAAAGAAAAAGGGAAGTCTCTATCCCTTTCTGTATCTATCCGTTCTGTGTTGTTCCAAGAAAACTGATCTATCTGCCTTGCCATATTCAGTTCTTACTATACTATTAACCTTGTGTGTCTAGCTCTGCCATCTGCTGGCTGTATGCAGTGTGCTAAGATCTGGGTTTTGAGGGTTCTGAGAGAAAGATTGGGAAGGGTCTCTGCATTTTGCTGACTGTTAATAATTTTAATTTGCATAAATTTGCTGCAAATGCAAACCAATGCTCTTAGTATACTCTTGGTAGCTGAAGAAGTGTGTAAGTTATTGCATGATGGATATAGGTTTCCTGTCAATTTGGAATGAAGTTGGCATGACAGAAGGAGACCAGGATGGAATGAATACCTGGAAGGGAAAGTGCAAAAGAGGTTAGACTGAGGAATGCTGCAGAGGTTTTTTGTAGGTGGTTTTTCAGATGAAACAGGAGGTGATTTTTATGGACTTGAGGGGATGTGGAGGGCAAATTAAAAGTTCAGATCTCCTTAGGAAATATTAATTACTGACAGTAGGCAGTAATGTTAGATTGCAGACAAGGAGGAAGGAAGGAGTGAAATGAAATTTTGGATAGTTAGGTTCTTTTACAAATTAGTCATTTTACATTTCAGCTTTGGATATGCTGAGAAGAAGTAAATGGATAGAAGCAAGGGGATGATGTTTTGCCAAGCAGAAAATGAATTAAGATCTGTTGGAAAGGATACTTTATGGAATGTGGTCTTTTTATTTCAGACATGCAACTTTCTCTCAGTTTCTTTCAGTGCTGTTTCTCTAAGTTTTTGTGAAAATTGGTGTGAAGAATACTGAAGCCAGAAAAAAGTATTTTTCATTAGCTGGTTTAATAAACTTAGTTCTTTTTGGTGATGTATAGGTATGCACTGCTGAATGTTTAACGTTTAGTACCTTTTCATACTTCAGGCTACTAATAAACTAAATTGTCTCATTTCTTTTTCTTTCTACTATTCCTAGGAACTCCGAGTCCCTTTTTCCCTGGAACCCAGGGGGTTTACTCGTGTGCTTAATTGTAATTCCTTTCCTTTCTTTTTCTCATTTAAAAGTTCAATATTTATTTTTAAAAACAAATTTTGAAAGGTCTGATAATGGAAAGTCTGTTGTGTTGTAGCAATACATAAAAAAAAAGATTTTGTTTTAGTCTTGCAGTGCTATAGTTGAGGTCAGTGAAGGCTAACTTAAGGAAAAATGCATGTACAGAATTGTCAGTCTATAAACTGCTACTTGCAGTCTTTGGAGTACTTACAAGCCTGTTTAATTGCTGTTAGCTGCTTCTAGGTCAATCTGCATTGCAGTAGCATAGTTTATTATAAAAATGGTAACCTACTGCTTGTATACTGAAGAAACACCATCATGAAAATCAGTATTAAGAGAGCTCATAAAAATAAAAAAGGTTGGAAAAAGAAAAATAGCATAAATGAACAATAGCTTTGCATATGTTTCCATTTTAGGTAATAAAAGAAACATTAAATTTACTACATAATGTCTTTTCTCATATATTGGGCTATTTTATTATTAATTGTTTGCAATGTGTGAAATATTGCACTAATAACCACATGGTGTTCAAGTTACTTTAGAATTGGCGAACACATTGTTTTATAGCTTATATAGTCTTCAAAACAACGGGTTTGAAGAATATATATATAGTCTTCAAAACAACGGGTTTGAAGAATATATATATAGTCTTCAAAACAATGTATTTGAGTTATTGTGTAACCTTAATAAGCTTTCTTTACCTTAGTTGAAGAGGGGAGACTGATATTATTTGCCAACTTTGTTGCATGTCAGCATCAATACATTTATTTTTAATTTTATTTTAACTTTAATATATTTGATTATCAATCAGATAATTTAATTTAATTTAATTTAATTTAAGCACTGATAATAATTTGTCTGAAACATAATGTGGTGAAGCAGAGGAATAGAAGTTTTCCATCTGTGCATGGTCAATGGACTTATAATGTTTGTTACTTTGTGAGCTAAAACAGTTTTGGAGTGAATTGAACATCTGAAAATGCGGCCATGGACTGGTTCCTGGCGTTGGATTATGCTCATCCTTTTTGCCTGGGGGACATTGCTCTTTTATATTGGAGGACACTTGGTACGAGACAGCGAGCACCCAGATCATTCTAGCCATGAACTATCTAAGATACTTGCAAAGCTTGAACGTTTAAAGCAACAAAATGAAGATTTAAGGAGGATGGCAGAATCTCTCAGGTAGGTTTTAAAATGAATAAATTATTTTTTAAAAGTCTTTATGAGGTGTCAGAAGGTTCTTTGACAAGTTTTATTTTTAACTGCTTGTGCACATTGTCTTAACATGAAATATAGATTCTGCTAAACTTTTTTCTAGTTATTATAAACACTATATATTTTCATATCAGAATTTAAATTAGCATTTTTCCATTAATTTGTACTTACACTTATTGATTTATTTTGAATAAACCTTTTGAAAAATATGACATGATCATGATAAATGCAGGTATCTTAATGCAGGCTTTGATGTTTCAGAAAGACATAAATTTCAATGCTGTATATTTGTTGTTTTAAAATGTAGGATGTTGAAACAAATATGCATCATGTTAAATATTTTTCTGAGCATCCAGATAGCTTGGAATTGATGTTAAAGCCTCTTTACTATATTATGTATTCTTGGTGTTCATACTTTATAGAAGTAAAATAATTAATTAGTATTTTTTAAAATTCATAAATAATTCACATTTACTACATATGATGCAGAGAATCCATTGCTTTGGTCATCTTTATGATTGAGTGGACCAGTGCATGTAACATGGATTTAGTTTTTGAAAAATGAAATTATATTTGTACCCTTGGGTCCTATGCAACTCAGGAACACTTTTCAGTAATGTCCATCTTTTACTAACAATAAAAATAGAACTGCTAACTTTTGAATATTATGTTAAGTAGAACTGTTTTAAGCCACTCTAATTACTGTGGGTGTCTATGCATGTTCTCTGGCACGTTCTGATTAGAACACATTGGAGCAGACTCGATGAATTGAGTCTGCTGGAGCATTCTAATTAGACCAATACAGCATGCTGCAGTGTCTCATGTATTCACTGTTCCATAGTTCAAAATGGTAATGGGGATGCTTTAACTGAAGCTTGTTGAATGAACTTTAGTTAACGAACCCCCACTGCTGTTTTGGAATGTGGGATACTGAATACACAAGATGTTGCACCATTTTAATTGGAGTGGCTCCCAAGAAGCACTCTAACACCCTCCCCCACCTGCCCATCCTCCCTCAAGCATGTGGGTAGGCATACCGTGTGTTTAAGCCAGTAACAATAGCCAATTGGTTAGCCCTTTTGAAGCTGAACTCTTATCTTAAGTGAAAGAAACCTTTGAAATATTTGTGTAGTGTAGTGGTCTCAACTTTTTTATGCTCCAGGCCTGTCTCTAACTTTTTGTGAATTGGGTATCACTCCATTTCTGAAACCAGTGTTTCAGAATATAGAATATAGTGAATATATATTCACTATAGAATATATATTCTAAGAATATATATATAAGCACTAAGAATATAGTGCTTGCCTTATTGCATAGGGGCTGGGCAGGAATGAGCATGAATTTACCTTCTCATGCTCTGTGGCACCTTAAAAAGGAAGGTAAGAGCGCAGGCTGGGGCTGTTGTATCATGGAAATAAACGTTTTTGAGTCAGTAGTGTTGATGTGAAGGTTTTGAATTCTTTGACACTGGGCAGATGTTCTGGGAAGGACTGTTATCAAGAGAGAGGATCCATCTGACCAGAAATGGAAAGAGCACATTGTCTGGCCAACTTACCAATAAAACTTTAAATTGTGTTCCATGGAGATGCCAAACAAAACTCTCCAGAAACTGAGCCAGTGATCAGGAAGGGAAAGGCATAGAAACAGCAGCTCAGCTTGGGTCTGGGGCCAGGGCCAGGAAGATAGAAGACAGCAACAAGGGATACAAAAGGGAAACAAGCAGGTCAAAATGCAAAATAAATATGCATGTACACAAATGTGATGCAAGTATATAAATGTGAAAAATATAGGGAACAAAAAAGATGTTCTTGGAGTTACAGCTTTTGAAAAGAGCTGTGATCTGGTTGGTATCACAAAGACTTGGTAGGACAGATACCACAACTGGTAAGTCAGCATTAAGGGGTACACTGTACTGGAAAGACAGGTTTGGGAGGAAAAGAAAAGTGGTGTTGTTTCCTTATCTGTCAAAATTATGTACACTTGTTTTCTGGTTTAGGAGGAAGAAAGTAGCAGCTCAGAACATACTTGGGTAAAGATAAAAGACACAGCACCATTACAATGGTGCGGGTTTAGTATAGAACAAGTCAAGAAAAAGAGGTCGATGAGGCGCTCTTTCTGGAAATGACAAAATTATGCGAAAGTTATGAGATGGTATTGTTGGAAGACTTCAGTATTCTGGACCACTGCTGGATGAATAATACGACCAGACATAAAATGTTGAGGAAGTTCCTCAACGTTGAGACTACAGCTAGATAATAGTCTACTTTGGGTCTTGTCCTGACCAAAAGATTAAAAAAAATATTCCCTTTACCTGGCAAGAGAAATTTAAAAAAAACAAGGAGAAATTCTATAAATACATTGGCCTGAAAAGAAAGATCAAGAAAGCTGTGAGTTTACTGTTAAATAATAACAATGACCCCTCACAGCACCCTGGCCTTGCTGGTTCCTGTCACTCCGCCTCCCTCCAGCTCCCCTCCCAGCCCTGCTGGTGCTCCTCACTTGCCACCCACAGTTCCCTGGCTCTGCTGGTGCCTCTCACTCCCCCCGCCACTACCCCCCAGCCCTACTGGTGCCCCTCCCTCCCCACCACATGCAGCCCACTCCACCCCTGCCCCTTGCACAGAACTTAGGGCACAGGTCCCCCCTGCCCCCTGGGAGTGTATGCATTGGTGGGGAGGTGGCCCAGCATGCCCACCAATCCCCCTGCCACTGCGTGGACAAGTTGCCCGTGGCCCCATCCCACTCTCCGCCCAACCTTTGCGGCCGTGCCTTATGGCCCCGAGCTCCAGGCACTGCCTGGCTGGGCAGCAGGCCCAGCCCTGCTCAATTCCTTCCCTACGGGGACCTTAATCTGCTGATTTCCAGGCTGTCAGGAGCCATGTGCATATGTGAAACAGAAAACCTGGATCCGTGCTAATAAACACTATTTGAATAAGAAAGGGGATAAGCTGAAGAATGAGATAAAAGAAATAGCTTTTGATGGGACGGAATGAATTAAGGTCAGGAAGGTCTGAGGAGCTTCATCCCAGAGTACTGAAGGAACTGGCAAAAGAGGTCTTGGAACTCTTAGCAATGATCTTTTCAATAGAGATGCACCAATATCAGATTGGTACTGATATAAAGAAAATTCACTATATTGAAAATCAACCTGATGTGGCTGATAAATGTCTGTGCATGTGCGCAACTGCAGCACAGCACACAGGCAGTGAGAAACACAGCCTGGCAGCTTAGAGAGCTGGGTGCAGGTGGTAAGTCTGTTATGGTAGAAGGGGGCAGATCAGTGCCCCCTGTGGTGAGGGAGGGAGTGGGGCTGAGGCATGCACTGCCCAACTGGGGTGGGGCAGGGCATGGGACAGAACCTCAGCTTGTCTGAGGATGCAGGGAGGGGGAGTGACTCTATCCTTTGTGCACATTGTGGGAGGGCACAGGAGGGAGCGTGTGCCCCTGGACCTGTGTGGGGCGGGGTGGGCTGCAGCTGTGGGCCGGGGCCGGGGCCGGGGCCGGGGCTGTGCTGGATTCTTCCTGGCAGGGGTGGGTGCTGAGCTGTGCTGCACTGTGCTTGGGGTGGGTGGCAGTGCTGGGAGGGGACTCTGGGGGGAGCTGCAGCCACACCAAATTTTGCTGTAGCCCCTTCATACCCCCACTCCCAGCACCACCACCACCTGCCCTGAGCACAGCGTGGCCCCTTCCCCCCAACTCAGGAAGAGCCCAGCATGGCCCTGGCCCCCAGCCCATAGCTGCAGGCCACCCCAGCCTGCGCAGATCTTGGGGCAGCCCCCCATGCTCTCCAGGGATGCATGCAGCTGCTCCACCTTCCTGTGTGCCCCTGAGCTGTGGCTCCATCCTGCACCCCGCCCTGCCCTGGCTGGGCAGCACCTACCTTGGCACCAGCCCCACTCCCTCACTGTGCAGGGCATTGACGTGCCACCCCACACCCCTTCCCTCCCCTTTCACCGCAACAGACTTATCAGATGGATGCAGTCGTATCAGAAATCAGATTGGTATTGGCTGTTGTGCCTCCTTAGAAATCAGCTGTCTACATTGGCTTCCAAATCTCTGTTGGTGCACCCCTACTTTTCAAAGATGGGAAATGGGTGATATATCAGAGGATTGGTATTGTGCCCATATTTTTAAAAAGGCAAAAAGGAGGGCTTGGGGAACTATAGACTGGTTTGCCACAGCTCAATACCTGGGAAGTTAGTGGAGCATATCATAAGGAAGTCTGTTTGCAAGTGGAGGAGGAAAAGCTGATAAAAACAACATGAATTTACTATGAACAAGTCATTCCAGACAAACTTGATCTCCTTGATCTACAGCGACCTAATCAATGACCTAATCAACGACCTAACGATCAAAGGGAAGTTAGGTGACAGTGACCATGAGCTGATCACCTTTGCCATCTGCTGTAAAGCTGGCAAGTCAGTCAGTAATACAGAAGTCCTCAGCTTCAGGGAATCTGATTTTGACAAGCAAAGGAGGCTTATCAGAGAGACCCTAAAGGACCACAACCCAAAGGAGAGGGGAGTGGTTGCTCCTCAAGGGAGCAATCCTGGATGCACAAGCAAAGTCTATCCCATCTCGGAGGAAAGGCAGCAAAAGGCACAGCAGTCCCCTTGGCTGTCCAGGGAACTGGTGGACCTCCTGCATCTTAAAAGGAAGACCTACAAAGGATGGAGAACTGGAACCACCACCAAGGAGGAATACTCTGCTCTGGTCCATACCCGCAGAGAACAAACCAGGAAAGCCAAGGCTGTGATGGAACTCCAGCTAGCTACAAATATCAAAGACAATAAAAAGTCCTTTTTTAGGTATGTGGGGAGCTGGAAGAAAAGCAAGGGCACCATGGGGCAACTGACAACCAATGCCCAGGAAAAAGTGAACTTGCTAAATGGGTACTTTGCATCAGTTTTTCACCAGTCCCATGGGATGGCCCTGCCTACTGTAGGTCAGGGAGGCCCAGGTGGGGGAGATTCCTTGCCCTCCATTGAAGCTGACCTCATGAAGGAACACCTTAACAGGCTGGATACCTTCAAGTCAGCCAACCCTGACGGGTTGCACCCAAGGGTACTCAGGGAGCTGGCAAGCATCATAGCTCAGCCTCTGGCACAGATCTCTGAGAGCTCTTGGCGCTCTGGTGAAGTGTGCGAAGATTGGAAGAGGACCAATGTCATGCCTATCTTCAAGAAAAGGAGGAACGTGGATCCAGCAAATTACAGGCTCATCAGCCTGACTTCTATCCTGGGGAAGGTCTTGGAAAAGATTATCAAAGAGGATGTCCTTAACAGACAAGCTGAAGGCAATATCCTGAGGGATACCCAGCATGAGTTTGTTGCGTGTAGGTCTTGCTTGACCAATCTCATTTCCTTTTATGACCAGGTGACATCACCTGGACAAGGGGGAAGAGATCGACGTTGTATATCTTGACTTTAAAAAAACCTTTGATCTGGTATCCCACAATCACCTCTTGGCTAAACTGGTTAACTGCGGCCTCAACCACACCACAATCCGCTGGCTGGGGAATTGGCTCCATGGTAGGACCCAGCGGGCAGTGGTCAGTGGGAGCTAATCGTCTTGGTGCATGGTCATTAGTGGGGTCCCTCAAGGCTCATCCTAGGGCCTAAGTTATTTAACATCTTCATCAATGATGTGGACATTGGTGTCAGAAGTGGACTGGCCAAGTTTGCCAATGGTACAATACTCTGGGGTAAAGCAGCCACACCTGAGGATCGGAGGATGATCCAGACGAATCTGGACAGACTCATGAAATGGGTGGATGAGAACCTGATGGCACCGAAAAATACGAGGTTCTCCACCTTGGGAGGAAAAACCTGCAGCATACTTATAGGCTCAGCAGTGCTGGGGGTCATGATTGACCACAAGATGAACACGAGCCCTCAATGTGATGCTGCAGCTAGTAAAGTGAGCAAAACACTGACTTGTATCCAGAGATGCTTCTCAAGCAAATCCCAGGATATCATTCTCCCCTTGTACTCGGCCTTGGTGAGGCTGCAGCTGGAGTACTGCATCCAGCTTTGGGCTCCACAATTCAAAAAAGATGTGGAGAAGCCTGAGAGGGTGCAGAGGAGTGCATGATCAGAGGTAAGAAAAGCAGACCTTATGATGAGAGGCTGTGTGCCATGGGAGTCTTCAGCCTGAAAAAGCACAGGCTCAGGGGTGATCTGGTAGCCACCTATATGTTTATCAGGGGTGCTCATCAGGATCTGGGGGAACATCTGTTCACCAGAGTGCCCCAAGGGATGACAAGATCGAACAGTCACAAACTCCACCATGATCGATTCAGGCTGGACATAAGGAAGAATTTCTTCACTGTTCGAGCCCCCAAGGTTTGGAATAGACTGCTGCAGGAGGTGGTTCAAGCACCCAGGTTGAATGCCTTCAAAACACATTTGGATGCTTATTTTGCTGGGATCCTATGATCCCTGCTGACTTCCTGCCCCTGCAGCAGGGGGCTGGACTCTGATCCTCTGGGGTCCTTTCCACCCCAAATGTCTGTGAAATCAGTGAAATCCTTCTTGGATAACTACTTAGGAAGATGAAGGCAATGCATTGGATAATAGTGTATCTGGACTCCAGCAAGGCTTTTGACAAGTTCTGTGATGACCTTCTCATAAACAAATTGGAAAAATGTGAGCTAATTAAAAGTACTACAAGGTGGGTAGACAACTGGCTTGATTGTTGCAAGCAGAAGGTTTAATTAGAATTATAAGTGGATCCATGTCAGAGAGGCAGGAGGTTTCAGTTGAAACCCAACAGAGATCTGTCCTGGATCTGGTGCTGTTCGTTGTGTTTGTTAGTGATTTGGATGCTGGAACACATAGCTTCTTGATCAAATTTGCAGATGACACTAAACTGGGAAGGATTCTGGGAAGGATTGTCGACACACAGGAGGACAAGAGTGCAATTTAGAAGTCTCTTGACAGACTGGAAAGCTGAGCTGGAGCTAACAGAATGAAGTTCAGTGCTAACAAATGCAAGGTGTTACACTTTGGGAAACATGAGCGAAAACACGCATACAAAACGGCTGGATGGTAGCGCTACAGAGAGAGTTCTAGTGGATCTTGGTGCAGTCTTGAGTGTGTTGCAGATGCACAAAAGGAGAAATTTGGGCTGCATCAATAGGAACATTAGGTGCAAGACATGGGAGGTGATAGTGCCTCTACTTGGCACTTGTTAAGCCTCAGATAGAGTATTGTGTGATATTTTGGGCTTCACATTTTTAAAAGGGCACAGAGAAGTTATAGAGGGTCTGGAGGTGGGCAACAAACATGACAAGGGCTTTGGGAAGCAAGCAGTATAAGGAGAGGTTGAAAGAAATGGGCATGTTCCCCTTGCAGAAAAGGCACTTAAGAGGGGACTTGATAGTAGTCTTCATAAATCTGAAGGGTTTGGATATCAGGAAAAATTTTGTCACTGTTAGAAGAGTGAGACAGTGGAATAAAATTTGTAGGCAAATTGTGGATTCTTTGTCATTGGAGGTGTTGAAGAACAGCTTGGGTAAGTACAATGATCAGAAATGATCTAGGAGTAGCTGTACCTGTACTATGCTATGGGTATTTCTCATGGTTCTAGGCTTTACCCCCACATAGAAACAATTTTTCCCCTCTTGTCGCTGAATGTTTCAGGGTTGTATTTTTACCTTCCTCAGAATCTCTGGGCATCGTCTGCAGCCAGTGCTCAGGATTTTGACTTGGATGTGGTAGTGTTCTTGTTGGGACTAAAGTTTGGAGGTTCCTGGCTTAGAGGATCTTGCTCCTCTGTTCAGGATTTGACTTAGTGGAGGAGCTGGCCCCACATTTGGGGTAAGGAAGGAATTTTACCATATGGGTCAGATTGGTAAAACACTTTGGGGGGGTGTGGGGGGAGGCAGGTTTGCCTGCTTTTGTAGTTTCAGGCATGGCCCTCTTCCTTGGATTGCTTGAGTATATTTGAATGACCCTTGTAGCAGCCAGACACTGACTACTACCATTCTCCTTCTTTACCTGTGGCAAGTTAGGAGGCTATTAGAGGTGCACTGATACATCGGTTCCATATCAGATCAGCACCGATATAAGGAAAATTGACAGTATTGGAAATTGGCTTTTTTTTTTTTGCCTGATGTGGCTGATAATGTAGCCAATAAATGCCCCATGCATGTGCACAGCTGCAGCATGCATGGGGCCAGGAGTACAGCCTGGCAGGTTGGAAACAAGTGTCCAGTTGGTAAGTCTGGTGTGGGGGAAGGGGAGGGGTGTGTGTGTGTGTGGGGGGGCAGATTGAGGCCCCCCACAGTGAAGGAGGGAGTGGGGCTGGGGCAGGTGCTGCCCAGCCAGGGCTGAGCAGGGCATGAGATAAAGATATTAGTGGCTTGTCTGGGGCGGAGGGGGAAGCAGACACCGTCTCCCTGTGCACAAACACACACGCGATTTATGAGCCTGATGCTAGTCTCCAAGCTGTCAGGCTATATATCGGAATCAGATTGGTATTGACTGATATGGCTTCTTAAAAATTGGCCATTGGTATCAGCCCAAAAAATCTCTATTGGTTCCATACTTTGTAGCTATGTTAGGCTTGATTTGTGCAGATTTAGTAGCATCTTAGACAAGGTTTGTATGGGATGATTCAGATAGGAATGTTCCTGTTTCAGGCAAGGGGTTGGACTAGATGACCTGGAATTTTTTTCCAGTCTTACTTTTCTGCGATTTGAAGGATATTGTAGCATCCCAGGATGCTGCAGCAACCTGACTGAGAATCACTGGTGAATCTGACTGATATGTGAGTTTACTGAGACTGATACCCATGTTTTAAAGTGCAGTAACAGTTTCTTGAGATGAACTCATTTGACGTATTCAGATTGAGCTGTTTCTTGCAGGCAGACATACCACAAGAGGCAGCATCAGCATTAATCCCTGCAACAGCTGGAGCCAGTGTTTTTTTTACATCAATATTTTAAATTGTATTAATAGTTGCAAAGTATTTTCTAAAGGAAGGACACCTCTTTCAACTCATTCAAAGTTATTTATGAACCTAAGAACTGCTTTTTGTTTGGGTTTATTGAAATTGGAATAGAAATCTATTTAAATAATCATTATAAAATTATTTGTAATATTTGTCTAAAATCATGTATTAATATATGATAGAAAAACAGAAAACTAAATGTTTTATTTTTGTTAAAAGACTATTGATGTAGTACAAATGTCTTTCTATTTTAGAGAAAATTAAAAAGACATTTTCAGCTCCCACATCTTAAATATTAGGTAAACTTGCTTAATAAAATATGAATTCCTATTGAAATCATATTTGAATTATAAGCAAGGTACAGTGCCGAAGTCAAAATCTGAGGAATATTAAAACCATTCATCTGTCCTGAACTCTTGCATAGCATGAGCAGTAGAATTTCACAATGGAAGACATTTATTTTTTCTTGCTACATGACTGAGAAATTGTCAAACCAAATAACACATGATTAAACTAGAGCATATATGAAGATGTTATGTCTTTCTAAAAGATGTTGGTCAGTGAGTCAGAGTGTGCCTGAAACTGAGAGATCAGTAGGGCTAACATAAAAGCCTGCCAGTGCCCTAGCCAAGAGTGGTATAGCTAATATTCATATTGAAGAATCTTTTTTTTTTTTTTTTTCTCCAATCAGATACTAGTTTTACAGCTGGGTCAAGGGGTCACATATCTGTAGGGAGACTTGAACTAATTCCTGTAGAGCTGTAGCAAGATACCTTAACCCATGAGTGTCAAATACGTAGTCTGCAAGCTGGACCTGGCCTATGGAGCTGCTCTGTTTAGACTGTTGGGCTACCAGCACTGAAAGCGATGTAGCTGCATTAATGCAGTTTTTTGCCCTGACTAATTAATTGCTGATTAGAAAAGCAGTTCAGATTTAGCTCTGGTGTCAATACACGATACTTGATTGCACCATGTAGACATGTACCAAATGCCATTTATTTTCTCTCTGCTTACAGTCTTTAATTGCCTATCCACTGGTACTAAGTAATAGATAATAAACAAGAATTCAGATTGTTTCTTTATCAGCACAATTTTTACTGCTATTATTAAAATATAGTGAGAATAGTGAAATATTAAAATCCCTGGATTTAAGTGATTTATAATGGATTGAGTGGGTAAACAGCAAGGAGAGTCCTGCCCTATGAAAAATGATAGCACTTCTTTCGTAATAGCTGGTAATTGGGAAGGGAATAATTTTGACTCTATAGACTGATGTCCTCCAATAAAGCAGAAGTTTAGGGACTAGTTGATAGGGCTGTGCGAAATTTTGCCTGGTGATTTATTTCAAAGCTGTTTCAATGGGTTTTTAGCTCAAAACAGCAAAATTGAAATGAAACAAAAGCCTTTGAAACAGCTTTAAAACAAAACAAGGGCACTCGAAACATTTTGAATAATGGTGTTTTTTTTCATGTACCAAGTTTTTTTTTTTTCACCTGTTACATGAATTGTCGATTCCTTTCTTCCTCTTTCTCTTCTAAGTCACCATAATTATTCTTTCCTTCCCTCCCACTGAATGTGAAAGGTTTTTATATATTCTGCTGCAATTACCAGATCTTGTTTAGTCTGAATGCTCCTCAGAATCTTTCAAGTTTTTCCCAATTTTTTTCTTTAGCATAATTTATACTTGTGTTCTTTACTACTACATGTAAAACATGCCATGTGTTTGACTTCCCAAGATGTATTATTTTTCTGTTTCTATTCATGTGTTTTCCTTTTGACTAACATGAAAAGCATCCCTTCAATATAAGCTTACTCTTCCCCCATGTGGTCCTAATAAATTTTCATACTAGTAGCATAACAAGCATGCAGGATTCCAAGAGCTGGGGAGGGGAACACATGTGTGAGAGCAGGGTTGTGGGGCTCAGGAGGCTTACTCAAAACGGTCTCTGTCAGCGGTAGCTGCTGCTGCTGCATGGATGCTCCTCCTCCCCTACCCTCCTGGGCTCTTTGTCTTAAAGTGGAAAGTGGTGGTGGCAGCATGGTGACTGCATGGGCTGCTGTTGCTGCCAGGTTGCAGGTTTGGTGGGGTTGGGGATGATTATGGTGCTTCTCCTAAGCCAGTGCCCAGGGCTGGTACCCCTGTTGCCCATCCCTAGTTATGCTACTGTTATATCCTTTCACTTGACACCATCTTTTCTGTCAGGGCTGTCCAACTGGCTGCCTGCATGCCACGTGTGCCCCACAGTGGGTTAAGTTGCAGCCCCAGGGCTGTCACCCAGTCACTGGTCCCTATCACTTGGGCTACAACACCATCTGGAGTCTCCGGGTTTCCCCTCCCTCCAGCTGCCATTTTCTGCCCTTGCCCCAGGGGGTGGGCAATGTGGCACAGCACAGTGCAGGGGGAACTAAGGGGGAGCTCAGGCTGCATGTGGTGGGAAGGAGATCATGTCTGAAGAACAGTGGTGGGAGGGGGTGAATGGGGCAGCAGTGGGGAGTGTCTATGAGGTCACACATTGCAGCAGCAGGGGAAATCATTCCTATGTGGGGCAGCAGTGGAGGGGGGACATGCAGCATAGCATGAGGAGAAGAGGGGTGCCCTCATGGCACCCAGAGCAGCAGTGAGGGGAGGGAAAGTGGGAAGCATCTGCATAACTTGGCCCTTTGGCTCTCAGGGGCTTAGAATTTGGACAGCCCTGTTTTCAGTCATGCAGTTGAAAATCCCTGTGTAGTTTAGCATACAGGAGCAATCAGGGATGTTTCAATGAACAGTATCAAGGTAGCCTTGGAGTTAGGTTCATGCCATGAGTCAAATGAGGAAGCAAAATGGCATGTTCAAAGAAGCAAAAAAGATAAGACAGGAACATACTCTGTGACCACTCCAGGTTCTACTAGTTCCCCTGTGAAAATGAGAGTTTTCAAACTAGCTGAGGATATATAGAGCTTCAGCAGTGAACTGTGCAGGTCTGTGGAGGTTTGCTGGCCATCTGCTGTGGCTTGCATTTCAAAAGGTACTGCTTCTGTGGTCAGCTGCATGGGACTGGTGCAACCTAAGCGGTTTGCAAATCATCCCTACACAACAAATTTGGCTTCTTTCTGTACTAGAATGCTGCAACATGGGTCTGAGTGCAGCCATACTATGCAAACTTGATTTGGACTTCTCAGCAAACTTTCTCATAAACCCATTTGCTACCAGTTGAGTCTAGGCAAAGCGATGTAGATTGAGATCTCAATTATTTTAAAGCAGAAGATTGAATTACATTATTGTCATCAAGTTAATTTTAATGTTGGCTCAATATAAAGTCAGCTCTTACTGACTCAGCACACAGTATCATGTAAAGTTTGCCACTTTTGTGCAATATTGGCTCATCACAAAGCATGTCAACAGGAGATGGAGCATCAGTCAATTTTATGTATATACCCTTACTGCTGTATTTTTCTGCTTAATTTTTCTACATCTAATAATTGAATATCAATATCATAGTGTCTTTTGCCTGTTAGTTTTGACTTGATTTCATGCACTTGACTATCTTAAAAGACTTCACATTTCTGAATAACTAAGTCAGTGGACAGATATAGATTCTAACCTCTTTAAAAGTAGGGAGTTGTGGTTAAAGGAGATGGTATCAATTGTTAGAACATACCTTTTATCTCTGTAGAGTTCTGAAGTGATACTAGTGAGTTAAATTGCTGCAAGTTTAACCTGGAATTAATAAGGAATGTGCAGACATAGTGGCATTGTAAAGGCATATACCAGTATCATTTCATACTGTTATGTCTTTCTGTACCCTAAATATTATCTCCAAGTTCACTGATGATACCAAGTTATGAGGCAAAGTTAGTACACTGGAGGGCAGGGAGCAGATTCAGGCTGACCTGGACAGGTTGGATCAATGGGCAGAGAGAAATAGGATGCAGTATAATAAAGATAAATGTAAGGTACTCCACCTGGGAAGGAGGAACCCCTAGCACACCTATAGGTTAGGGAGTGTCCTTCTCAGCAGCTCAGAGGCAGAGCGGGATCTTGAAGATGAACATGAGCCGGCAGTGTAATGAGGCCATCAACAAGGCCAATCGCACCTCGTCGTGCATTAGCAGGTGCATTATTAATAGAACAAAGGAGGTGCTGCTCCCCCTCTTTGTGGCACTGGTCAGGCTGCAGTTGGAGTACTGTCTCCAGTTTTGGGCGCCGCACTTCAAGAGGGATGTGGGGAATCTGGAGAGGGTCCAGAGGAGGGCCACTCGCATGATTAGTTGCTTTCATGATAGACCCAGTGGGGTGAGGTTGAGAGAGCTGAATCTCTTCAGCCTTCACAAGAGACAGCTGAGGGGAGATCTTGTGGCTGCCTATAAATTTATTAGGGGAGGTCAATGGGGAATAGAGGAAGTGCTGATTACTAAGGTGCCCCAGGGAGTGACTAGGAATAACGGGCGTAAACTAGTTGAAAGGGGATTTAGGTTAGATATTAGAAAGAAATTTTTCATAGTAAGGGTGGCCAGGATCTGGAATGGGCTTCCAAAGGAGGTGGTGCTGTCACCTAGCTTGGAGGTCTTCAAGAGGAGGCTAAAAAGTCACCTGGCTGGGGTCATCAGACCTCGGTCCTCTTTCCTGCTAGGGGCAGGGGGTAGGACATGATGATCCATTGTGGTCCCTACCACCTTTACAACCTATGAATTTATGAATCTGTTGTATGAACTTTTTTTGTGAGGAAAAAGTGGACAGGATTCAGCTAAAAAGAAATCCAGACGCCTGAAATTGTAACCCTTTATAACCTATGGGTATATATACTAGATTAAAAGCAATACTTTTAAAGCTAGGCAACTAACTTTTGAACATATTTTTCATAGTATCATAGTATCTAGGGTCAGAAGGGACCTAAAGCAGGCCATCTAGTCTGACACCCCACGAATAGCAAGAACGAGTGCCAGGGTCACAGAACCCCAGCCAAGTACCTATCCAATCTCTTCTTGAAGGTGCCCAAGGTAGGAGCAAGAACAACTTCCCGAAGAAGCTGGTTCCACGTCCTAGCCACCCTAACTGTGAAGTAGTGCCTCCTAATGTCCAACCTAAACCTGCTCTCCAGTAACTTGTGACCATTGGTCCT
>JAGPOW010000304.1:71614769-71630048 GCA_030014935.1 Caiman crocodilus | reverse complement strand
TTTATATATATTTTTATATTTTTTTTTTTTTTTTTTTGCTTAATTTTCATTTTTCTTAATGGTAAATGCTTTTCCAGCATTTGTCACCTCCTCTTCACACCTTCCCTTCTGTAATATATTGGTGCTTTGGCATAGTTGGTTTTTCTGTATTCCCTTGTGTCCTGCTTGGGCACTTGCTACTAAATTTTACGTGATTTGCGGAGTCCAAACTAGAATCTGAATTGAAGCAAATCCTTACTTAGTAAACACAGAGCAGAGACCCTTTCACTCAGTAGATAAAGGATAAAGTCAGAGACCAAGGCTGAATAGAACACAGTCTGATGATGGGTACTGTCGATCCTCTTTTTCTCTCAGCTAAACTCTCACCTGGTGAACTTCCTGAACCATCAAGAGATTTTTTTCCTCCCTACTTTCCAAGTTTTATTTGCTGCCTCCTGCCACCTACTAAGAGACATTCATGTCTTAGCTGAAGAGGACTAAGAGAATTAATGTGCAGTCTCTTCCAAGGACTTCCAAGAGTGGAAAACCCCACAGGAATTGCTGCTAGAGACCAGAAAAAATGCTTGCTTTCTGTTTTTATTTGAGTGAGATCATTACCTGGAAACTCTGGGACAAGTTATATGTTTGTCCTATTCTAACAGACACCATTAGTTTCATTTTGCTGCTTGTCTAGTACTGGGGAGTCATTCCTTCACCCGGCCGAGTAGCGCTTCTGCCCAAGTCCCCAGCCACATGTAGTGTCATGGTGCAGGGCCAGCCCCATAACACGCAGTTTCTGGTGTTGAGTCTCCAGACACGTGTGGTGGCAGTGTGTGGGGCCAGCTTCACCTGGCCTCATAACATGCAGCTTCTGCAGTCCCACCTGAGTTCCTGGCTGCACACAGTGACAGGGTCTAGGTTAGCCCCACCAGCCCCGTAACATGCAGTTCCTGTGCTCTTGCTCAAGTCCCTGACTGCAAGAGGCAGCGTATGCAGGGCCACCTCAGCTTGGCGCCATCATGTTCCTGACTGAGTCTCCAGCTGCACCTGGCAGCGGGGTATGGGGCCAGCCCCATCCAGCCTCATAGCTGCAGCTCCTGCACTCCCATTCAAGTCTCCGTGCTACAGGTGGCAGCGTGCAGGGCCAGCCCCACCTGGCACAATAGCACTCCTGCCACATGGTGGCAGGGTGTGGGGCCAGGCCCACGTGGCCACAGCTCCCACACTCCCACCCAAGTCTCGGGCTGCATGTAGTGGCAAAGTGCAGGGCTAGCCCAACCCAGCCCTGTAGTGCGCAGCTCCTGCAGCATGTGGGGCCAGCCCAGCCTGGGTTCATAGTGTGCTGCAGTTCCCCATGCTCCTGGCTCCATTTCCCCAATGGGGGGCCCTGTTCCTGAATTCCCACTATCACAAGCAGGGAGGCTGGAAACAGCCATGGGGTCTTGTCTCTAGTGCCAGGCAGAGGCTTCTTGTCTCTAGTGCCTCTTAGCTTGGGGCTGGCAGTGGGTCAGGCTAGGCTGGGGTTGGGAGTTGTTTGCCTAGCAACTGGAGCCACATGTCCTGCATGGGGGTTCCAGCTTGCAGAGGGGAAGCCCAGGCTCAGGGCTTATGGAGGGGACCTGCAGGCTAGATGGAAGTGCTTGATGGGCTGGATCCAGCTTGTGGGTTATATTTTGCCCACTCCTATCCTGAAGACCTTCAATCTTTTCCAAGAAATGGATCAAGCTGATGGAGTCTAGTAAGACACTTAAGGAAAAAAAGTTGACATAAGGAATATTAGTTTTCATGTTAGGAGTAGGCCACACTTCTTCCACTGGCAGTGCAAGAGGATCACAAAGGATTATTTGGGTACCTTCTGTGATTTTATCAGGCTATCTTAAGGTAGGGGCAGGCAATTATTTTGGCTGGAAGGCTGCTTATTGGCTTTTGGTGAGATTTCATGGGTAGCCCCACCCTTTGATGGGTGCTCTGCCCTTTGGTCACAATCTTGGGACCAGAAGCCCTGCCTGAATCCCTGACCTTTGCCCCCAGAAATCCCTCCCCTTGCCCCAGAAGTATTCCCTTTGGTGGAGGGGAGGGTTGCCATCTGGAAACTGGAAAAAAACCTACAAATCATATACAGGCAGTCCTCAGACTTATGACACAATTGGTTCCTGAAAACCATGTCTTAAGTCAAAGTTGTAACTTGGAACCAATTTTCTCATAAAAAACAATGTTATAAATGGGGGATTGGTTCCTGAACCAAGCCCTGATACCCTATTTTCACCAAAAATACCCCAGAATTTTATAGTTGGTCAATTATAGATGAGTAATATAGCTACATTAATGTATTTATATTGTAAATAGCATTCATATTGATTTGGAAGGACACTTCTTTGAGGTGATTTTGCTGGACTTTCTGAAGGACTCTTGGCTGGCAACTTCTCAGGAGTCTTAGCTGTAGGTTTTTCTGGAGTCTTGTCTGTTTTCTTAAAGAATGTGTGCAACAAAGTTTGGACAGATGTTCTCCAGGGAGATGAGCAACACAACGAATTTGTTCGCTGGCGTGGTGTCACATCAGATCAAGCATTGTAAGTCGAAACTCACATCATAAAGTTGAAACAGGGTGTCAATTTATAAATATTGTAAATGCAAAATGTTGTAACTTGAAATGTTGCAAGTTGAGGACTGTTTGTATTAAAAAAACCGAAACGTACTATATTTTAATTTTATTAAAAAAAATTTTATTTATGGGTGTGGCTGAGGATTGGATATGTGTGCGCACAGTGGAATGTGTGTCTCTGCAGTTGTGGTTGTGGTGGAGTTGGGGGGAAGGGTGAGACAGTGGGTATGCAGGAGTGTCAGTGTGTGATTGGGGTGGGGGGAAGAACTGATCTGGAGTGATCCAAGTCATTTCTTCCTTCCTTTTCCTTTGCGATACTGTTGGTTTTGGGTCTGCCTTGCCAAAAAAAACTCTAGGCTTCTCCCATTCCTTTTATGGGAGAGAGGAGGGAATGGCTCTGAGACCTGGAGCAGAGCTTGGGGATATGTAGCCACCCCTCCACTAAGGGGCCGTGGGAGAGGTGGGGCAGGAGAAGGCTCCTGCTGATCATCGCCCCCAGGTGCAGTCCGTGCTCCTCAACCCTGCTGGGCTGTGTCTCTGTGTCTGATTGGGGTGGGGGAGGAGGCAGCATCTGGGAGTGGGGTGCACAGCCCCCTCCTTGCCCCTGGGGGGGAAGAGGGGGCTGTACTGGGGCTGGAGCTTGAGGGGACCTGCCTCTCACCTGCCCCTTACATGTACACAGGCATTCATAGGCCCATGCCTCCCTGCCCTTTCCTCCCTCCTGCTGCTTCACAGAGCAGCAACATTTCTGCTCTTTTTCCCAGTGGTGTTAGGGTAGTGCCTGCAATAGGAGCTGGGGCAGAGGGAGAGGAGGGTGGCAGGGGAGTTAGGGGCTGGGTTGCTGACCCCATATGCATTCACTGTGCCATGTGCCTCAACCCCCATCACACTCTATTACCAGCTGAAGTCTCAGGATCTGGATCTGCAACCAGCACCTCCCACGCCAGAGAAGGAGGAGGGCAGAGTGCTTTGGACCAGATAGAATCATTTGGCTGGCTGGATCCAGCCTGTGGGCCATATTTTGCCCTGTCTTAGAGCATATATGACCTTTCAGCAGTCTTTTTTTTCCTTTCTCCCTTTCATCTTAACTGTTACTATATTAAATTATATTGGTCTCTTTTTTATATTGACATTTATTTGATGATTTTCAGAAAAATCATTCTTCTAATGGCATCCCCTATGGTTCAGTGGTACTATTCTTGTCTAGCATACAGGAGTCCTGGGTTTAATTCTTAGATGCTTATACAAATACAGGCATGGAGGCACCAAATGTCTGGCCTCAGTCTGGCCTTTGGATTCATTCTATCTCTGTGGCCTAAAGGGGGATGGAAGGCTTGGGCAGCCTCTACTCCTGCCTAGGCATACGGATTGAAGGTCTGGGTGATCTCTCATGCATACACCATGATCCAGAAGGATCAATGGTTGCCAAACATTCTTATAATTGAATTGTAGATTGTCTTTCCATTACAGAGGCATCTGATTGCATGATGCCATATTCTACTATGCCATGGCATCTTAAAATATTCAGTCAGTGATATTTTGGAAAAATTTGAATATGCACCTAGAATACTTTTTTGTAAACCTACCTAATGGGCAGAATAGGCTAGGGGGACAGCAGCTAGGGTACTACAGTTCTATGGACCTGGAATCTATTCCTAGCTCTGCTATAGACTTTAGACAGGTTACTTAACCTTGATAGATCTCAATTTCCTCGCATGTAAAATTGGAATTATGAAGCTAAGTACATCTAATTATTTTTAATTGTTTTTTGCAAGATGGGCTCTCCATTTCCTATGATCTTTATAGTAGCCTGTCCTTGTACTTGTTCACATTTGAATTAATCTTGAACATAGGTAGCCAGAATTGTGTGCATTTCTCACTGAGGTCTAATTAGTGTCCTGTACCTTGGCATTGATATTTCTTTCTCTCTGGCAGAAATAACTCTTTTCATTACATTCAGTGGTTGTACTTCCTTTTCTTAGAACCACATCTCATTGGTGCCTCATTTATCTTGTGTTCACCTGATACACTAGAGTCATCCGTACTGATGAACTGTTTTCATTTGTGAGCTTCCAGCTTATTGCAGAAATTCTGTTTATTAGTTGCACTTTGTATTATTGAATGTCATCGTATTTCCATCCTTCCACTCCTCAAGGTCATCCATTCCTTTCTGAATGATATTAGTCCTCCTAATTTTGTGTATTAGGAAATTTCACTAGCCCAGTTCTACCTTTTTGTGTTAGGCTAGTTAAAATATTAAACAACAACGGTCCATTTGAGAAACTCCAGTAGTGACCTCCCTTCATCCCAATACTTCTCTTCATTGAACAAGTTCACTACTCTTGCTAAATCTGAAGCATTTCCCCACAACTGTTCTTTCCCTTTCTAGGGAAGGATTGATTGCATTAAAAGGTTCAAATAGTTTAAAAAGTTAAAGTTCACTGAAGCAGTCAAACTGTCTCTTCTGTATGATTGCCCTGTCCTGATCATTAATTATTTTGGCACACATTTTACGGTTTCTTAATATTATAATTTAGTACTATTCCCCAAAGGTAATGATAAAAATATTGCATAACAATGGGCTTAAAACTAATGCACAGAAAATTCCATTAAGCCCTCTCTATAGGTTATGGGTATCGCACAATTAACTGGTTAATTATGCAATTACCTTGAGACCAGCTACACATGCAAAGTAGCTGTCATGCTGTAAAAAGCTCCAACCAGCTATAAAGTCAGGCCACAAAAATGTGTGCTAACTTTATAACTGGTTGCTATCTGTCAAGCTTGCACATGTAGCAGGGTTTCCCCTTCAGGTAGGAGCCCTATCAGCTGTTGGGGCTCCAAGCTGCAAGGGTGCACCATGTCCAGCCAGGGCTGGGACTCCTACAACTGAGGGAACTTCCAGCCCCAGCAGCTGCTGTGGGTTCTGGCAACATGAGGACACAGAATCATGCAGCTGCAGACACTGGGTTCCAGGGCCCAGCTGCATCCTAGCAGCCAGGGGAAGTGCAGCTGCCCCAGGGGTCTGTGAAGCCCCCAGCACTGGGGGATCATGGCTGCTCTGATGTCTCAAGCTTGGGGTGGGGGGCAGGGATTGAAACTCCTGGGGGATTGCTGCTGCAGTCTGCCAGGCATGGGAGTTTCACCCCTAAGCCTGGGGGATCATGGCTGCTGTTTCCCAGCCCTGGGTGTGTGTGGGGGCACCCCAGTGGCTGGGAGCTCCTCAGCTGAGAGGGCTCCCAGCCACAAAAGCTTCCTTCTTGCTGGTGCAGGGGGAGTCCAGGATTGGGCTTCCCCTGCGTCGGGAATAAGGCGCAATGGGATCTAATGCACAATGCCACAATCAGACCTCCAGGCATGTGTGTGTGACATGGCAGGAGGTTCAGTTCGGTGGATTATGCATTAGATCTCATCACGCCTTTGCCTGCACATGGAAAGGGAGCCTTGGAAACATCCCTTCAGTGATGGTTATAAATTGACAACTGTTTTTTTGAGACCAGTCAGTTGTTGGTTCTTAATCCATTTCCACAGGTGTTGTATATTGCTGCTTCTGTTAATCAGTAGTCATGTGGCACTTGGGACGATACCTTACTAGAGCTATTATGTCTGTGCAGTAGTCTTTATCAACCAACATTGTTATCATATCCACAAGTGAAATTGGGGTGTTTGATCCGATCTGTTTTCCATAAAATCTTACTAACTGGCATTTGTTATATTCCACTCTTAATTTTTTTTACTGATTGAGTCCGTATAAGTTTTTCTATTTCATTGCCTAAGATTGATATCTGGCTGATAAATTTATACTACAACATTTTTCATATTTTGTAAAACCCACATTAAAACAAAATAAATCTCCAAGGATCTCAACACCAATGATCTAGTTATTTTATTTACACTCTTTGAATTTTGGTATAATATCAACACTTTTCTAGTCTTCTAAAATCTTTTGTTGCATGTATATAAATAAAGCCCTACCAGATTCACAGTGAAAGTGGGCTGTGTTATGGGTCCTTTAATCTTGCAGGTACCCCATGTGCCTCTTACCCCCCACCCTCCACCTCCCGCTGTGGATTGGTGGAGGGGTTCTGCCTGCAGCTCACTCCTGATTGGCACGGAAGCAAAAACTGTGGTTTTAAATTTGGCACCATTTTTGTCTCGCCTCTGCTGATTGGCTCTGCTGCTTGCTGCTGACTAGCAGGGAGACAAAAATGGTGCGAAGTATAAAACTGTGGGTTTTGCTTCCTTGCCAATCAGGAGTGAGCCGCAAGTAGGGTCCCTCCATCAGTTGGGGGTACCTTCACTGTTGGCTCTGGCCAACATCCAATGCTTCAGCAAAAAGAAGGAAAAAGTTCAGAAGCCTGTAAAGCAGGGGTGTCTAACTTACCCCAGGTCAGATCCAAATCGCAGGGGCAGGGGGCAGGCAGTGACAGGGTTAAACAGCCATAGGGCAAATGAGAGCTATATCTTCACAGACTTCTTTGGAAGTAGTTCTCCTAATGAAATTAGGAATAAGTTACAGCTATGCATATGTTCAAATGCCATTATAGTTACAGTTTTTTTCATTATTTGAAAGAGCTCATGTCAGTAAAATATTTCTTAAGAATTCTTACATAAAACAGAACTCCTTGTATGTTGGGTAAAGTGATTGCCTTGATATTTATTTAGAGTTCACACTACTAGTTTACATAACATTGTTATAGAATCATAGAAAATTAGGGTTGGAAGAGACCTGAGGAGGTCATATAGTTCAGCTCCCTGCCCAAAGCAGGACCATCCCCAACTATATCATTCCAGCCAGGCCTTTGTGAAGCCAAGCCTTAAAACCTTCCAAGGATGGAGATTCCACCACCTCTCTAGGTAATTTGTTCCAGTGCTTTCCCACCCTCCTAGTGAGAGAGTTTTTACTAATATTGAATCTAAACTTCCCTTACTGCAACTTGAGACCATTGCTTCTTGCTTTCTCATCTGTCACCACTGAGATTAGTTTAACTCCCATTGGAAGTATTTATACTCTGTAACTTTAAAGCATTCAGTTTGTTTTTAGGAGTTGTCTTCTCTGTAGATAAAAAAAACCCCAACAGCCCCTCCTCCCCCCAGGAACTTGTTTCTTACACTGAAGTAACATATTTATAAAAAGGGAGAAAGGAAAATATGATCAACATGTTATAAACACTAGTAGTACTAGTCACCTAATGGGTAAAAAAAAAAAGTGGAGAAGTTCCTGATTTTTGAGAGAGCATTTGACTAGATGAAACTGCTTGCTAGTGTTGTTCCTCAAGGATCAGTTTTAGAACCAATCGTGTTTAATATTTTCGTTAATAACCTTGGCAGGACTACACTGATCAAATTTGCTGATGAGACAAAGTATGTCCATATTATCGAATTAATATCTGATATGAAAAGAACTGATTGACCTTGAGGACTGAAGTAACAGAAATGGGGTGAAATGCAGTTGTATGAAGTCTAAATGTAATAATAAGAACTATTATAATAGTGTGGGATCCTATTAGTTGAAAACAATGCAGTAGGAAAAGAATATGCCTGTACTAGTCTCTTCTAATCTTTGGATACCACTTCTTGATGAGGTCCGCTAGACTAGCAATAAGTGTGCTCAATGCCTCTTTTTTCTGTGCCCGCCCACTTTTTCTCCCCCATTTCAAGTATTGTCAAAGCTACTTTCTAGAGGATACAGGCTCACCACAGAGATCCACCAATGTGATCCTGCCATAAACAAAAGCAAAAACAATTTCACGTAGAGAGAGGGAAGTGCTAATGGTATTATATCAAGGTACTGGTAATCCCTCATGTAGAACATTGTGTATAATTCTGATTACTAATGTTCAATAAAGATTAACTCTGATTGATTGTAATAAGTTCAAAAAAGGCTCTCCATTCACCTTGTCATCCTAGCAGCCCTATCTTATGGAAGGAGAACAAGAATATTCAGTTTTTAGTTCTTTTGTTTAATAAAGTGAAGGATGAGGAGAAGGGATAAGATTTCATTTTGTTAATACATCAAGGGGTATAAGCACCAGGGAAGGAGAAGACCTTTTTTAAGCTTATAGTGCAATGTTAACCCAAAAACAAAGGATATAAACTAGCCATGAATAAAGTTAGGGTGGACATTAGAACAGTGTGGTTCTGGATTGACCTTCTAATTGGAGTAGTGAGTTTAAAAAAAACCCCATCACTGCTTTTAAAATGGAGATTTTTTTTTTTTTAACAGGGTAATAGGATACAGTATTCTTTATATCAGGGGACTGCATTTTGATAACCAAGGTGGCTCCTTCTAGTCTTATGTATTTTAAGGCCCAAGTCAGTGTTGCCAGCCCAAAACTTTTTTGTTTTTACTGACAATCTGCAAATGTTTTGCTGAAAGCCAAACTTCCTTTTATTGACATATTTTTTCAATTGACATACATTTTACAGTATCTAAATGTAAACCTTGTACCAGGTTCTAGGTAGCAGTGACAAGGGTGGGGTATATATAATTACATAATGTAAATGTTACTCTTCTGCTAGGTCCTGTCCTACTGTCAGGCCCCAATTAGAAGGACTGGATTCCAATTTAGGGGTTTAACACCAACCATAGTGTAACAGGGGCTTCCTCAGGGCCGATCTCCGTGGCCCACCCACCTGTTCTTGGGCCAACTGCCTGCCTTCTTTCCTGCCACGCCTTGGTTTTAATTGATTCATTTATAGATGTCACTCAAGCGGGAGGCTGCCCATTTTAGTGCCCCAATGCCAGGGGGTGCTCTCTGCGGCTCCTATCCTCCCCAGTCCCGCAGCCCAAACTTTGCAGATGGCATCTTGATGTTCACCTAGTCACCAGCCCCCACACTGGGCCCCAGAATCTTCCAAATAGGACCCCTCTATGATCCCTCCACTCAGGCAGCCTTTCCACCTTCATCCAGGCTGCCTAGCCCCCCCAAAGCCATTTTCCTCTGTCGGGTGTGGTCCCCCTGGGACCTTCGGCTACTAGCCCTGGCCCACCTCCAGGCCAGTCGGGACCCCAGGCCCCCGGCTCTTGGGCGTCCCTCTTGGCGCCCTCCCTGGCCCTTGACCCAGAATGGGCCAGTCGAGGGTACTCTCTCATCTGGGCTGGGTCTCTAGCCCCTCACTCTCTCTCTCAGGGTCCGCCCTCTGTGCTCTTCAAGCAAATGGGGTTACCCACCCGGTGGTGGGAGCAAGGGGTTAAGGCACCCCGACCTGCCTTTCACCGGAGTGGTAACCGGCCTGGCATTTCCTGGGGGCTCCCATGCCACCGAGAGCCCCACCAGGCCACCCACTTCCGGCAGGTGCAGTTTTAGGTCATGGCCAGGACCAGGAGCCTCATTACCATCCCCTACAGCTCCTCCCTTACCTCCAGATTGTTCTCAGCAGCCCTCCAGCCAGGTGATGTTGCTGCCTGGCCTCCAGCAGCCAAACTGCCCTGTTTATTTAGGCAGCCCCTGTCTCCAAAATGGCTGTCCTCATCAGGCACCTGGTGGCTGCCAGCTCCAGGCCCTCAAAGTAGCAGGCACACACAGTTCCCTGCCACACACAGTAAAAAGGTTCAGTTGTCAGTAAAAAGTATTGTATTAAAAAAAATTCTTGAGTTGGTGAACTTGCTTGATACAGCAATGGTTTTAAACAATTCTACCCCAAACCCAGAGGTTTCTAGTCACCCGCACACTTGCAGGATTCCCTTCCACAGATGATTACCCTCATCCTTACTTCTGGTAGCCTTATTCCCCTCAACCCAGCAGAGATCCCCCAGAGAAGTCTACCTGTGACCCAGCAGTATTGCATGTAGCCAATGGAACTCAGAGGCAGCACATAGCCAGGGAGGGAGGGGTCAATAAAACCCTGACTGTTTTTCTGCAGGGAACAGTGCTCTTAATCAGATACCAGGTGGCAGTGCTGTGCTCTGTCAGTCCATCAGCTTGCCGCCAGTTTCTTTCTAGCCATGGAGCTTCAGTGATGCTCCAGTTGCTCAGTGTTTTTTTTATGGAAGGCTGAATTTTTTTAATGAATTTTATGGTCAGGCATTTTTAGTCAGATTTTTTACTGACTGTAAATATATGGACAGTTGGCAATCCTGGCCAAGGTTGCTATAGAACTAACTATAAAATCAATGACCCACAAAAACGGAGTGGTAGTTTTCCTCTCAACTTTGCTCAGCAGTTTTTGAATGTTTGTAAGGACTGAAACCATAGAGTTTTAATATTGAAGGACTCTTTGATACAAGAATGTTTTAAGGAGTTAAAGAGTAGAATTATGTATTTTAAAATGCTGTTGCCTATTATATTACTGTAGTGTGACTCCAGTCTTGAAGTTAAGTAAATCACTGGGCCATCACTTGCAGCAAATGTGGAAAAACAAAATGAAACAAAAACAAAACACCCTGTGATACATGATGTATGTACTGGTCATCTCTTACCCTTTCTGGGTCAGCATGTGATTTTAGAACAGTGATTCTTAACCAAAGTCCCATGGCACCCCAAAGTGCTATGAGATCTTTTTAAGGGTACCATGAAATATGAGCACAGTTAGGTGTGCAAACACACAATTTGCAAGATAAACCCAGAGATTTAAAATAGTAATCCATAGTGTCAAAATCATTTAGACCTGTTGTGGTGTTTCTGAGTTCTTTGCAACAAAAAACTGCTCTATTTTTCTGTACTCAAAAAAATAAGTGCAAACTAAGAGTTGCCACTTCTAAAGGGTGCCTGGAGCCTAAAATGGCTGAGAACCATTGTTCTAGAAATGAAGGACCAGATCTTGCATTTCTGTAAATTAGCGTAGGCCAGAGGTATGCTGATTTATGTTAACTAAGGATGCAGGCTGTTATTTAATTGCAAGACATCCTTAATATTTCCCTTCTAACCTTAGTTGAAAGGTATGGGGAGAGACAGAAGGAATTAATTCATTGGTAACATTTGCATCCTAAAGCTGATCTTTTAGAAGGATGAAGGGACTGCTTTTCTTCTCTGTGCTTATTTGCTAATGCTTTGAATTAACTAGGTGTTATTTTCTTTCCTTAAAATCTGTTCAATTCATGGGAATTGTCAGAGAAAAACAACATCATCACTATATGGATTTATTTAATAAACCAAACTTCAAAGAATTAATTTAACTGTATAATAAGAGTTTCTATAATTGCAAGGTTGACTGGAAATAGTTTATACTGACTTTTTTTTTTTCAATTTTTCTTCTTACATGTGTTCAGGTCTCTTTACAGTTCAGATAGAAGTCCCTGTTTTAAACATCTTTTATATCTGAGGTAAAAATAGTGATATTTGATTATAATTTTGCTCATGTTCTTATTTTCCTCCAGTGAAATTTAAGGTTCACAGAAAATATTTATTGCAAGGAACTTTTAAATCTTTTGTAGATAGCAGAATAGTGCTCTCAGTTAAATTGGGTGCAACTATAATACCTTTTTAGTCGGTTCTTTAGGCTTCAGTAACACTAATTTGAGATGGTTACTATGTCGACATACAAATGCAGAGATAGTATGAAAATAGTCTTGTTAAAATATGGATGTTTTAAACAAATTTCTTTTTTTCTGCTTAAACATCCAACCATACTACTAAATCAGGTACAAACTATCAAGTAACATAATTATGTGGATCTCAGAGCTGGCTGATGTTTAAGAACTGGCAGTAATAATTCCATTTACCTTGAGTCTCCTGTTGAACTAAATGTTTTTTGTTTGCTGTAAGCTGGCAGGAAACAGCATGCAAAATTATACTGATTGTACCAGAGAAAAAAGCACTATGCAATATGTCATGACTGCAGCATATATTGAGTGGTTTCTGTCTTTCTTACACATTGATTTTTGTACTGCTACTTACTATATTGACAAAGATAGTGTTGATTTTCAGAGTCATTCTGGGAACCAAGAAATATTTGACAAGCCAGTCCCACCAAAAATAAATGCTTACAAGCATAAATGTAGATGCATTTTAATAGGAAATTTAATAATGAAATACAGATGAGATATAACTGACCAAACAGTACAGGTAAACCATATCCAGAAAATAATTAAAGTTTGTAAGATATGCAATCATTTAAGGAAGCCTTAATTTTGCTAACATTTGAAGGAATTTAAAATTAATTTCTTTAAGTCTTAAAAAGCCTCCAACAGATGCCCAGCCTGTAAGAGGAAAGAATGTCTCACCTAGGCTAGGGACAGACAATACACATAGACATTCAGTGCACACAAACCAGTTTGAAAATGGCTGAAACTGGTTTGAGATAAATATGGCTGAATGTAGTATCAGACTTAACTGATCTGGGTCAAACCGGTTTATGCAATGTCTGTCCTAGACCTCTTCCTGGTTTAACTTAAAACAGAGTCTCCCAGGATCCCTGATGTTTTGTAGCCTTGGGTGGGGCTTTCTGCTCCACAGCAGAGCTGGACCTGTCCCTTTGCTCCTTTGCTGGAGCTCTAGCAGAGACTGCAGATACACCAGCATCTGCCCGGCTTCCTCCTGCCTCCCTCTTCCTCCCCCCCCACACATACTGCTGCTCAAGCAGGGATTCTCCTGTCCCTTCCCACAGTATGGACCGTAGCCAGCATGTGGTTTGCTAGCTAATGCTAGTCCCTATGTAACTCCCTGCTGTGTGAGCAAATGCTGTATAACTCTTTTCTGGCTCCCTCACTGGTCAGGAACAGTGGGGTGGCGGGACGTGGAGGAGTACCCCTCCCTAATCAAAGTGCCTGCAGGGTTATGGCCATGCCTCCCTCAGCTCATTACTATGGAAGTGAAAGAGAGGGCTGCTCCTAGTGCCTTTTTGGCTTCTAGCCTCAGCCACTTCAGGCATGTGCTTGCATTTCTTCAGTCCAGAGGGGATTTCTGTAGGGTTACAAACCAGTTCAGCCTAGGCAGATTAGACTAACCTACAAAGATTGAATCAATTCAGGCTCAGGCTTTTTGAATGTCTGTCCCTAACCCTAAGTTTCAAATTAAGTTTTAAAAGAGCACTTATCTTAGTTCATCTGCAGATCGGATCTTCGTCAAGAACTGTAGTTCAAGGGTAAAGAGCAAAGAGTTTAGGGTGAAACCAGATTTTTATACTTTATTACCTGGCTCACTAATTTTTAAGAAATCTTTCTATTGGTTTCTACCCTAATTAATATTTAGAAGGCTATTTTTATCCCCTGTTTAAATTCTATCTTGTAATAAACCAGATCTAACTAACATAAACTTTCTAAATGCAGTCTAGGCACCTTTTAGCCTACTTTTTTTGATCCATCTTGCTTGTGCTTTCTAAAATTATTGTTACTTCTGATTGTCTCTTATTTGTTCATTTTCTTTGCCTTTTCTTCTCTTACCCAAGTTTTGGTCAAAAATCTGTAAGTAAATGCTGTCTTGTTACCATTAAGTATCTTAGGGGCTTCTGTAGTCTAACGTAGATAAATGAGTCAAGTAGTAGAAGTAGAAAAAAACCCAATAAAATATATAACTAGGGGGTACCAAAATCACAATTTTGGGAAATTGGTCATTTCCATCAAAAATTAGAGCAATCTCCCCTCCTCTCCCCACCCCTCCCAAAAAAGAGGAACCCCAGGTAAAAACAGGGTTTCATGTAAAAATAAATAAATAAATAAACAAATAAATAAAAATAAAAGATTCCCTCCCCATCCCCTCCCCTCCCAGTGGCTGTTTGGGTGATAGGACTGCCCTCAAGCCTCTCAGCCCTGCAGCCTAGATAGACAGGAACAAAGACCAGCCTGCTTCCCCCCACAGCTGCCTGGCCTGGCTGGGCCCATTGCATGGTAAGAAGACAATGACCGATTTTGGGGAGAGAATCCTTTTCCTTAATTTTGAGATTTGACAGAAGTAGGAAAAACAATTCTAAGTCTGACAAGGTAATTATCATATATACTTTAATATATACAAAAGTGAAAATATATAAGAAGCGGAAACAGGGAGAGCTCACCAAAGACGAATATACCTCCTATGCTCGCGCTTGTAGGGAAGCAGTTAGACGGGCCAGTGCTACCATGGAGCTGAGGATGGCATCCCAAGTAAAGGACAACAAGACATTGTTTTTTACATATATAGGGAGTAAAAAGAAGGCCCAGGTAGGAATAGGACCCCTGCTAAATGGGCACAAGTAATTGGTGACAGATGGGGGGAAAAGGCTGAACTCCTTAATGAGTTCTTTGCCTCAGTGTTCCTAAGAGAGAGGTACAAGTCTCTCACTGGGGTTGTAGAGAGGCAGAAGCAAGGTGCCAGACTACCATGCATAGACCCTGAGATGATGCAGAGTCACTTGGAAGAACTGGATGCCTTTAAGTCGGCAGGCCGGATGAGCTCCATCCGAGGGTGCTGAAGGCACTGGCCAACATTATTGCAGAGCCACTGGTGGGAATGTTTGAACTCTCATGGCACACAGGCCAAGTCCCGGAGGACTGGAAAAGGGCCAGTGTGGTCCCCATTTTCAAGAAGGGGAAGAAGGAGGACCTCGGTAACTATAGGCCAGTCAATTTCACCTCCATCCTAGGCAAAATCTTTGAAAAAATTATCAAGGCTCACATTTGTGAGAGCCCGGCAGGTCAAATTATGCTGAGGGGAAACCAGCACGGGTTCGTAGCAGGCAGATCATGCCTGACTAATCTAGTCTCTTTTTATGACCAGGTTACGAAATGCCTGGACACAGGAGTAGGGGTGGATGTTGTATACTTAGACTTCAGGAAGGCCTTC
>JAGPOW010000304.1:71564478-71606854 GCA_030014935.1 Caiman crocodilus | reverse complement strand
TCCCCAGAACTGAGGTGAGACTGACAGGCCTGTAGTTCTCCGGGTCCTCCTTCCTCCCCTTCTTAAAGATAGGGACCACATTGGCCACCTTCCAGTCCTGCGGCACTTTTCCGGAGCTCCAAGAGATAATCATATAACCGAGCCAAGGGCTCAGCAATTACCCCCGCCAGCTCCCTCAACACCCTTGGGTGTAGGTCATCCGGGCCCACTGACTTAAAGACATCTAGCCCTTCCAGAAGCCCCTCCACCAGGTCAACCCTCACCCATGGCCTAGCAGTGATTCCCAAGAGGGAATACAAGCTTCCAGCGGGAGGGAAGTCCCTGTCCCCCCTCAGGAAGACCGAGGCAAAGAATCCATTGAAGATCTCTGCCTTCCCATCGGCTGTGAGCATCAGGCTGCCCGACGAGTCCCTCGGGGGCCCGACATTTCCCGTGGCTCTCTTTTTGCTCCCCACTTACTTGAAAAAGGAATTCCTGTTGTCCTTGATCCTAGTCGCCAGGCGGAGCTCTACTTCCGCCTTGGCCTTCCTAATAGCCCTCCTGCACTCCCGAGCACAAGAGGGGTACTCCTCTTTGGAGACTGCTCCTCTCTTCCAAAGATAGTAAGCCTCCCACTTAGCCCTCAGTGTCCCCTGAATATCCCTATTAAGCCATGGGGGCTTCCGAGTTGCAGGAGCCAGCTTGCACAAGGTTCACCAGCGTGGCCGACACCATTTTGCCGAATCTTTGATCTGCCACTATGCTATTGAATTTTCATTTTCTTGGCCTTGAAAGATGCTTTGTTCAAATTGGGGAAAGAGAAGAAAACAAATATCCTCAGCAGCTCTGTGGTGTTTGGCTGAATTTTACCCAGGGCCTGGAATGTGAATGTAATGTGTCATTTTTCTTTCCTCACCTTATTTTAACTCATTACTAGCTTTTTCTTTTAGCTCTCTTTCAAGTAAGAGTCTGACTTAACTGGCCAAGCTCATCTTTTACAATAGTGCTGTAGTGAAAAAGCCAAATTATAAAAAATATTTTCACCCTAACCTGATAAACAATTTCCATATGTAATCATCAAGTAGCTAAGCTGAAAGTGATAAAGGGGAAGCAACACTTTTATTCTCTCTCTTTCTCTGTTTCATGTGTCTGTCTTGTTTTGTTTTGTTTTTAAAAGAAACAGGAGAGAAATGCCACAACAGATCAAAAGTAACAGTCTTAAAATAGCATTCTTGTTTTCAAAGGACAATATGTAATAATGTATACAAGTCTTCTCAGCATGGGCTTCTCCCATATGAAAGACTTTTTAGATGATTTAATTTTTGCTTTTTTGCTGTATTTTTAATAAAAGATTAAAAAAAAGTTACTGACACGTTGACATTAAGCCAACAATAAATTAGATACAAAACTCTGAACTACAGCTATAATGTAACGATTAACAACAGTTCTAAAACTTCTAAACCTTTGTTGAGGTCTGGATTCCTGTGCTTTCATACTAGTGGCACCTGTGCAGACCTTGAAGAATTCTTGCTGTCCCGGTCTCCACGTCTTTCATTTCTTTGGGCATTTCCAGCTGATAGAACATGAACAGGCTGAGTATAAGAATGATAAGTGTAATTGGGAGAGAGAAGCTGGTGACACTTTTTTTTACCAGGTCTGCACATGTGGTTGGATTACAATTGGACCTTGGTTCTTTTTTAGAGAATTCTACATACAGGGTATTTTCAGAAGCTTTTTCACAGCTAATTTTGACTTAAGACAGTTCCAGGCACCTACAAGAGATACAAGAGAGAAATACTTGAACCACAAATCTCTATGCTCTAAAACTGCCAAGCTCTTGCTTTATTTGATGAATCAGATGATGCCTTTTTTTGGAAAGCGCTTTACGTATTTCCCCAATTTGAAAGACACTTCTAAAGTGCAAATGGTAGTATTTAAGCTCTCATTTTAAGTTCCGTCTTTTATCTGTTGGATTTTTTTTTCAGAAGGGGTTGCAGAAAATGCTGAGTTTGAGAAGCAGTGTTTCACTGAGTTGGTTTGTGATACAGTTAAGTAACTTCAAATCTGTGCTTCAGGACCTCCAGGTTTAAAAATAATATTAATTCACAACTACATGTGTAAAACACTTCGAGATTTTAGCATGAAAAGCACTATGTAATTATAATAAGTGAGTGCTAGTTCAAGATAAATCTTTATTTACTGATACAAATTTGAATTACAAGGTGTTTAAAGGTACTCTTATTAGATAGCTGGAATAAATATCATATATGATTCTTGTGGCTAATGTTATTTTTCCCTCAATTTTCAAAAATCTAATGGAGGTGAAACATAGAGTCATATTCTATGTTTTCTTCTAGATGTTAGTTTATACCAGGCTGAATGCAGCTCACATCTGAGCTGAAATATCAGGCCACAGTAATAACAGCAAACTACTGTATTCAATTAATAACATGCATTTAATTAGAGAAATCTTGGATTGAGGCCATGAGTATAGTTCCTGAACTCCCTCTGAAAGACTAATTTGTCTCTTCTTAGATATCTATCAATGACTACTATGTCAGAACCTTTGTGGTTTTCTAGTTGTAATCAAAATGATTTTTCTTACAGTTGACTCTTTAGTGACTACTGTTGACCTGGAGCCTATGGTTGCTAATTTGAGGTGAAATCTTGGTTCTGCTGAAGTCATTGGGAGTTTTTCCTTTGACTTTCATGAGAACAGGATTTCCCACTTTATATTTTTTTATTATCTGTGTCTGAGAATTGTTGGGACCCAGAGTCTTCTGGGCCCAGCTCCATAGTACCAGTGCTTAGCAGGAGAAATTATATGGATGCTCATGGGGACATAACAGCATGCAAAGGCTTTGAACTGCATAGCAAACTAATCCTAAATTGTCCTAAATCATTCAGGATCCTATATCCTAAGCTAGCTTTCATGACTCAGGGAAGAGACCTTGGAGACATTGTAGATAATTTTCTAAAAGTATTAGCTCACTGTGCAGTAGCAACCGAAAAAGCCAATAAAAAGTTGGGCATCATTAAGAACTACATTGAAAACAAAACTGAAAACATTCATGCTGTCCCAGCCCCACTCCCTCCCTCACTGCAGGGACATCGATCTGCCTGCCCCATGCCCTTTCCCTTGTCCCTTCCCCCTGAACAGACTTACCAGCTGAACACTGCTTTCCAGTGGACAAGGCTCAGTGTAGCAGCACAACACATGTGGTGTCAGGCTGTTGCCAGGTGGGCTGCAGTGGGGCTCGGGGCACAAAGCCCAGCCTGCAATGGCAGCTGTCTCTGCCACGCACAGGTGTGGGGGGCACATACCCCCTCCCAAATGTGGGGCAGCCTGGGTGGCTGCAACAGCTGTGAGGGAGAAAGGGAGTGGGGCTGGAGCATGGACCGGCCCTGCACAACTGGGGCATATGGTAGATCTTGCATTGCACAATATTTCAGTTTGTGACTTAACCTGTAGGTTGATTCATTCCTTTGAGTTAATTCCAGGTTTCTGTAGACTGAAAACATGCTGAATTGGTTTGTACTTTTGATATCTTTTCTACATGAAAATCAGAAATATAGTTCTTTTTTGAATATTTATCCATGTCTGTTTTTTCACACTTCTACCATGTGTGCTGTATGTGCAAAGACTGAAGACTTTGCTAGCTCTGTATGTTAGTTCATAAATGTATGCTAATTATTCCTGTGCCTAAGGTTCTCTGCTGTCCATAAATTTATAGACAGTCCATTTAAAAAACAAAACAATACAAAACAAAAGTGTCCTCCAAAACAAAATCCCCTAAGAAACCATAGGCTTGATTAAAGATCTGTCACCAGAATGAGGCTGGGGGTGTTCAGGGGTGTTCAGGGCCCTGCTCTAATTAATGTTGCTTTATATAAAGCACCTGGTCAGCAGGCAATGGCACTCCAGCAGCCTCTACTGAACTGCCCCTCTCCCTAGCCTCCTCCCCCTCTCCCAGCTCTGTGGCTGTCACTAGGGGAGGGTGGTGGAGGGACAGTGGCAGCATGCACAACTGTTTTGAATAGCCCGAGCTGAGAGGGCAGCAATATGGAACAAATCTCTTTGCCTTGAAGGCCCAGCTTAGCTCTCCCCAATACCCCAGCCAGGCTAGCAAGGTGGGGAGGGGGGGCTGTGAGGCAAGGGGGCTCTGTTCCACCCCACATCCCCTTGAGGCCTGGCCATCCAAAACAGCTGGTAGCTTCTGCCACTGCTCCCTCCCCCTCCCTTGCCCACCTCCACTGACAGCCCTGGGGGCAGGGTTGAGCTGCTGCTTACCAGTGCAAGCAACAGCCCAGCCCTGCTCTCATGCAAAAAATAAACTTTGGATGGAACACATGTTCCCTAAGATGTTCTGTTTTAGAGCACTTTAATCTAATACTTAATTTGACCAGGGTTAATTGTTCCTGTGATCAGGCATTTTAACACACATCCACAGCTGCAGGGGCCCGATCATGCATAAAATGCAACTTGTACAAGCACCTTGGATGCAAGTGCTGATGAACAGACAGAGCAGAATGCTGGCACCTTGTGTCCGAGTGGGAGTGCATTTCAGCACCCTACAAGGAGCTCTCCATCAGGTCTTTGTGACCTACTGAAGCCTTCTCAGCCCCATGCCCTTCCCCAGCCATGTGATGCTGCTGTGTACTGTCTGCAATCACCTGCCTGTAATGCTTGTTTCAAAGTTAGGCAGAGCTTTGTGGCCAAAGGAGTCTGAAGCACTGCATGGGATGTATGTAAAAACATATCAGTAAAAAAAATGCAGATTGTCATTAACAGTTTCATAGTAGCTAGGGTCAGGAGGGACCTGAATAGATCATCTAGCCTGACCCCCTGCCATAGGCAGGAATAAATGCTGGGTTCACAAGACCCCAGACAGGTGATCGTCCAACCTCTGCTTGATATGCCCAGGGTAGGGACAAGGAACACTTCCCTGGGAAGTTGGTTCCAGATTTTGGCCACCCTAATTGTAAAATATTGCCTTCTGATCTCTACCCTAAACCTATTCACCATCAGCTTATGACCATTAAAGATTTGTTTCTTGTGTTGGCAAGCTTGCTTATGCCCCATTCTAAGAGTATATAGTGTCTCATGAGACTGTTTGCCACTCCATTTATTGGTGTCCTTAATTTGAGATGGAGTGCCCAATCATAATTTAGCTTACATTTCTAGCATAAGTTTATATAGTATAAGGTAGATTTGGAAAAGAATTAGTGAAATTCTTTTCTTTCTTCTTTACTTTCTCTCCCTGTCTCATTTTGCTTTTCTATTCTTACAGGAGGGTATTCTGGTATGCTTAAATCTCCAGATTTTAACAACTGTCTGATTTGTTGATGTTCCTTTTGTTTAAGAAGTGATGATAATATTCTCTTCTTTCTCTAGGGGAGACCACTGCCTCCGCTGCACAGCTGGGCTTGTCCTGTGGTGCACAGGGACCTCATGCCAGGGTACCGGCCCAGCTGGGCAGGACAAGCAGCCTTAGGGCTGGCAGGACCTGGCTGGGCCTGGGACACAGTCCCTGTATGCTGTGCCTGGTCCTGCCATCATAGGACTGGCTCAGCCGGGCAGCAGAGGGGCACCAGGGCTGGCAGGACCCAGCTGGGCCCGGCACACGATCCCTGTGTGCTGCGCTGGGTCCTGCTACCCTGGGACTGGCCCAGGTGGGCAGCAGAGGGGCCCCAGGGCTGGCAGGACTCAGCTGGGCCTGGCATGAGGTCCCCATGCACCATGCCAGGTCCTGCTTCTGCCCCTCTGTGCCTGCGGGGAGGTGGTGCATGGCGGGACCTGGCATAGTCCCGTGTGGCTTGCTAGTCCGGCTTTGCACTAGAGTGGGTCATGCGGCTTCGGGAGGCATGGTTCCTGTGCGCGCCTCCCAGAGCTGTGCGACCCACTCCAGTGCAAAGCCCGACTAACAAGCTGCACTGGTCTGTGCTAGGTTCCTCCATGCGCTGCCAGCTCCCCTCCAGCTGCTGGCCGCTCACCCCCCACAGCCTCAGGGACATCCCCCCTGCCACCTCTCACACCTACCCACTGCCATAAACTCCCCCACCCTCATTCCCTTAGTTTCCTTGGACAGTGCTGCGGGCAGCAGAAGCACCAAATAGATGCTTTGGCTGAAACCAGAGCATCTCTTCTGGAGGACTGGGACCGTGACTTGCTCCACTATTCTGTGGAGCATTTTTTTTATTTTTTTGTCCCCTGGATGTCCAGGGGGTCTGATTTTTCTCCCTGTGCTGCAAACTTGCATCACGGGGAACTTTTTTTTGTTCTCACAAATGCCTCTTGCCCTGTGACAAGGGGGCTTGAGACTGGGCAAGAGGCATGTGCACGCTTATCTGGACCTGCCCATGATGTCCATCAGTGTTGCTCAGGGGAGCTTGCTGTCTGGAGAGATAGAAAAGCAATATTTTTCTGACTTTTTATTTCCAGTACCCGCAAAAGCAATGGATTCATTTTTACTAGTGTGGGGAGACTGTATGCACTGACATATGCTACAAAGTGATTGAACTCTCTGTTGATATTATAGAGAAGCAGTGCACAGGGGAAACAAGAACATTCTTCCACCTACTGAGAACCAGTTGATATAGGTTATATTAGATAGTTGTTTACCATATAAAGAATAAAAAGGGAACTCAGTCCTCGTACTCATGCACAGAAGCAATAAACCTCTGAAACTGATTATATACCACCAGATTCCAATTACAATTTGTAATTTATCAGGCCTTCTAAGCATTCCTGCTAAGAGCCTCATCAGACATTTCTACATGGACCATGAGCAGGAGCTTCATTTGCTATTAATAGCTGTTGATGTCCAGTGCTAGTGTCAGCTATCTCTAAACTTGTCTGCAGGCATCAAGAACAATATGTCAGGTTTAGCTCCAAGGGCAGTCTGATTCAGGGTGTTCTGGAAGATGCCTTCCTGATCTAATGATGAGTCCAGTTAATATAGATATTTCACCAATATTATCATAACTGAGAAAAAAGCTAAGCAAGACACAGCAAAGGTCCTTCTGGTCATCGTCAGGGTGCCAAGGCAAAAACTGTCAGTGCCAAACTCTCTCCTAGTCTGTCACTGCGCTTACTTTTTAGGCTGGACCCTCTGGTTCAAGGCAAATAAGTGATTTGTGATCTCAACCTTGGTTCTCTGCACATGCTGCATAGTGTTTTGAAGGATGTTAGGTTTGGAAGGATCATGTTCATTTTAAGTTCAAGCTATTTTATCTAGCAGCAGGAGGAAGTTTATGGAAAAAATATTGATCCATGCATAGTTCAAATGGGCACTGCTAACAAAATCTACAGTCTAGCTCACAGAGTAGATATAGACAACATACTTGGCAGAACTCCAGTTAATGCACTGAAAAGTAGCTTTTCTTTTTTTTTTTTTTAAATACACATTTTAGATTCTTTAGGAAAACTGTCACTGAAGGGTAAATTGCATGGCAGCAGACTGCATGTGACTGGGATGTTTTCTATGATAATGTATTCTTTTGTAAGTGTACAAACAGTATCAATAGAAGTTGGGATATTGTATAAAAACAGAGAGCTAATGTTCTTCTTTGTTCTGTGTAGTTTTCTTGTCTTGTTTTTCCTGTGGTACTAGCTCCTTGCAGATGGTCGAGAATTATGATTAAAACATGACTGGTGTAGATGGTTCAGGAGTTATATTTGGCAAGTTTCCAGTCATTGTTGTTTGAAATTTAACTTTCTTTCTTATTTGCTGGTAAGTGTTTGGTAATTTTTTCCCCTCCAGTTTTCTGGTATAGTAATTCTGTTGTAACTAATCCAGAATTAATTAACTTTGGCTTAAGAAGCTTGTTATATGTTAGCACTAAGGATTTTATCCATTAGTCTCTAGCCTAATGAGTCCAGCAAATCATTGAGGTGCATTTTATATTCTTAGCAGTGCTAAGTAGTGAGTAGTGATCCCTGAAATCTGATGGTTTTTTAAAATAAAACTCTCCATTTTCCTTGACCTTTTTTGCTAACAACTTTTATGGTATGACTTGGGCTTAACATAGAACTTATATACCTACACTGCAGCGTGCATCCAACAGACAGCTGCCACAGCAGGGAAGCTGCCAAAGCACATTTCTGCCCAAATGGCTTCTGGCAGCTCTGCATGGTCTCTGCCAGAGGTTTCACTACAACAGCTGTTGTTGGCATGGTGTGCAGTACACCCCTATATGCACCTGTTATAAAAGGGCCATGGTTACCAGTGTAGACTGTAGTATATCTACATAAATTTTGTGGCAGCTCCCCATGGTTCAAAAGCCTGCTGCTGATTGCAGAGCAGGCATTGTTCTGCCACCACAGCAGAGCTCACAGTTTTGCAGATACATTCACGGTTTTGAGAGTAGAATCTGTCATCTACCAGTAAAACTATGATGGTGTTGTGTTCTTGAACTTTCATGTCAAAGAGAACTACTGAAATGAGCCTCTTCTAATTTGTGGACTGTTGTTATTAGTTTAGATAGAAACCTATGGTGAACAAACTGTAATTTAGTATGTTTTGACATTGGTGTGTCTTTGTAACATCTCTATTAAAAAAAATCATCCGGTTGTCAGTAAGAAATAAACATTCACATTTAATTAAAATAGATTTTTGCCAACTTTGGGCCAAAGGCAATTAAGAATTTTGTGGTTTCAATAAATCTCTTCTGTTCTTGTTTCCTGTATTGATAGCAGATTTCACACTTGCATAGCTTATCTTTCAAGGCAGCATTGGTTGTTTTCAGTATCTGAACATAAATTAAGGTCTTAATTCATGAAGGTAAGTAAGTACATCCCTAACTTTTTGATTGTGAGTAGTCCTGTTGATTTAAGTAGAAGTCAGTTTGGAGTCCTGTTGTGCATCTGCTTCTAGGTATTGTACGTATACAAATTATGAATCATGCCTTCATCATAACAGCTGTTCTTTCTCTTTCCTTTATTCAAGTGTCTTAAGTTCCTTTGTTTGTTGTTGTCCCTGTGATTCTCCTGAGCATAAATTACAGAGAGTTTGCATCCAGAGGGCTTTGACATCATTTTCATGATTATTCTAATAAATCAAAGCTGGTTCATAGGTAAATTCAAAAAGGCTACATTTATCAAAAGCACTGTTAACTAAAAATAGCTGACACAGCTTTTCTGATTTAAAAATATATGAACTTGCTAAATCAAGGAAAATGTAGGTACCTTACTGAATGGGAAGGAGAATCTATTAATTTATGATGAGGAGAAGACTGGAGTATGTAATGCCTTTTTTAATTCAGCTTTTACAAGGAAGTCAACTGTTAAGCTATTAAACGGATGTGGCCTATTGAAGTAGATTAGCTGAAAATTATGGTGGCACAAAGGTCACATCTGTTTCCGGCCTCAGATGACAAGCAGATTCAACAGCGAAGAGAAGAGGAAGAGAACTCCTGCAGGTTAGATAAAGTGCCAGAAGACTGGAAAAGGGTGAGAATAGTGCCCTTCTTTAGAAGAAGGAAAAATGAAGACTTGGAGAATTGCAGATTGGTTAGTTTAATATTGATACAGAGAGACATTTATCAATGGATCTATTTTATGCATCTAAATAGAACTACTATGAGTAAGTACTGGAACAGATTGTGTAGAGAGGTTTTGGAATCTTTGTCATTGGAAGCTTAAGTTCAAGGTGGACAAAAACATGTCTGGAATATTTAGAACAGGTTATTTCTGCCTTAAGGATAGAATTGAACTAGCTGACCTTCTGAGGTCTCTCCCAATCCATTTTTCCTATCATTCTGTGATTTTATTTATCTGACTTTTTGTAACTGACTAGATTGCAAATTGAAGTATCAGTATAATTGCATAAGAGGTGGGTGAGAAAAATTATGTTAAAAATCCCAAGAAAATATGAGTTTTCTCTGAAGCGAATGATGCTTGACAGATATTATAAAACATGTTTAGGGAGTTTTATTTGTTTTTTCCTTTGGTAAAAAGACCCTTCTACATAGCATCACAAGTTTATGTAATCCATTGTATGGAACTATTAAACATCTAGGCAATTGCCCATCAAGAATGGTAGAGGAGCAGGGGTGGAAACAGGCGGGGATTGAACCCTGCCCCCTCTATCCGGGCCCACTCCCCCTTCCCTTCTGTTGCTTGGGATCCAGACCCTCTCCCCCTGCTCTGCCCCCTGTGTCCCCACCATCATGGCGGCAGGCTGCCTTCTGCCAGAACGTTTCTTCGCGCTCTGATTGACTGTTTGTCAGCCAGTCAGAGTGTGAATAAAGTGTTACAGGAAGACAGACCGACAGACTTAGACTTTTATAATATTAGAATTTGTCTAATGCTTATCATTTCTAAACTGTTTTAATCTAATTTTGAGCCTTGTGTAGACTTCTAATACTTACCAATTTGAAGGTAGTTATCTAATTTTAAAATACTGTAGGAAAAGTATAATCCAGACTTGTATAGGAAATTTTGTACTCATGGAAGGCAGGGCAGGGCCTAGCGTATGAGACTGGTGGAAAATAAAAATGACAAAATTGATTTAAAATGTAACAGCAATTTCCAAGCAGAATGTTTAATACAGCAGTAAGTTTTATAGACTCCTGTTATAATTCATTGGAGATAACAACATGTAATGACCAAACAATCAGTGTAAATGCTTCCTATCTCACTTGAAAGCAAGATCCTGGAAGATATTTTAAGGGTATAGTTAATTATGCATTATAACTAGCACGTGCTGAGTCTAAAGAATGTTAGCTAGTGTTAGCACATGCTGTGAGCAGTCGCACATTAAGAATTGATCCTCTCTAACGTGCACAGCTTTGACCTGCCACCAAAGGGGGGGTGAACAGGGACGTGTCTAGGAGCTGTCAAGTATGCTTTGTGCTTGCTCAGCTCTCCAGATTTCTAGCTGCAACATAGCGGAGGGACTCCCTCTCTCCCCTGCACTTCTTGTATCTCCCCCACATTGTTAGGATTACTTGTCTTACCAGCTGCCCCCACCCTCCATCCCTGATTGCCCTCTTTGTCCCCCACCATGCAGATCAGTCCAAAGAAGCAGCAGGTGATGCAGGGGGTCTACTCTTCTGTGGCTGCTCCCTGCAGCACACATTGATCCCCTGGATTGGGCCCATGCCTCCCTGCAAGGTCCTAGCAGCTGCCTGTTCACCTGTAAGACCCCCCCCCACCCCTAGCAACTGCCTATGAGCTCCTTGTTAGGGAAAGGGGGGAAGAGGGTATAGGTAAATACCTGCTAAGCAGCTGTGGAGCCTGGCAGGGGTGGTGTGGGCCCTTGATGGGCTCAAGGGAAGCTGCTGGGCCTCTGTCTTGTCCACCTTCCATGGCTGCTGGTAGCTCTCTGCCCACCCACTTCTTTCCTCCCCTTTTCTTCCCCTTACTCTTCAAGGAGCAGCTGGGCAGCATGGGGATGGGATGTGCTTCAGGGAGCCTGGTAGCAGGCAGGGAGAGGGAACCCCTCTCCTTCGTGCACTGTTGCCCAGCCCCAGTGCTGGCCAGACGAGGCCTACAGTGTGGCTCCAGCCCTAGTACCCACTCTTCCCTGCCTCTGCCCTTGTCCCTTTCCTTAAAAGATGCTGCTGGACAGTCATGAGACCTCATGGGGGCAGGATTGGGCCTAGGGGGCCCAAAGTGATTCTGTGGACAGCCTCTGGGCCCACCCACCTGCCTCTTACATCCTTCAGCTGGTCAACAGCTCCCCACCCATTCATTCCCCACCTCCCTGCCTCTCTCCATCTTTATTCCCCCACTCCTTCCCTCACCCTGCCCCCTACTTCCCCTTTCCCATGTCCCCCTCCACTTCTGCCCTCCCTTCCATGTTCCCCCCAAACCCCACTTACTGCTTGGCTGTCCCTTCACTGTTAGTCCAGGGCCATTGCTTTCTAGTGATAGCTAATCCATATTGAAAGTGGTGTCTCCTGTGATGTTGGAGGACTGCAATTTGGTTGTTTCATTTTATCTCATTGGACTAGCCTGACAATAAGATAACTCAAGCTGGGTAGCAGGGCTCAAAGATAATTGTCCCGTATGTCAGAGCTGAACAGTTAACAGGTGCCTCGGCACACCTGTCTTAGGCACATTGCGAGTCCCCGGTGCAGGGATTTTCCCTGTAAGGCAGGAAAGTCCTTGGTGCAAGATCAGAGCCCGCCAAAAGTTTGCAGCTGCACCAGCGAGTGCATGCTCATGATTGACTTAGTGTAAATTATGCACATGTGGCAGTCGGCAATTGGCTCGCTGGCCGCATAAAAGGCTTGGGCGATGCCTGCCCAAATTGGAGGAGTGCTCGAACACGTGTAGGGAGAGATCCCCACATGTACTTCGGAGCCAAAGAGGAGGCCTGATCTCCCACCATTGACTCCCTGTCATGGTCGCCAGGACGTATCTTAAACCCCGCGTGAGACAGGCACACCGATGCCCACACTACAGTTCTGGTTGTCTGTCTACAGATTGTGCCTACACTGTCTACCTCCATGTATACAGCTTGTAAGTAAAGTTTTTTTGTTTCAACCACTGCTGCCTCTCGTCCAACCAATTCCGCTCTATAGGTGGCCCCATTCCGCCGGTGTTTCTTGGCCCCCACACCCTAAAGTGGCTTAGTTTTAGATGTCTAGAGGGCACTTAGCACTTGTTAATAAGTGTTAACATGGGGATGCTTGTGTTTTAAGTGACCTTAATATTGTTTAATTGTAGTATTTAACTTCACCTTTAGATCCTACTTGTAGGAACTTCATTAGTGGGAGGAGGACATTTTCTTTGCAGCTCTGCCTCCTTCCCCTTTTTTCTCTTTTTTCCTCAAGGTTGGGCAACACAGAGGCAGTGTGCACTGCAGGGAGTCTGGAAGTGAGCCAAAGAGAAATTCTCTGTGGTGCAGCTCTGGCAACAAACCTATCTAGCAGGGATAGTTTCAGCCAAGTAATTTTGGAGTACCGGTGCCTTAGAATGCGGTCAATTGGTGTGTCTTATACTGCCCCTAGAGCAGGGGTGTTCCATCCACTAGTAACTCTCACCCATAAAGAACGAATTGAATGCATCTTTCTCAAATAGTTCAAGTTTATCAAAACTGTAAAAAATGTTGTTATTATAATGGAAAGTCATAAGCCCCTTTAACAGTGAACACCACTTCATTCTCTGGGGTTTGTAGAGAAGACAAAATAAGTACTGCAAGTATCTTAATATTTTCCATTTCCTTACTGTCCTTTCCTTTCCTTACTGTCCAAGGGTTTGAATAACCATGACTTCAAAACAGTGCTATACTATGACTATAGGATTTTGCCAACCCAATTTTCTACCATTTGCTTGTCTGCCTCTGTTTCTTCCCTTCCTCAGAATGGGTTTCCCCTCCTGACTGAAAAGTTTTCAACCAAAAAAAACAAAACCTCTGCTAAGTTGTTGTGAATATTTTGGATATTTTAATTTCCTTCCTGCTGGTTGGGTTTCCCCCTTTCCAGCATCAATACCATGTTGCCGCTCCTTTCTGACAGCTAGAATTGCTTGTACGTTGCCCTTCTTTGTGCTCTAAAATGCAGTTATCCACTCAGTGCTGATAAGTTACTATTTCATATTTGACAATTCCCAAAGAGACAATACATTGTTTCCAGCTAAATTTGTTACTTTTGTTGTAAAGTTAGTGATGTAGCTGTGAGAATCCAGGAAATATGCGAGAGGCAAGGATTTTTGTAAGTAATATATTTTATTGACCCAATTGCATGGTTGCAGTCCATTATTCTTTAGGTCTGAGTAACATGCAGGCACAGCAATGACTAAAAATAGTCTGCCAGGCCATGAAATTCCTTTTTGGGTCATAGCTATTCTTTGGAATAGCTAGCAAATGGGACAAGATATTTTGATTAGTGGAAGATCAAGACCTGTGAAAAGGGAAGGTTGTTATCATCCATGGTGTGAAGAAAGATTATGAGGAATCGGGTATATTATAGTGAACTGTGAAGTTAGTGTTCAGTCCTTGGACTTAGTCCCCATCCAGCTTATGAATTTTTATTCCCAGGTTCCCCTTTTGAAGGCATTTTGTAGATTTCCCTTGATCCAAGAGGATAGTAAGGTTAGAAAGTAAGTGGTTGTTTTGTGACATGTTCTGCTACATCTGTTTCTGTGTCTCTGCTCTTAATTTTTTTCTGATAATCATTCATTACAGTGCAGACGTTTAGTCCAGTTTCACCCACATAGTTTACCTGAGGGCTTTTGGTGTATTGGCCGAGAAGTATTGTGTTTTGGGATAGACATGTGAGGACCTGAAGAAGATTCTAGACCTGAAAAAGAATGTAGTTCATTCAAAAGCTTGTCTAAATCTATCCCAAACATGTAGTTGGTTTAATAAAATATCACCTACAAAAATCCTTGCCTCTCTCATAACTTTATTGTAGATTTTTATTTAATATTTAACAATATTAATAAAACTATCTCAATATAATACAACCTTTGTCAGGATTATAGTTAACTCAGCTAAGTATCTGTCACATAACATTTATAGTGCTACATTACATAAAGACAATAAGCTTTGTTTTAATCACCATGTAGTGTCACATTGTCAGAGAAGTTACTTTAGATATTACCTACAGATTTTCTCTCTCCCTGAGTCAGTGAAATTCATATCTATCATGGAACTAATGTTTTTTGGCCTCTTGGAAAAATATACATCTTTCCTTTAGCACGAAATGGAAACATTCTGTGCAGTGGGCTTAAAAGTTTTCCTACTCCATATCTATAGGAATGGATGAGTAAAAATATGATAATTAGAGGACACAAAATCAAAGAATGTGGGCTGTATTCTGGATACCTCTTTGTGGTGTACAGAGGGAATACATAGAGAGAGAGGTATACTCAATTGAAGCTGAGTTGTACCAACAGTCCAATTAGTTTAGTGTTGTCTGGTACATGCACACACATTCTGTGCAGAACTTTGGTAGAGGTGATATCTTTTATTAGACCAACTAAATAGCTGCAATTATTTTAGTTGCAAGCTTTCAGGCTCACACGCCCTTCCTCAGGCAAAAGAGAAAGCGTGTATTGTAGTGTTTCTCCCAGGTTGAAAGGAAAACTCATACTGCACAGGAAAAAAAAATGTCATAGTTTCTCCTCGGTGAAACATTCCCTTTTATGCAAGTTAGCCTCAGATAAAAAGTTCAAGCAGTCTGTTTACCTCCAAGTTGTCTGATGGTAAGCTGGGTGTTGAATTTTTTCTTTTTCCTTCCCTCTTGGTAAGATGTTTTCTATTATACAGGAGAGAGTCGGATGGAATGAATCTCCTAGTTGAAGTAGTTCTGTAGTGCAGAGACTGTTTTTCAGGTGTGCAATTGCAGCTTAAAGAATGAGCTGGCTGGAGAATAGGTGTTGGATTTTTGCTTCTTTTTTATAGAAATTATGAAGTTTCCATTTCAGAGTGACTAATTGCGATATCTTGCATGTTGCAAGCATAAAGGGTTTAGTTGTGTTGGTCTATAGGCAAAAAACTCGCACACATTTCTGTTGATGTAATTGTATATTCTGCCCACTCAATGTACATTTAAGTAGATCAGTGTAATTGTAAACTGAAATTCAGTTTCATTTTTCTTTATGGCTTTATCTAATCCTCTAATTTAGTAGTATTAAGGTAGCTTTCCAATGTTGCTTGCCTTTTTTAGGTCGATAATGACAGATTTGTACTACCTCAGCCAAACAGATGGAGCAGGTGAATGGCGAGAAAAAGAGGCCAAAGATCTAACAGACCTTGTACAGAGGAGAATAACATACCTTCAGGTAAGCAGGATACAGAAAGAGCATTTAAATTAAGGGCAAGATGTATTTTGACAAAGGAATACTTTAGCCCACTAAAATATACCAGTGTAATAAAAACAGTAAAGTAATAATTTAAGTGGAAATATAGATACAAATGATGCATACAGTAATTTGAAAAGACTTAAATTGCAAATATATCATATAGTAGGTGAAAGTAAGCATTTTCACACAAAGTATAATAAGAGAAAAGGTTCAACTATTTTTAATTGTAAGCATACAATAATGCACGCAGGGTGGGGTGGGCACAGTAGAAAGGCTTGGCAGCCCACAGCATTCTTAAAGGTTTCTGCCTCCTGTTATACACTGTTGAGGCACTGATCCCAGCTCCATTATTCCAGTTATGTCAACCTTTATTTCCATTTAATACTACATGTCTACATGGGAAGATTCTAATATTATAAAAACCTTAATGTATCTGTCTGTCCATAATGCTTTACTTATGCCCTGATTGGCTGATTGAAACAACCAGTCAGCGTGAGAATACAGGAAGTGGCAGCATGGTGGAATGCCACTGGAGTGGCAGTGGAGCAGACAGAACTGGGGGGGGAAAGGGGGTCAAAGCCAGTAGTCCAGTAGTGCTAGCTTCACCCCGCCCCGGCTCCCTGCAGGTGGCGACGATGGAGCAGGGGAAGGGGAAAGGCCACCAGAGTTGGTCTTCCGCACCCCCCTTGCTCCTTGGAGGTGGTGGGGAGGGGGGAGTTGAGTCAGGACACTGAGGCAGGGGAGGCCACCAGCACTGGCCTCGGCCTCCCTCTCCCCTGTCCTCCCCTCCCCTTTTCCATTCCCCTCTTCCTTTCCATTGTCACTGCCTGCAGGGCCAACATGGGCTGATGCGGCAGTGGTGGTGGGAGGAACGGGCCTGACTTGTGGGGGAGGAGCAAACATGCTGCTCAGTGTGGGGGGGGGGAGCAGCGGGCCGGGCCGACCCGACACAGCAGCAGGGGAAGTGGAGGAACAGGCCTCCTCCCCTCCCCCCATCAGGCCCAGGCTGACTCCTCCCTCTCCCCTGTGTTGGCCTGAGCCTGCTTCTCCCATCCCCCCACTGTTGCTGGGAGGGGGGGAACCTCTGCCCCCTCTTTACCCCTGCCCCACTGCAGCAGTCCAGCTTCTCCCCACCCTTGAGCCTGTTCCTCCCTCGCATTGGGCCTGGGTCTGCTTCTCCTTCCTCTGCTGCTATGGCAGGAGGCAGGGGAAGGGGTCTGCACCCCAAGCAGCAGGAGGGAAGGAGAGAGTGGGCCCAGATGGGGGGGTGGTATGGGGCTATGTCCCTGCTTTCTTTCTCCCCCATCATTCTTGATGGGTAATTGGCTAGGTTTTCTATAAATACCTAAAAGCTCATTTTTTTACCCTCTATTGGCATCTTAAAACTATTTTCTTCAATGATGTCTACAAAAAATGAACATTTTGCATAACATATACTGTTATTACTGATTTTATGCAAATGAGTATTGTTAGCTTATTACCTAATCCTTACTTTTTTTTTCCTATACATATATTGTTGCTTTTGCTTTGGATCATAAGCTTTTCATGACAGAGGCCATGTTTTTGTATATGTTTTACAGTGCTAATTTGTAACTAGGAACTCAGTTTGTATTTTGACACAATGAATAATTTACTTCCCAGTAGGAGCTCAAAACTGAACTCAGATATGCTTGTCTAAGCATGGAGAAGTTCTATTTAAAATATTTCCTCATTTCCATCTAATCAATTACAAGTAAAACCTTATACCTATTACAAAATCCAGGTCTAGCATGCACACTACAGTTTTTTTCAATTTTCAGTTTATAGCAGTACAGCATCTCCTATTTAAGTGCATAACTTTAGGACTGAAAAAAGGCTATACATATATCTAGAATCTGTATTTAACTTAATATAGGCAGTGCTCATTAAGTGCAAAGCCCTGTCTGTACTATGGTATTAGCATCCTTGAAACTGATTACATAGGTACTGATAGAAGCCTTGAAATTGAGAAGAGATAGCAACCATGGAACTGGCTTGGCTCGTGTCAGTTTTAAGACTTCTAGGGCTCCAGGTAGATGTTCAGCTAAAGTCACCATGGAATCTGATATGCAGTCTGAACAGTCATGCTTCGTGAAATGCTACATGTCCATGGCAAGAGATGCAATTATGAGCTCAGGAATCAGATCCCCATCATGCCATATTGCTGGTGCTGGGGGAGCTCAGGATCATGATCCCCTGCATGGGCAATTAGGAAGCTAGTCAACTGATCTCTGCTCCCAATCTTAGAAGTATATTGGCAGTAAGGGCTCTATGTGCCTCCTGAGACTGGGAGTGCTGATCAGCATCATGGACTCCCCTCCCTATCAGATCATGATCTCTCAGTGCCTCAGCAACCAACCTCCTGAGCTTGTGAAAGTCAGCTTTCCTAAAGTTGAGTATTTGTGCATTGCTAACTGATTTGCCAGCTTTGCGATGGATAGAGAAAATGATCAACTGCTGATCACTGTCACCAAGCTTCCCTTCGATCCTGAGGTCACTGACTAGATCATCCTCTTTGGCCAATGGCAGATCTAGCAGTGCCTTACCTCTTGTTGGCCTGTAGACTTTTTAAGTCAGACAGAGCTCATCGATGCAAGTGAGGAAGAAGCCACCTAATGGTAAAATAAATGATATAATAGCAGATAACAAGTATGATTTTCTCTGATGTTTTTGTAAGGTATTGGAATAGGACCGGATAGGTTTTTTGCCCTTATATTTTTATGCGGAAAAATTCAGTGAATATTGAAGAAGCCTGGAGAATGTGTATTATAGCCTTAAATGATGTATTGGCTCTGCTCCATTAGATGGTTTATGATTCGGTATCTAAAATCTAATTATGAAGATGATAAACTCCTTTCTCAACCTGAACATCACCATTACTCATAGAGGGAGGAGTTTGTGGATAGAAGGGAGAAGAGTTTTCAGTCCCCCTATGTCCTGGTGTTCATTATACCCAAGGCAGAATCTCTTTTGGAGGAATGTAGGTGACAGCTGAAGAGCTCAATTTTACTAGATTAGAGCCAACTCAGGCTCCTTGTCCCACTGTACTGCACACCCATTTTAGTAGTGAGTTGCTAAACCAAATCTGTTGACTAGCTGCCTGAGAACTGATGAACTTCTGGTAGGTCTGAGATTCCTTCATCTTTTTTTCATGGAGCAAATGGGAGGCCATTATTGAAAATAGTGGGGTTAACTTTGAGTAGCTGGGGCAGGAGCAATTCTCCTGTTAATTTACTGATCAGAAGCCTGGCAGAACTATTCCTTTTCAGCAGCCTTGACAGGGTCTTGGGCTCTGGAATTTTTGCACTGTATTTCACAAATTCTGTTTTACAAAGTGATAAATTGAGTCTGGCCACCATGACACCCTGGCCCTGCTACATGCCCGGAGATAGCAGGACTGGCCACATGCACCACTGCTTGGGCTACCCTGTACCCGAGTCAGGCGGGGCCAAGGGACTTGCCATGAGCCAGAAAAAATTGCTTGGTGGTCTGGATTTGGCCCATGGACCATATTTTGGCCACCCGTGAAACATGTGGCTTAATGTCTGGTTGGGAGGAGGTAGGGTTCCCCATGAGTCTGTCCTGGGTCCAGTATTGTTCGACATTTTTATTAATGGCTTGGATGATGGGATTGAGTGCACTTTTGTGGATAACTGCAAGTTGAGTGGAATTGCAGGCCTTGAATGGCAGGCCTGTGTTCCAGAATGACCTGGATAGACTGGAGAAATGGTCCATAATCAAATGAGATTCAACAAGGACACATGCAAATTCCTGGACTTAAGACAAAATAATTGCATGCACAAATACAGATTGGGGAGTGTTGGCTGGGCTGCAGTACTGTGGAGAAGGACCTAGTGATTAGAGTGGACCCCAACCTGAACATGAACCAACAGTGTGCTCTTGTTGCAAGAAAAACCCAACAGCATCCTTGATTGTATAAATAGGAGCATCACTCACAAATCAAAGAAAGTAATTCTTCTGCTCTATTTAGCTCTGGTGAAAGCTTACCTGGAATGCTGTATTCAGTTTTGTGTCCTGTCCCCCCTATCTCCCCCTTCAAGAGGGATGCAAACAGTATAGAAAGAGTCCAGTGCAGAGCAACAAAAATGATTAGGATCCTTGGAGTTAGGACTTATGAGGAAAGGCTGAATGAACTAGCGTTATTTAGCCCAGAGAAGAGAAATCAGGGCAGTTTTCAAATACCTGAAGAGGGATGACAGAGAAGATGGAGATGGGATTTTCTCTATGGCTGCAGTGGACAGGACTAGGAGCAATGACCTCAAGTTGCAGCACAGGAAATTTCAGATGGAAATGAGTCAGAACTTTATGACTATGAGAGTGATCAGGCATTGGAACAGGCTACCTAGAGAAGTTGTAGAATCTCCATGCTTGGAGAGTTTCAAGAACGGGTTAGACAGACACTTGGCTGGGATGTTTTCCTTAAGGATGGTGCTGTCTTGAGCAGGGGACTGATCTAGATGACCTTTTGGTCCTCTTTCAGGCCTACTTTCTTATAATTCTATTTCTTTCTTTCTTTCTTTCTTTCTTTCTTTCTTTCTATTTATTAATATAGTATGTGTATGTAAAATAGCAACTGTACATAGTATAATATACAGATGTTAGTGAGGTGGCTCTTATTTTCCTGAATTTGAAAGCATCAAATACCCCATTAATTCCTCAATTAACATTAATACTTCTATATTAGTAACTAGTTGTAGCATCAGCATTTTCTCTTTTGTATAACAAAACTAGCGGTCAACTACCTTTATCTTTGTGCGCTTTGGCGTTTTTGTTGATTTGAGATCCCTTGGCTGTTACCAGAGTATATGGAAGTGGCTCTTGTTGATCCCCTAGCATCAGCTGATATTGTTTTATTACATGTAAAAGCATCTTCTTTTCCCATATCAATGGCAGTGTTAAATTATTATATAAAGTTTGCATTTAGATACAAAATATCTACGAATAGACATTTTAAGCAAAGCTTATGTCCTGTCAAGCATTTAAGTAATTACAAACTTTTTACCTTTTGAGTGGCAGGTACGATGGTACAGGTGCTAAGGTGCACAGTTGATAGCCCAGAGGTCACGAGTTTGAGGCCATGACAGAAATGTTCAGTGTGGCCCTGTCAGATTCCAATGAATCTGTGAATTCTATTAAATACTGTCATACAAGGACACGAATAAAGAACTTTCTGAGCAAAACTTGAGTTCAGAATTAGCAATGCCCACATCAACCTCAATGTTCTCTCGACATTTTGAGGATAATTACTTTGAAAAGAAATTACTCCCAACAAGAAAATTGCAAGGGCTTAAACTGTTTTCCTGTAAGTTCAAATAGATGGAGGAAGCCGTGCTTAACAGCATAGTTTATGGCTGTGATAACATCTCTTATATATCACTCCTTTTTGCATCATGACATTCTTTCAAAATTAGATCTTTTTCTAAAATGTATACAAATCTTGCAAAAACCATCATCATTTTCTCCTCCTTTTTTCAAAAAATTGTGCCTGCATCTACTGATACTACCAGACTGGCATTTTCCTGTTTTGTTTTTTTTTGTCTTTTTTTAATAAGCCATTTTAGTTGGTTATTTATCTTTCTTACGAACACAATTCTCTGGTTTACAATCTGCCATTTGTAGTACATTTGCAACTTGTGTTGCACACCTCTCAGATATTCCATACAATCACCATTACTTACACACACATTGTATTTTGAAAGTTGTATATAAAGGAATATAGTTCAGAAAGGTAAAACAAGATAGAGGTTATAAAAGTTTCATTTCAAAATCTGCGTAAACAGACTAGGGGTTTTTGAGGAGGGGATGGCAACTTAAGGCTCATGGGCTGGATCTAGCCCACAGAGTGATTTTTATCCTGCCCATGAAGCCCAGGTATTGATGGCAGTTTGGTAGAAGAAGGCTTCTGTGGTAATTCTGCAACAAAAGACTTCTGCAGCAGTTGTGGGAGGGGGCGGGAGTGGGGTTTACAGGTGTGGTGGTGATTGGACAGTGAGGATCAGCAGTGACAGTTGCGTCAGACGTGCCAGCCTACCACAGAGCAAGCAGCATTTTGGCTCAGTGCTCCTAAAGCTTGCTGACCCTTGGTTTAGATTGTTATATGTCTTTTCATGTTTAAGGCCTATATCAGGTGACAAAAAGCAGAAACTTTCAGAAATGTCTTTGATTTGCTTATAAAGTATATTAAATAAGATAAATGATCAAACACCTTGTAAATTGTAATATTCTGAGAATATCACATATAAAAATAAGTTTGAATGTTAAGTAAAGGTGTAGGAAAATTACCAAAGTCATTTTTGCATCACTCTTGAAGTGTATCCCTTATAGATCCACACATTGCAGTCTCAGGAGGTGATACCTGTGTTCAAGTTTTGTACTTCATCTACAAATGCACAGAACAGTTATTTTTAATTGATAAACTATGATGAAGCAAATACAATGGCTGATTAGGTAGCTGGAATAAATGGAGTTTATTATTGTAGTGTTAAATTGCTATACAAAAAAAAGAAAAGGTTCACTATTGTCTTATCATATTGGCATATGATAAGATTTCAACTTACCAGAAAAGTGCTAGTTGCATACATATGTGTTTTGAGTGCTGCTTATTTATTCAAAATTTAGAATTTACTAACTATAATCCAACATACCAGTCTTAAATGTTATTGAACAAATTAATTATATCCTGTAAAAATATTTTACTTTAAGTCCTAACTGAATGAGCGCACCAGCATAAAATGCATGTTTCTAAAGTTAGTACAGTTTATCCAAACAGAACAACTTAAAATTATTTAGCTTTAATAACTTCTGTAAAAATTTATATCAACAGAAAGAAATGTGCCACTCTTTAGGACTTGATCCCAATTTAAGGAGAATTTAAAAATATATGTTTTGTAACCAAACAGTAAAGAATTAACTAATAAGTCTGTTATGTAAAGGGTAATTAATTGATAATATTTAAGCAACAATCTATAAACAGAACAATTTTTTAAAGGAAATGCATTCAATTTCAATGCAAATAAAATACTATAGAATTCTTAATGTAAAGATATATACAATTAATATAAAGATTTTAGGGGGAATGATTCTGTACTGTTCAAAGAAGAGGTATGTGTACAAATTAATGCCTCTTGAGATTATGGACCAAGTCATTAGGATGCTGTAAAATGTATGTTAAAATGTGCATTTAATAATGCTTGAGAATTTATAATTCTTGAAATATAATGCTTAAAGAAGCAATATGGATAGACATTTAACATATATAAAGGAAGGTTCTTGGATAGAATATTATTACATAAATTGATAGATAGGTAAGATAGGTGGTGAAGTTTTAATAGGTAAAATAAAGCTGAAGTTTAGGGGACAAATTGTAATAGCAACATTGATATGTATATAAATCTCTAGAAGAAGGCAAATAGAATGCTTCAATTATGAGGGAATGGATTTCAGTGGTAATTTACCTCTCAATTATTTTATAATTTGACTCATTTTACCAGGTTCCTTATCTTGGCTGTCTTTGATACCACCAGTTCTGTTTTCTCTTATTTTCCCATAATGTCTTTTAAAATGCTTCTTGACATTGTTAGTTTTTTATATCTGTGCACCAATAGAAAGTTTTTGGGCTGATACCAATGTCTGATTTTTAATGAGCCATTTTGGCTGATACTGATCCAATTCTGATATGCAGCCCCACGACGTGGAGAGCGGCATTTGGCTGGTCGGTGTCGTGAGGGAAGGGGTGTGGGGAGGCAAGGGATGTTGCAGAGGTGTAGACTGAAGCCTCGGCACTGAGGGAGAGAGTGGGGCTGGCACTGGGGCAAGCACTACCTGGCGGGGCAGGGCTTGGGACGGAGCTGCGGTTCATCCATGGGTCAGGGTGCGGGACAGCTTGGTCCAGCCCCCTGCTGGGAAGAGCCTGGCAAATCCCTGACCCCAGCCCACAGTGGCAGCCTGCCCTCACCCTACATGCAGATTTGGGGGGCACGCCCCCATACCCTCTTGGAGTGCATGCAGTAGCGGGAGCTACCTCTCTTCCCCACTATCTGTGCCCCTTGGACAAACTGCGGTTCTGTGCTGTGCCCCGCCCTGCTCCACCCAGCTATGCAGCGCCTGCTCCTGCCTCTGCCCTTGCCCCACTCCCTTCCTCACCATGGGGGTCTCGATCTGCCTCCCTCTCCCCCCACAACATACTTACTAGTCTGCCCTGGCTGCTCTCCATGGTGCCGGGCTGCACTTCCAGCTGCCTATGTGCTGTGCTGTGGTTGTGCGCATGCATGCAATGTTTATTGGCCACATCAGACGGACAAAGCCGACTGCCAGTGCTCTCAATTTTCCTCATATCAGTGCTGATCCAATATGGGACTGATATACTGGTGCACATCTAGTTTTTTTATTGTTATCAGTCCAGGGGTCAGTCCAGGGGCCAAATCCAGCACACAGCTGGGTCCTGTTCCAGCATCCCTGGCCAAGGCCAGCCTGATGCATGGCCTCAGCCCCACATGCCAGATTGGACCTTGTGCTAGATTGCGTTGGTGTCCTTGTTTTCCCCTCTCCCTACCCTGCAGGCACATGTCATCTGGTCTGCAGGTCTTGGAAATTTAGTAATAGGGGAGCAGTGGTAGAGTCAATTGCCATTACTAACCTGCTGCCAAATTTCTGGATCCTGCCACTGTCAAGACAGCATTATGGATGCTGACAGACTTGGGGGAAATAAAAAGTACTTTACTGGAAGCAGCAGCACATCAGCCTATCATAGAATCATAGAAATAGGGTTGGAAGGGACCTTGTAGATCTTCAAGTCCGACCCCCTGCCTGGGCAGGAAGAAAACTAGGCTCAAATGACCCCAGCCAGGTAGACATCAAGCCTCCTCTTAAAGACCCCCAGGGTAGGAGCTGGCACCACTTCTCTTGGAAGCTGGTTCCAGATCCTAGCCGCCCTAACTGTGAAGTAGTTCTTACGGATGTCCAATCTAAACCTACTCTCCAACAACTTGTGGTCGTTATTCCTTGTTATCCCAGGGGGCACTGGGGGAAACAAGGTCTCCCCCAAACCCTTCTGGCTGGTCCCCACTAGTGAGTTTATAGATGGTCACCAGGTCCCTCCTCAGCCTTCTCTTGTGAAGGCTGAACAGGTTCAGGTCCCGTAGCTTCTCATTGTAGGGTCTGCCCTGCTGCCCCCGGATCATGCGGGTGGCCCTCCTCTGGACCCTCTCAGTGTTGTCCACATCCCTCTTGACGTGGGGTGCCCAGAACTGGACACACTGCTCCAGCTGTGGCCTGACCAGTATCGAGGAGAGGGGGAGGATCACCTACTTGGCCCTACTTGAGATGCATCTGTGGATTCACGATAAGGTCTGGTTAGTCCTGCTGACCGTGACCTTGCATTGTCAGCCCATGTTCATCTTGGAGTCAGTGATAACTCCAAGATCCCTTTCTGCCTCCATGCTCTCAAGAAGGAAGTTTCCCATCTTATAAATGTGCTGCTGGTTACTGCTGCCCAAGTGCAGCACCCTGCACTTGTCAGTATTGAAACACATCCTGTTTTTGTTAGCCCACCCCTGCATCCTATCCAGGTTTTTCTGGAGTCTTTCCCTCCCTGCTAACATGCCAACCTCACCCCAAATTTTGGTATCATCAGCAAATTTGAACAGGTTGCTTTTCACCCCATCGTCGAAATCACTGATAAAGAAATTGAACAGTGCGGGCCCAAGGACCGAGCCCTGGGTGACTCTGCTGCCCACTTCCCCCCAGATTGAATATGACCTGTCCACCACCACCCTCTGAGTATGACCCTTTAGCCAATTTGCAGTCCATCCGACTGTGTAGGCATCAATGCCACAGTCACCTAGTTTTTTAATGAGGATTGGGTGAGAGACAGTGTCAAAGGCCTTGCTGAAGTTCAGAAAGACTACATCCATGACGACACCTGCATCCAGTGCTTTTGTGACCTGATCACAAAAGCCAATCAGGTTGGTCTGATATGACGTGCCCCTAATGAAACCAGGCTAGTTGCCCTTGAGCATCATCCCCGATGCTGGCCCATCACAGATGTGCTCCTTGATGATTTACTCAAAGAGTTTCCCTAAGAATGAGGTAAGACTGACGGGTCTATAGTTGGTCGGGTCCTCCCTCCTCCCTTTCTTAAAGATGGGGACCACATTGACTATCTTCCAATCAACTGGCACCTGGCCCGAGCACCACGAGCACTCGTAAAGCCGCGCCAAGGGCCCTGCAATAACCCCCGTTAACTCCCTCGACAACTTGGGGTGGAGAGCATCTGGACCTACTGATTTGGACACGTCTAGCCCCTCCAGAAGCACTGTAACCAGGTCCTCCTCAACCTTAGGTCTTGAGGCGTTCCCCTTGAGTCCGTCTTAAATCATGGTGGGGGAGTCCTGGTCCCTACATAAGAAAACGGAGGTGAAGAATTTGTTAAAGATGTCTGCCTTCTTTGGCACAACCACCAGGTTGCCCAGCGTATCTTGCAGTGGCCCCACACTTCCCGGTGCCTTCTTTATCCTCCCTATATATTTGAAAAAGGACTTTTTATTATCTTTGATCTTGGACGCTAGTCCTAGCTCTGTGTCTGCCTTAGCTTTGCTAACAGCCCCCCTACAGGCCTGAGAAGTGGAGGTATGCTCTTCTTTGGAGATCGCCCCCCACCCCTTCCACTAGGTGTACACTGCTTTTTTGGCAACCAGGCATTCCTGGCTGTCCTTGGTGAGCCAGGGAGGCTTTTGGGCACTCTTGCCTCCCTTGCTTCTTGTTGGGATCATCATCCCTTGGGCTCTGAGTGTTGTCTCCTTAAGGAACAACCACTCATCTTGGGCACTGAGTTCCCCTGCCCTTGAGAACCCCAGAACCTCTCTCACCAATCTCAACTCTTTGAAGTTGGCCCTCTTGAAGTCTAGGACGACCACCTTGCTGCAGGCCCTTGTCACCCTGTGCTGGATGATGAATTCCAGCAAGCGATGATTGCTGTCACCCAGGTGGTCAAGGACCTGGAGCCCACTTACCAGATCATTGCCTGTGGGCAGAACCAGGTCCAACAGGGCATTTCCTCTGGTGGGACTGTGCACCCACAGTTAAGTGGAGGTCCTGTATCTTGGCTGGGAACCCCCTGGAACAGTCCGACCTGGCTGAGTGATCCTCCCATCAGATGTCTGGGTAATTTAGATCACCCATGACAACTGCATCCCTTGCCTTAAGTGCCTCTGCAAGCTGGCCTGAAAATTCCTGGTCCAGCTCCTCCCCTTCTTTGGGGGGTCTGTAGTGGACCCCCACCGTTAAACCCCTCTCCCAATGACCCCATTGTACCTTGACCCAAAGCACTTCAGCTTTCCCCTCCTCTGACCCCATTTTGCTGGCAGAGGATGTGTATTGTTCTTTGACATAGAGTGCCACACCCCCTCTCTTCCTTCCTTCTCTATCCCGCCTGTAGAGCCTATAGTCCCTAATGCTAACTGCCCAGTCATGGGATGAATCCCACCACGTTTCTGTAAGCCCTACTATGTCTGGGTTTGAACGGGCTATTCTGAGGGTGAAGTCCTCCTGTTTGATCCACATACTCCGAGCATTAGTATACAGGCATTTAAGGCCTTGTATAGCTGTGTGTGCCACCCCTCTCCCCCATTAGGAAGACTATCTGGACCCCTGTTTCTTACCTGGGCACTCCTTGCATGTGTCACCTGTCCTGCTCGTGTGGTGTCTCCACATCCTCCTGCAGCCCCCTCTCCTGGTGAGGCTAGTTTAAAGCTTGCTGTATGAGGTCAGCCAACCTGGAAGAGAAGACACGCTTGCCTTTAGGAGAGACATGAAGCCCATCCCACCCCAGCAAAACCCCTGCCCAAAAGCATGGGTCATTATCTAGGAACCCAAGGCCCGCCTGGCTGCACCAACTCAGTAAGCACCAGTTGACCTCGCCAATGCAGGCCTTGTGTTGCTGTCCCTCTCTACTCACTGGAAGAAGAGAGTCGAATACCACCGGCACCTCCTTCTCCTTAAGCTTGGCCCCCAGAGCCTCGAAGTCCTTCATAATTCGGTTACCTTCATAATGCGGTTAGGGTTTCCCCTGTCTGCATCATTTGTTCCCAACCTAGCTCTGCAGCATCTCTACAGATGGGGCACTTCAGCGGGGCTTTTTGATGCTTTTACCTAATAGCTGATTCAATCAGCTATTAGATAAAAATGCCAAAAATTTCCCACTAAAGCATCCAAACTATACAGATGTTGGAGAAGCCAAGACCAACTATTGTGATGCCTCTTTTGGGCATGGTGGGGTGGTTTCAATGCTGAAGTTCACCAAGTTTAAAGTAAAGTGCTGTTCTGGGGGGGGGGGTTTCCCCACATCTGCAAGTAGCTGTTTCTATTAGTAGAATTGTAGCTCTCTTGGTAGAAACCACAAGCTTACGTTAATTCACAGTTTGTCTCAAAACAAAAATGGCAGTTCTGGGAGAAAAATGCTCGATCTCCAATCTGGCAGAGGTTGCTCTGGGAAGACTTTCCTCCTGGAGAATGAATACCTGTATATTTCCCCACAGCTTTTCTCCTCCAGGGGACCAAGAGGGACCAGATGTTCCAGGCTCACTCCTATCCTGGGGAGGCATGGGGAACAGCTGCTTGCCTTACCTCCTTCCAATCCTGGGAAGAGTTGAATGTTGGGGAAACACTTCTGTGCCTTCTCCAGGTCAGGATTACCCCAGTTTGAAGAAAGTGTGGGGGTAACCCCATCTGTTTCACTCATAGGCTTGGAGAAGAGTGGAGGAGCAGCTGTCCACTGCTTCCCACACCAGCGTCCCCAATTTGAGAAGTGGGGGAGATGTATTTAGGCTGCTCCCTTGCTTGGCTTCTGAGCGAGTGGGAGCTGAGGATCAGCCAGCTGATCCCCACCTATTCCTCAGACCAGAGTCCTTGAATTACATGGTCTTGGAAAGGCACAAGTAGCAGGGGAGAGAGGGCAATTGCAGGTTGAACACCTGTACCGCTCCCTTTCTTGGAAACATTTCTAGAGGTGGAAAATTTCCATTACTAGTAGTGAACACCTGTTTATGGCAATAGACTGTATTTGAAACCTAGGCAAATGTAGAAGTAGGTGCTATAAAGACAAAAACGTTGCTAAGCATATCTCCTACAGATCTGAATTAAACTTCTTAAGATCTTATAAGTGGCTATAGCTGGAACCCATCTGCCCATGCTTGCATGGCATTTGTGGATCAGGATTATACCCTAACAACAGAACCTGAGGTCTTGGTTTCACCTGACCAAAAATTGTTTCATGAATATAATCCTAATTAACATGACTTTTACCATATTCTTTAGTCATGTCGTGTGTTCTGTCTTGGTAAGCTAGCATGGGAAATAATACAGTATTATATTAATACGTATTTATTTTATAATTTAGACAGGCTAAAATGTTCTTTTTTTGATTATTCATGCATGTTCATTGAAAGGCAACTGACAAAGTTGGAAAAGAGCCAAAGGAAATCAAGAAAGAGCATTCCTACACTTAGAGCCATGGTGATTAAATATGAGCACCGAGATCAAATGTTACCATATTCTGACAGACCTAGAAATGAGAAAGTAATTTAAAATCTTGAAGGTATTTTATTTTACATTAGGGTAGTGAAATATGCGCAATAACTGCTCATGTTCACTGCAAAGCATGCACATAAAATTTTTTATAGAGCTGAAATCTGCTCTTTCATTTTAATGTGCAATGTATTGTAACAGCATGACATATGTGATTTATGATATTTGTCATTTGTTCTCTCAGCAAAATATACCTTTATATGTATAGCTTCAACTTTTCTTCTTCATCCTTACTCATAGAACCCCAAGGACTGCAGCAAAGCCAAGAAACTTGTGTGTAATATCAACAAAGGCTGTGGTTATGGCTGTCAACTTCATCATGTAGTCTACTGCTTCATGATTGCCTATGGCACTCAAAGAACACTCATTTTGGAGTCTCAGAATTGGCGCTATGCTACTGGTGGCTGGGAGACTGTATTTAGACCTGTAAGCGAGACATGTACTGACAGATCAGGCACTACCACCGGACACTGGTCAGGTAAGACTCACTGAACGAAAATTTTCCTTCTGTTTGAAGGGTCTGCATTACTGTACTATACCATTAGCTCTTTTGGAACTGTATTAAATATTGAATAATAAATAAGTATGATCTCAGTCTAATGGATCAGCATCCTTTTCCATTTGCATATTGTACTACAATGTTGGTATCCTCTATAAGAAGATTCTAATAACTTTGCAGAAATTCTTTATGCAAAAGCAGTTTCAAATCTCAATCATAACTCATGAATAATATGCCAGGTTACCCTAGGTATCATGTACAGCTCATTTGTAGGGGAGGAAGGATGGGAACAGAGTAGTAAATAGGGGCAGATATTAAAATATACAAACGAGCTGAAGTAAGCGTGAAATTAAAACAGACAGACTAACAGGAACTGGAAAGTGGTGTTCAGTAAGTATTCACGTGAGCAAAAGTCATAATAAAATGTAATAAAATTCTTAATATGAATCATATTTTAAATATTACTCAAACTCTGATTTTAAGTTCTATATATAGTTTTTACATTATTACACTGTAAAAATATAGTACTCATAAAGGTGAATATATTTTTTATGTGTTATATAATAGTATTTAGTAAATTAATTCTCCAACTTTAATGAATCTGATGCTTGTAGAAAGACCAAGGAAATTCAGTTGTTAGAAAGCACTATGTAATCTCATAGGTATCTAAAGAAGCTAGAGAAGGTCATCCACTTTTTTAGTAGGATCCATGCAGTCAGCACTTAAAAAAACCGAATATACTTGGAAAGAAAAACTTCAAAATCATGTTAGCTTGCAATTTGGGCATTTTTCCATATCTTTATGTAGATATGACATTCTATCACATAAATATGAAAGTGGTAGCAGTAGAATTACAAATGCTTAGAGAGATTTCAGGCTTTTCCTCAAAATGTAGGAAAAATAATGGCAGTAATTTTGAAATCTTCCTATTGTCTAAGAATCGTGATGTATTGTCAACTCTTGAAAGTATTTAAAAGGTTTCAGACAATGTTCCTTTTCTGTTGTAAAAATATTTCTAAAGTCTGTTATGATTAAAGTTTTAATGTATTGTCAACATATATGAGCTTGGATATTGGAAATAATTGCATGTGAGAATTTGGAAACTGGCCCACTTCATCCTTTAAAAGAAGTGGGTATAGATCAAAAGAGAATAGTTAACCATTCTGATAAAGTAAGTAAGTGAATATGGTAACATCAGTAGTCTTAGTCTCAAAGCATATATTTTCCAAAGGAAAATAATGGATTATTATAAAGGGAAAGGCAAAATAATACATTTCATACTGTTGCCAATTATTGTCCTCATTTTGCAGTGTGCATGCAGGTAATTAGGTGGGTAAGGAGTTGATAAACCTAGTCAAAATAAGTATGTTCAAGTGGGATATTTAGGATTTAAAGTTGTTCCATCTAGTAATTTTGGTGGAGACAGGGAGACTGGTGACAGTCAGCCAATGAACCTAATGGTGCTTCATACATGAGGGTCAGCACTAAATTTTCTTTGCCTCTCATTTCCTGGACCAGTGGGAGCTAACTTTTTTTTTTTTTGCAGGCATGCCACAAATTAGCTCTGGGTCTTCCTCAAGTGCTACTCAGATCTTTTGCCCCTACCCAGTTGACCTCCCTGCTTTCTAAAGCCTTTTGAAACAGATGGTTTCCTATATAGGTACTGTTCAGTGGGTTCATCTACAGAATAGGGAACTCCAGCCCCTTTTTCCCCCCACACTGTTCACCAGCCAGAATCTGTCACAACCAGACCATCCACAATTAGGTTCTTTCCTAATCTTCTTTCCTCTCATCTCTGAAGTAGTGTTACAGGAGCAAGTACTATTGCTGTCTTGTTATTATAATTATGAGTTCCTTTAGTTTAATAAGCACCACAAGTTATTTACTGGACTAGCGGCATAACTTTTAAGCTGTTTTACCTTATTTTATCAGTGAATTGCCTCCAGGCCAAATATAGACAGTCCAGAAGCCTGAGGCTGAATCAATTCAATCTTTTCCAGTTAGTCTAAGCTGCGTAGATTCAACTGTTAGAAAAGTGATCAGACATTCACTTTTGATTCTGGAAATGCCAGCCACATGCCTGCGGTGGCCTAGGTCAGAAGCCAGGCATACTTAACTGGAGCAGATAGCTTGGGCCCACCCTGTGAGGGGGGATTGCAGTGGAGGTGCAAAGCATCCTGGGATGCTGGGGGGGACTGTGAGTTAACTTGACACTGGAGGGGATCTGGTACAGAAGTTTGATAAACTGATTTAACTTAAATCCACCAAGTCTATACTATACTATATCTATCCAGATTTATCTTAAACCAGTTTTGGTCATTTTGAAAGCAGTTTCAAAATGAACTTCAAAATGAACACTACACTGAATTTCTATTGTCTTGCAGATTTGAACTGATTTCCAAGTAACAATCAGTTTATGTATAATTTCTGTCCCTAGCCCAGGAGCATCGACACTTTTGATCAACCCAATAGTGCCTTCCAGACTAATGAATTTCTGGTTCTAAAAAACTCTTTTATAGGCCATAATAAAATACCTGTTCTACAAGAGTTTCAAGTTCTCAGACTTCATTACCCTTGCACACACTAATTATGTGCTTGCTATGTTTTCTTAATTATTTTCATCATCTATTATAGGCACTAACCATACAACAGAGATTTTGTTAGTTTTGTGAGACTGTTGTGTTTATTCACCTTCTTAGCACTGATACTGTCTTCACATATGGAAGGCATGAAATGAGTGACTATTTTACTTTCTGAGATAATCTTTTGGAGATGAACATTTTCTTTTCATGTTTTACTTAGTAACATTTGAAGATTTTTGCAGGTAGTTACCCTAATTAAGTTGGTGAGGCAGATTGTAGTTTGCAGAAAATGTGTAAAAAGGGTAAAATTTGTGTCTCCAGAAGTCCAGCAAGTGGCCTTTCTCAGTCTATGCATGCATAGGATTTAAGTGGTGCATTAGCTATAAGCTGGTACTCTGTACAGGGGTAAATTTCAGCCAGATGTTTTTGTTTTTCCTGTTCTATCTATGGAAAAGATTTTTTGGGTTCCTTTCTTTTTTTGAAAATGTTCTGTCTACAATGCCATTTTTATCTCTTGGCCATTTTGCTGGATTTAAATGGGGTTTAAATATGGTGCCTTTTACCTTGCCAGAGTAATACATAAAGGACTATACAGCAAGTAGGAAACAGCTTGTACCTTGAAAAACAAAACAAATTAATTAGTCTAGGAAATCAGTTTTTTATTTTCTTGTGTGTATAAAGAAAATTTTTGAATTTTTGTTCTAAGTACCTCTGTGTGGCCATTGTGGCTTATTATACTAACTTTGAAGAGATCAGGGAACACAGAGGAATAGTCACATAGGGGAATAATCCTATTGAGTGAGACTAATTATCAGCCTAGTTTAGTATTGTATCATCACCATAATTACCACCATTGGCCAGAAACAACTTCTTTAGAAGAAGGAATCTTTTATAATTTGGCACGATGAGCAACAATGGCCCTGCAGAGATTCTGGCCTAAGAAAGTTACCTACTAACAGTGCTGAATAGTTTTTTTTTTTTTGGCTTATGCTTTTAAACATGATGGTTTAATTTATTCAATAATTCTTAAATACTTATTACAATGTATATTATTATTCATATAAATATCTAGTCTTATTTGAATCCTGCTAAGATCTTTTTCTCATGATATCCTTTGGTGATGAGCTTCACAAACTAATGGTGTATTGTGTAAACAAACAAAAGATCTCTTTTGTCAATTTTGAATTTGCCACCCTCCTATTTAATTGACTGTTCTCTACTTCTTTGTCTAAAATAGGGTAAATAAAACTTCCTGTTCTAACTTTTCAATATCTTTACTTGTGTATGCTTTTATCATGTATTTTCTTAATTTTCTCCTTTATATTGTAAATAACTTCAGTCTTTCCAGGTGAAAAAAGAAAGGAAGATAGTTGGAAGTGGAGGGAGGTGAGAGAGAGTGGAAAACAGAAGTTACATCATGAATTTGTGCCAAGAATTGGGTGAAACTCAGAATTTTGCTTTTGTGGAAAATTACATTGTTTCTTTCTGAAATATTTCATTCAAATAGCTGTGAAATTTCCTATTAAAATGGAATTTGGAAAACTTTCCTTTTCAGATTTGTGAAATTTCTTGTTTGGGGATTTTTAATTTGTATGTTTCATCAGATGTCAGCAATAGGAGCATATATTAAGCACAGCTCTGTAAATAAACTCCTATTTAGCTCTTTCTCATAGGCATAGTATTAAAACTAACTTAAATAGTAAAGAAATGTAACATTTCTAAGTGTTTTTTTCTTAGTATACAACTCTTCATTCTCAGGGGATAAAGAAGCCTCCATTAAATAGCATACATTGACTTATATAATTTATATGTTATGATAATATAATAGCTTAAATACCCAGTTTAATTTTGTTTAATTTTATTTTTGTTTATTTCTAATACATTGAAGGGCATCTGCTACTTACTACTGGTTTAGAAAGCTTTTCTTCTAGAGTGTCTCCTGTTTTACTTCTCAGCTCACAGTCTTCTTGCCCAGGCAGTCATGAATTCCCAAACCATGTTTCTCAGTATCCCCCTTTGATAGCCTTCAGTCTCAGTTTTTGCCCATTGTCCTAGTTCCTATTCCTATTTTATTCTCCCTATACCCTGCAGAATCTATCTTCCCTTCTTCACCAGCCTCCCTATCCACACGCGCACACACTCACTCTTGAATCAGGCAACTTCCTCTTCCAAGCTGCCTGTTCACAGACTTACCATGAACCACACTAGTTGCAATTGTAGCTGCTGAAATCCAAGTTGTCTTTCTTGAGAATGTGTGAATGCCGGAGAGTAGGGTTAGGATTCAGGGTGAACTAGAGAAATTGGAGGATAGAGCCAAAGGAAATCTCATGAGGTTCAATAAGGACAAGTGCAAAATCCTGGATTTAGGATGGAATAGTGCCATGCATCAGTACAGGCTGGGAGCTGACTGGCTGGACAGCAGCTCTGCAGAAAAGAACTTGGGGATTACAGTAGACAATAAGCTGAATATTAGGGATGTGTGAAGCTTCGGTCCCTGGTTTGATCCGGTGGAGATTTCAGCCTGGTTTGCTGGCTGAATTTCCAAATCCAAACTGAATTGGAGGACCCTTTAATCTCTCCAAATCGATTCGGAGAGATATGGAAAGATTCAGAGATTGAGACATGAAAACAAGCATTCAGACATGCTTTAAATGTTTTTACTACATACCTCTAGGTAGCAAGCGGCTCATGAATTCTGCAATGTTAGGGTGCATGGAGCATCCCATAGGAGTGTGGGGGGGTCCCCAGCATGTTTGGCAGCAGACCTGGAAGTGGACTAGAAGCACTTCTGGGTCTTCCAGGGAGTGTGCTGGGGGCCCCCCTGCACCCCCCCAGCTTGGCAACTGGTGCCTCCTGGGTTGGGGGGCACCCAGGACCTCCCCACAGCTGATTGGGGAGGCTCTGGGGGGGCCCCCAGCACGCTCCCCAATGGACCCAGAAGTGAACTGGAAGTAGTTCCGGTCCACTTACGGGGTCACCGCCAAGCACACGGGGGCCCTCCCGCACTCCTGTGGGACACTCCATCTGCCCCACCATCACAGCATTCATGAGCTGCTCTGGTACTTAGAGGTATGTAGAAAAAACATTTAAAGCTGTGTCTATAGCTGAATTGCTGATTCTCTGAATAAGCATCGAATCTTCAGTTTCAGCTGAATTGAATCGGGGACAGTCATCCGAATCAACAAATCGAATCACTGTTGCTGATTCAGGCCAAATCCAAATCAAATAGGGCCCACTTTGTACACCCCTACTAAATATGAGCCAGTAGTGTGCCTTTGTTTCAAAGAAGGCTAAATGGCATACTGGGCTGCATTGATAGGAATGTTGCCAATAGATTAAGGGGCGTGATTATTCCTTTCTATTCAGCACTGGTGAGGTGACATCTGGAGTACCGTGTTCAGTTTTGGGTCCCCCACTACAGGAAGGATGTGGACAAATTGGAGAGAGGCCAGTGGAGAGCAACAAAAATGGTGAGGTGGCTGAAGGACATGACTTATATGGAAAGACTGAGGGAACTGGGATTATTTAGTCTAGAGAAGAGGACAACGAGAAGGGATTTTTAAGAGCAACTCTCAGCTACCTGAAGGGGGGCTTGAAAGAAGATGGAACTAGACTGTTCTCAGTGGTGACAGATGACAGAACAAGGAGCAATGGTCTCAAGTTGCAGTAAGGGAAGTTTAAATTAGATATTAGGAAAATTTTTCTCACTAGAAGGGCAGTAAAATACTGGAACAGGTTACCCAGAGAGGTGGTGGAGTCTCTCTCCTTGGAAGTTTTTAAGACCCAGCTAGATAAAGCTTTGGGTGGCATGATCTAAGTGGGGATGGTCCTGCTTTGAGCCAGGGGGTTGGATGAGAGAACTTCCTGAGGTCCCTTCCAACCGTAATTTTCTATGATTCTATAAATTGTGAAGTTTGAATATTTTAATTTGGCTCATTTTGGTGAATGTTCACAGAAATAGTACAGTATGCTTCTGTAGCATAAAGGTCACCCCTGTAAAATTATCAATCCTTTCTCCAAAGCCTGGGGATGCTAGTACTCCTAAAGGAAAGAGTTCCAGAATTTTTTAACATAGGAAAAATGTATTTTTACCTAGCTTCATTTAAGAAACATATTGAGTAATTTTGCCTGTTTCTTTTCCAAAAATTATTAGCTTGAGGCAAACGTACCTGACAAAAATGTCAACACCAAAGTTTGGCAAAGTTATTAGAAACTCCAGGTAGGGTTTTCTGATGAAACGTGTTGAGTAATATTAATAATTAATGCGACTAACCCATCTTACTGTATTTCATTGTAAGGTATATAATGATGTATTTTGTGGATTCATATGTACATGCCCCCGCATTTTAAAAAAGGCTACATTTTGTGCTTCCAGTTTAGAATCTTATTTTCATTTTTTTGATAGATTTACACTTTGATTTTGCTACCTAAATACATGCTACACTTCCTGTAGCTTTGTACAGATTTTTTCCCATTTTAAATTATTGTTCCTATATGAATTAACCTCCATTGAAAATAGTTCCAGGGTTGTATTTAGTATGCATCTCACCATGTACTTAAGTCTGCTGTCATTAACCAGGGTCGCCAGTTAGTTTCAGGGATTTGGCATAGTAACTAATTCAAATAGTAAAAACAGACCTTTAAGGATACCACGCGACTAACCCTCACCTGGTAGACTATTTCATACTCTAATAATGGCACAGGTGGTTCATTTGTTTGATTGATTTCAGTTTTCACTTTAATATGAATCTTCAGTGGGTACTTAATTACCATTGAATCTGAAAAATAATCCCACTGGATTGTCAGAAATCTGTGTAGTGATTTTTTTTTTTCGTTTCAGATTCTGTGATATTATTTCTTCATTTTTCTATTTGTCCGTGGCCTTTTCACAACTAAGAATTTATAAGACTGAAATTTAGAAAATCTAAGAAAAGTAGCATGTGATATGTAAAACTATACCAATGTCTTCTGGTTTCAAAGACATGTTAATGGTTTTGAAAATAGTATTGGAACATTTGTTTTTTTAATCATCTGGACTCAAAGGGCTCACATACAAGTATTAATTGAAATTTCAAATTCCCCACTCCCTTTAAACAGCTTCCCATATGTGTATACTTGTATACAAAGTTGTAAATATGAATTATATTTTACAATTTTAGCAGTAATGTTTATTAAGTACCTATGTCAGGTAGACAAAATATTCTTTTCAAAAGCTACACAAAGATAACATTTTCACTGATGTATAAAATCTATTTTTCTGTAGTTATTTGTACTCTTTTTACAGTGTTTTTAAGCATCATTTTATTATAATTTACAGCCAGTGACAGAATTAGAGTGTATTAAACTATTCTTCTTCCTATCACTATAAGTACTTTTAAAATTGTGCATTTATCTTCATCCTAATGAATTAGACTATTCCTTTTGGACACATTTAATTAATTTAGATTAGCAATTATTTTAAGGTTTGTAAAGCCCCTTGTGCCTGAACCAATTTAGATAGTAACCTGTTTACAGAAGAATTAAGAGGTGTATGTATATTAAGAGGATTTTAGTGTTTAAAACACTATGGTTGCAGTCTTTTTCTATTTATGTACATTAATAGTGTTTATATTTCTAAAAAAATTAACAGGCTTCTAAGATTAAGGGGATAGAATTAATTGTAATAAGCTATTTAACACTAATCAGTTAGTTAACAATAAATTAACTTCATCTGTCATTGTTTTGATCTCTGCAAAGAATACTGGGATATTTCCCTTGACTTCTGTTCTGTGATTTATAATTGTTTTTATGAATTTGATATAGAAGTGGTACAGCTGCAAGTGGAATTGGGTTTTCAACTCCAGTGTGTCACAAGACTAAGTAGTATGTTGTGTGTGTGTGTGCACTAGGTAGAGTAGTTTTCTTACAGTTTACTACATTTTTATTTTCTTCCTTCATTTCTTAATGAATTCCTTAAACTACCTTTCTAAAGAGAATTATATAAATATGTGAAAAGAGATGACATTTGCACTTATATTTTTTAAATCTTAAAATCACAAATTATCTACATTGTGTATTGTGAACATCCATGACAGGATAATTCAGAATTAAATGAAACCTCTTATAATTCATAATGATATAAAAAGCCAAAACATTTATTATCCATGTTGCAAGGGTGTACGTTGTAGCCGTGTTGGTCTAAAGACATAGGCAGACAAAGTTCCTTGGGTGAATTTGATATCTTTTATTAGACCAACCCAAAGAGTTGGAGAATAGTTATTAAGCAAGCTTTCGAGCACACACCAACTGCTGAAACTTCCTTAGCCTGACGAAGGGTTTTTGAACTCGAAAGCTTGCTTAATAACTATTTTCCAACTATGTGTATTGGTCTAATAAAAGATATCAAATTCACCCAAGGAACCTTGTCTGCTTAAAATATTTATGAATAATTTGTGCAGATTGTGTTCCTAAAGGGAGGGGTAGTATTATTTTTTCAGACCCCAAAATATAAATATAGACCTGGATATTGTAAACATTAATGCACATGCCTTATTTCAAGGATCTGAGTATTCCTACTGATAGCCTTCTGGTGTACTATCATGCCATAATGCCACGTTATTAATGCAACTCACAAGTTAAGTTTTTTTCACACCTTTTTTATTGAAGCATGATACCTAGACTTAGTGGAAGATCTGACTTTTAACAGGTTAAATTTTTTTTTCCACAAAAGTATGTTGCAGAAAGTAAGAAGCAACTTTTGATTAGCTGTCCCAGAAGAAATTCTAGATGTCCTCATAATCTGCTTTCCAAAGATGGAATGCATCTTTTTCTAGACTTTGTTCTTAATGGTGGTTCAGCCTTCACAATCCAAATGAAAATTTTCAAAGCTGTCTAAACCTCAGCTGGAAACAATCTTATTTTCATCTGCTTTTTCCTCAGCCATCATGCAGATATGATCAAGCACTGGAACCGAACCAGTCTTTTCTTTCTTCGTTTGTATTTGGTAACCATGCATGACTTTTTGTTGCTTAAAATGTGGGGCCATTGCATCCTAGAGATTGTTGAGCAGAGTACCTAATCTAGTTCTGCTCTATCTATGCCATCCCGATGAGAGTAATCTTTGGAAGAAGTTTTAGAGTGATGTGTTGTATTCTTCATTGCATACAATTTTTTTTTAAAGTCAAGACTGTATGCATTCTTGCTTAATTAGAATGTAAGGGCTTGATACCAAAAGTACTGGGTAGTGAGGTTTTATTATCTATAGTTCATGTTATTCAGAAAGTCAGACTACATAATCTTAATGGTCCATTCTAAATTGAAACTGTGAATCTCTGTCCAAAGGTTCTTATCTTGTAAGATAATACTTAGTAAGTTATAACATCCTCTTAGACAGCTCTCCCTGTCTAAATAGGTCTGGACTAGTAGTGATAAAATGTGTTATACTTAATATATGTTCTTATTCCAAAAAAGTCATAGACCTCAGAAAACTGAATACAGTCTTTAAAAGGCTTACTCTAACCCACTTTTTCTGCAGGACTGTTTTGAATATCTTGACTCAAAAGCAAGAATTTCCACATCAACAAAAGGAAGCCTCTTTCATGTGCAAGGCTTGAATGCTATTAATATAAGGACCTCACTTCCAGTTCATCTCTGATATCCAGTATTTTTACCAAGTGCTTGTCTGTGATACCATTCATTAGGATTCCAGGGGTTTCATGTGCATCTGACCTTCAACAATCCAAGTCTTGCTTCAGCAAAGGGTAACTTCTATAGACAGGATATAAAGTGTGTGCCAAACACTAAGTGTGTAAATGACCTAGCCAGCTAGCAGAAATCCTTTGTCATTCTATCTCATCATTTCCGATATTAGGGCAATTCACCCAGAGAGGAGACTTCTGAAACCATTTCAAGCTTCAGGGTACAGCATGTCAGCTGGGGATATCTTACCTAAAACTAATTGGCCTTGAAAACTTACATGACTGATTTCTCTGACTCTGTGGTATTTTTTTTTGTGTCTAATTACATGTTAAAGGTAAATTTTCCTTCTTTCAACTGTGCCTCTTAAGTAGGCTACATTGTCTTTATTAGTTGGAACACTGATTCAAAAGGCAATCATTTTCTACCCTCGCTCCAGTGGTAATCATGATGTCAGATCCTTCTAACATATAAACCAGAAATGTTGTATGTAGATGATAGAATGCTATGAAGTATAGCTCTATACTTATGCATTAGTTATGTGTTCCAAAGCGAGCTTTTGGGTATTCCCTTCAGTGTATCGTAAACTAAGACTGTATGCCATCAAGCAAGAAGAGACCCAGTTTACAGCTTTCTACAAAAAAAATCTCTCGTGGCACTGGCATATGGACTATATAATCTAATTTTTGGTTCTTCATCTAGCAGGTAAAAACAGTCGTGGACAGAATGGTGGAGCTGCCTGTCCAAAGATCAAAACTGTGGTTCTTCAACAAATTTAGTAGATGTTCTAGGAGTGGGTCCATCTTTACGTGAATGTTTTTACAACCAGGCCATAAATCAAGGGTCCAAGCACATTTGTTTAACACAGATGCATTTCCTTTGGCTAGGATCACAGGTCTTTTCTATATCTCTTCCTCCAATTCCTTTGATTCTGATTTGTTGATTTTTTGTCTGATTTTTCCAAATAAGATACAGCCATGGTCATCCTATTTGCCTGGCTCACCAGCAAATCTGGTTCTCCCAAGGGCTTCATTAACAGATAGGCATGCTCGTTGGTTTGTCTTTCAATACAAAAGGCTGCCTTCTAACATTAACATCCATGGAGATGGTGGATGAATGTAAGGCTTTTGGGGCTAACTCAACCCATCCCAAGGTGGTATCAACAGTGCACCTAAACTAGAACAAATGTATTGCTGTTTTCACTCTTGCCCTTCCAATGAAGACCTCACCTGTTTCCCTAGTCAGTTATTTTTCTCTCTGAGCCAGGTTAACTGCTGTTCAGTGCAACATGATATAGGCCCTTTGCCTCCCTTAAACCCTTCCTCCCCCACTTTGAAATACAGAGATAGTGGTATCAGAAATGTAGATTATAGCTGTGTTGGTCTAAGGACATAGGCAGACAAGGTTATTTGGGTAATTCTGATATCTTTTATTAGAGCAACTCAGATAGTTGGAAAAATTTTTTGTAAGCTTTCAGGTACAATTACCCTTCATCAGGCACAGGAAGCATCTGCAGATGCTCTGTGCTTTTCCTGGATGGAGTAGGTAAGCAGCCAGAGGCCAGTACATATCCAAGAAAGCAAGTCAGTTAAAATGTAAATTGAAGTAATCAGTAGGTGAGATGGGTGGTGGTGGTGGGCAGGGGAATGAATGCATCTATATGGAATTCCACCCTCCTACAGAACAGCAGGAGTGGATCAGGAGTCCTTTCCACCTTCTGGAGAAGGTGAGGTTGGCAACAAATGGATAATCCATTATTTTCATAGATTTCATAGACATTAGGTCTGGAAAGGACCATGGAAGATCGTTGAATCCAGCCCCATGCCTGAAGGGCAGGAAATCAGCTGGGGGCATAGGATCCCAGCAAGATAAGCATCCAAATTACTCTTAAAGGTGTTCAGTGTAGGTGCTTGAACCACCTCCAATGGCAGGCTGTTCCAGACCTTGGGGGCTTGGACAGTAAAGAAATTCTTCCTTATGTCCAGCCTGAAACTGTCTTGCAGTAGTTTATAACTGTCTGACCTCATCATCCCTTGGGGCGCTCTGGTGAACAAACGTTCCCCCAGATACTGGTGGTCACCCCTGATAAACTTATAGGTGGCCACCAGATCACCCCTGAATCTGCACTTTTCCAGGCTAAAGAGCCCCATGGCACTCAGCCTGTCATTGTAAGGTCTGTTTTCCTGACCTCTGATCATGCGTGTGGCTCTTCTCTGGACTCTCTCAAGCTTCTCCACATCCTTTTTGAATTGTGGAGCCCAAAAC
>JAGPOW010000304.1:71543920-71564378 GCA_030014935.1 Caiman crocodilus | reverse complement strand
TCTGTTTTCCTGACCTCTGATCATGCGTGTGGCTCTTCTCTGGACTCTCTCAAGCTTCTCCACATCCTTTTTGAATTGTGGAGCCCAAAACTGGACACACTACTTCAGCTGTGGCCTCACCATGGCTGAATACAAGAGGAGAATGACGTACTGGGATTTGAAGCATCTATGGATGGAAGCCAGCGTTTTAGTCGCTTTACTAGCTGCAGCATCACGTTGAGGCTCATGTTCATCTTGTGGTCAATGATGACCCCCAAATCTCTTTCTTCCATAGTGCCTAGCCAGTGTATCACTGCCGAGCCCATAAGGATGCTGCTGGGTTTTTTTTCCCAAGGTGGAGAACCTTGCATTTTTCAGTGTTAAACACTATCAGGTTCTCATCCTCCCATTTGCTGAGCCTGTCCAGGTCAGCCTGAATCACCCCCCATCTTCAGGTGTGGATGCTTTACCCCAGAGTTTGGTGTCATCGGCAGACTTGGCCAGTCTGCTTCTGACTTCAGTGGCCACATAATTAATGAAGATGTTGAACAATACAGGTCCAAGGACAGAGCCTTGGGGGACCCCACTGGTCACAGGGCACCATGATGATTGACTTCCATCAATTACCACCCTCTGGGTCCGACCATGGAGCCAATTTCTCAGCCAGCGGATCATGGTGGACCCAAGGCCACAATTGGCCATTTTCGCTAAGAGGTAATCATGGGATACCATATAGAAGGCTTTTTTGAAGTCAAGATATATACATCAATCTCTTCTCCCTTGTCCAGGTGATAGGTTATCTGGTTGTAGAAGGAAATGAGATCGGTCAAGCAAGACCTACCTGTAACATACCTGTGCTGGCTATCCCTCAGGGTGTTGGCATCAGCCAGTCCATTAAGGATGGCCTCTTTAATAAACTTTTCTAAGATCTTCCCCGGGATAGAAGTCAGGCTGATGGGCCTATAGTTAGCTGGATCCACTTTTTGAGTACCCTGGAGTGTAGATTGTCAGGGCTGGCTGACTTGAAGGCATCCAGCCTCTCAAGTTGTTCCTTCATGAGGTCAGCATTAATGGGAGGGCAGGGGATCTCCCTCACCCAGACCTCCCTGTTCTGTAGTGGGCCTGGGCGTCCCATGGGACTGATGAAAGACCGACACAAAATACCTATTTAATAGGTTGGCTTTTTCCCGGGCGTCAGTTGTCCTATCTGGTTCAGCAGGGGTCCAAGGTTGCCCTTGCTTTGCCTCCGGCTCCCCACATATCTGAAAAAGGACTTTTTATTTTCCTTGATGCTCAAAACTAGCTGGAGTTCAGTTGCAGCCTTGGCTTTTCTGGTTTGGTCCCTGCAGGCCTGGAGCAATGCAGAATATTCCTCCTTGGAGGTGAATCCCATCCTCCATCCTTTGTAGGCCTTTCTTTTTAGCCTCAGGAGGTCTGCTAGATCCCTGGAGAGCCAGGGGGTGCCTCCTGAGCTTGTCAAAGTTGGCTTTCCTGAAGTCAAGGACTTCAGTTTTGCTGACTGACTTGCCAGCTTTATGGTGGATGGTGAAGGTGATCCGCTTGTGGTCACTGTCACCCAGTTTCCCATCAATCACTAGGTTGCCAATTAGGTCATCCCTAGTAGCCATTACCAGGTCGAAAAGTGCTTCACCTCTCGTTGGCCGGTAGATTTCTTCAGTCAGGTAGAGGTCATCCACGCATGACAGGAAGCTTTGCGACCACTCAGATTTTGCTGAGTGATCTTCCCACGAGATGCGTGGATAATTGAAGTCTCACATGAGAACCATGGTCCTGGAGCATGTGGCCTCAACCAGTTTCCAGTCAAACTCCTGGTCAAGCTGTTGATTTCAGGTGGGAGGTCTGTAGTAGATTCCCACCATTGTGTCCCCTATGCCATGTTCCCCATGGATTTTAACCCAGAGGGTCCCCAGTTGTCCACCCTGGTCACCAACATCAGCTTGCAGGGACTCATAGCTTTTCTTAACATAGAGAGCTATACCCCCACCCCTTTTATCTACTCGATCTCTCCTGCACAGGGTATAGCTATCTATTCCCGTGCGCCAGTCATGGGTGGAGTCCCACCAGGTCTCTGTTATCCCTATGACGTTATAATTATTCACGTTAAGCAGGAGGATGAGTTCCTCCTGTTTATTCCCCAAGCTCCTGGCATTTTGTGTACAGGCAGGCAAGTGTCCCCTTGGGACACTTTACAAGTTTACAGAATACTGCTTTCTTCTTTCTCTCTTTGCTTCCATCCTCTGGAAGATGCAAAGCTGCTCTGGATCAAACACTGCCAGGTGTTCCTTCCAGATCGGATAGGATTGCACGTACTCCTCCCAACTTTCTATGCTGATGTTGAATGACTTTATATAATCTTTGACCTCATCATGGTTCTGCCATAGAGGGTGATTCCTCTTTCTAGCGCTGTTTTGAATCTCACTATACAAAATATTCTTGGGGATATGGTCTCCTCCCATTCTTTTGACATGGTCAATCCATTGCACCCTCCTCTTCTTGATAATGGTTTCTAAGTGTGTCAGTCCTGCATGCTCCATTACCTGTGTATTCAGTATTTTTTCAGTATTTTGTCTTCCTATTTTACTTTCAGGATCTTATGGAGACATCTCATGTGAAAGCTGGTCATCCACCACACTGCAAATTCTTGTTTCAGGCAGTTTTCTGACTCAAGCAGAATCTTGAAAATCTCTAGAAGCTCATGAAAATCACTATAATGCTGAGTTGGATCACATTTTAAACAATCCTGAGGATCGGAAACTTAAAAATAAATAAAGTGTAATTGCTGATGTAATCACTTGAATTCAGTAAATGGTACTCTAGCAGAGTAGAAGACAGAAGTTAAAAGGAATCATGGTTGGGAATTGTAGAGTTACTAGAAATGAAAAGTGGACAGGAAATAGATCAAAAGCACATGGAAGAAAAAAGTGAAATCAGGACAGATGGAAAAAGAATTATAGATGAATATGTGAACTAACACCAAATAAACCGATATTCATACCATCGCTGTGCAGTATAAAGAAATATAGACAGAAACCAGCAATTAATGTTCTGAATGTCAGGGTGAGCTTCATTTCAGAAGGGCTGGAAACTTATAAGATAAAAGATCACTTAGGAAACAAGTTACATTATGGAAAGTTTTCAGAAATTGTATTGGAAGCCTTGCTTTACTGCATAAAGGTACAAATTAAACAGCTTTTTTCCTTATGTATGGTGCAAGACTTGAAACTCTAGATACAGAAAATTAGTGTCATCTTTCATTGCTGCCAATCAGACAGTAAGAAATCAAAAAGAGTAACTCAACAATACAAACTCTTTGCCTGAAAACCAGTTCTTCAGAATTAATTGCAATATACCAGCCACACTGCATTTCTTATGGATTGTATCATACACTACATCGAAATAACAGGTCATTACTAACAGAGTGGTTAGGATTATTCAAGCAAGGAGTTCAATTAAAGATCTTGTATTAACCTGATAAAAATCTTAAATTTAGGTAAAATAATTAATTAGACAATCTGTCTTTATAGTTATTGCCTGAGGTTTCATATTTCTGTCTCTCAGACCTCTGTCCTTACAGTCCTTTGTGACACCTTGGAACCAAGCTCCAGCTTTTATGTTTTATATCTGTGCTTTTTTACTTACTTCTCCATTCAAGTGTGGGTAAAATGTGTAGTTTTTAAGAGCAAGGTGCCTGTTACTTGATACAGTAAAATATACCTTGAGAAAACAGTATTTAAAAGATGGTCTGGTCATGCTGGCTTCTCTTCTACCTTTATCTTTATTTACTTTTAAATTAAGGCTACTGAAATCTATCTACCTAGTTTTTTATAACATTGCCCATTATCATGGTGTTTGAGAATATTCTATGAAAATGTAAAAAAAAATCCTTTTGGGAAGCAGTAACTTAGAAAGGACTGGGGGGTTATGGTGGATAAGCCATTGGCTATGAGACAGTGCATTGACTAAGAGATCCTTCAATGTATAAACAAAGAAATGTTGACCAGTAGCAGAGGGACATTATTGTGGCATATAGCATTGGTGAGAATGGAATACTGTGTCCAGCTTTGTTTCTAGCACTTGAAAAAGAATGACAAATAGTAAGGATTTCAGAAAAAAGGTGTTACAATTATTTTTACTTATGGGAAATCTGCCTTGCACTAAGAGGCTAAAGAAGGTCATTCTATTTATCATAGAAAAAATAAATTTAAAGAGGCAACTTTAATATAGGAATCCATAGTATCAGAAACTTTGAGACCTGTGGGCTTTGAGTTCTTTGCAATGGAAGGCAGAACATGTCTGCAGAATTACATACTGCATGGCCACACTTGTTTGGATGTGGCTAAACAGTTCATCACAAGAAACAGAAAATACAACTGAAAAAACTGTAGCTTTTGTTTAAGGTTACTGACCAAACTCAGCATTCTCAGGGGTGGTGAGAACTCTGAGGGATTTATTTTGGGGTACTGGCTTTTTTTCTTAGGTCTATAACATTCGCTATCTAGAGACCAGAGCCAAGACAACATATGAACGTGGCTTGGATATATAAATGGGATACAAGTTTGGATCTAGTAACAACAGCCTAGTGACAGTCCGCCAACAGGATTTAGCCAGGACTCTGAACACTATGTTCTGCCCCAATGATAAGTTATGGCAGTGGTTCTCAGCCAGGTGCTATAGTATGCTGGGGTGCTACCAGATCCTTTAAAGGATGCCCTGAGGTGTGAGGAGATAAGTGGGTAAGCTAATCAGATAAGTGCATTGTCCCTACCTGACCAACCCACCACGCCCACTACTCAGCCCCTCTGCAATACGATAAGCCCTGTAATATATAAATTCATTTTTTAAATTGAGCACCATACAAATCACAAAAGTTATGCAGGACACCTTGTGTCTATAAGGGGTTTCTCAAGTCCGAAGAGGTTGAGAACTACTTTAGTTATGGTCTATAGTTACAGAAATTATTGTGAAATTCTGTGGTCTAGGATATGAAGGACATAAGACTATATCAGCAGTGCTCAGTCTTTTTCCCTTATATGCCAGGTGGGCAGTGGCTGGTCTGTCTGCGACACAGCTTGGCTGGTGGTCCCAATCCAGTGCCCAGGGCAGGCTCTGTGGGGTCCCATCCAGATGCCTAGAGGGGGGCGGGGTTAACCCAGCCTTGATCTAGCTGCATGGGGGGAAGGGAACATGGCCTGGCCCCAAGTTGATCCAGTGGGGAGTCAGGGTATGACCCAATCTGGATTCAGTCAGGTGGAGAGAAGGTGTATGGCTCAGCCCTGTAGATATAGCTGCATGGAGAAAGGGGCTGCATGGAGGGAAGGAATTTTGCAGAGTGGGAGCCTGGTGGTGTTAATTGCCACTGCACACTTAACACCAAATTTCCCAACCCAAATTTGGCAGGCAAGATGCCAAATGATGCCATGGTTGAGCAACATTTGGCTAGATGGTCATACTGGTCCCTTCTGACTTCAAAGTTTATGAACTTTAGAATCGAGCTAACAGGAAGAAGTCTAGATGTTAATCAACTCTCGGTCTTCTTGGTCTGTTCATCGATCTCGTCAGGATCCAGGTATTATTTCAGGGGTTCTGGATCTTTATAGAGTTTTTGAAATTCAGTAGTGACACAGTCTATAAAATAGGGTGCCTAATGCCTTTAGGTTTACTCATATTAAAATGTTGTCTTATTAGGGATATTCCATTGTGAGGATTTATTAGGGTGATATCTTTTATTGGACTAACAGCATAGTTGAGATTGAGTTAGACAAGCTTTCAACTGCCAGATGTTCTTCTTCAGGTATAATGTTTTCTATAGAAATTCGGAGTTTGCAAATTCTGGCCCTTAGTTCTTAAGCCACAATCTGACAGATACTTTCTTACTTCCTATTTGTATTTCTAATAGAGTTTCTAACATATTGTCATACATGATTCTTAAGATAGTTTAAACTATTTCTGAAGTTTTTTGTGGATTTTATTCATTTTTTAATGTTCTGCTTTACTTGTTGTTTTATGTTGCAAGCCATGAGAAGTACAAACTATTATTTAGGCATCCAGATGATTGTTCTTGTTACTGTTTGTGCTGTTGGATTTCTAGCAATATGTGCAACAAGTTGTTTTTAAGCAGCAAGCAAACTCTTTTTACATATCTGTAAATATTTTTTTAATTTCTAACTTTTACTCATAAGATTTTGGGTAATTCTTGGATTCATATAATAAGTCTTGAATAAGTACCATTACAAGGGAAATTCTTAGATTACTGGAATGAGTCACATTTACCCTGTTCAGTCTGATCTTTCTATTAAAGAAAGAGGATTTTGTAGATATGTATAAAAATTTGCAACCTTAAGGCTACTCTCCTGGAAGGCATAAAAGCATTCAAGAGGATTTTGAATAACCTTTGTCTGAGCTAGAAATGTTCTCAAATTCTTGGAAACAATTCTTCAAAATAATAAAAATTGACTAATTACTGGTGAAAGCAAAGGGGTTTGCGATAGTTTTTACTGGACCAACTGTATTGCTGTGAGAGATGTTAGAAATGTTTTCAGGTGCAATGTGCCTTATCAGAAGGGCACTCTGTCCTGCAAAAGCATATCCAGCATACCATTGGTCCAATGAAAGCTATCACAAAATCCCTTGCCTTTCATTCATGTCCTTGACCATCATGGCTAACATTTCCTTAATTTCATCTAGTCCAGCCCCCAATAGATGACCTCCTGAGGCTCCTTCCAACCTTAATTTTCTATGATTCTGCAACAACAAACTGACTCTTCTTAAAAGTGAGACAGTTTGGGGCATTTCAAGAATCTGTTTTGTATCTAGATCATTGAGCCAAAGACATTACTCTGCAAAGAAAGGGTCAAAAGTAAAAATGAAAACTGACAGAGGCATATTCAGTGAAATGTGTTTGTTCTGAGAAAGAATAAATGTTTAGAATAGTATAGCAGGGGAAGAGTAATGAAGCAAAGAACTTGAGTATATTCCAAAAGCAATTTAATTTTTTTTCTTGTCTAAATCATATGTTACAAGACATAAGGCTTGGTAGAGCAAATGGCTTTCTTTTTATTCTCAATATTAATTATGCTAATGTTATTACCAGAATCCAAAGAAAAGTATATTGTACCTTTTTCAGTCTTAAAATTTACAGTTCTGTGTGGGGAACTGGGCACATAAAATTATTTGGTGTCTTTCCTTTTAGTACATACATAGCTTACCAGTTTAAATAGCTTTATTCAGTATCTCAATAAGAAAAAACAAGTCCCCCACTTTTCTGAAGCTTTACCTATTCATTTAGAAGATTGGGATTTAATCCATTATCAAAATAGGGGTAGAGAGTTGAAAGCTGTAGCACTATCTAAAAGTGAGCCTTGTTGCCAAGAAAGTTTACAGCATACTGGGCTGCATTAGTACAACTGTTGCCAGCAAAACAAGTGCCTTTATTCAGCACTATTGAGGCCACATTTGGAGTACTGTGTCCAGTTTTGAGACCCCCGCTATAGAAAGGATGTAGACAAATCGAAGAGAGTCCTGCAGAGGTTAATAAAAATGGTGAGGGGGCTGGGGTACATGACTTCTAAAGAGAGGCTGAGGGAACTAGGCTTATTTAGTCTGGAGCAGAGAAGACTGAGAGGGGATTTAATAGCAGCCGTCAACTCCTTGAAGTGTGGTCACAAAGCTGAGGGAGCTAGACTCTTCTCAGTAGTGGCAGATGACAGAACAAGGAGCAATGGTGTCAAGTTGCAGCACGGGAAATTTAGGTTAGATATTTGGAAATTTTTTCCTGGGGCTTACATTTATAAGCAAAATACCTCATGTTTCTTAAATATATAGACTAAATTTGAGAAAAAATGATGTTTTTTAAAAAAAGAAAATCTATTACTATTCTATTTTTTTTTAAACAGTGCCTTGCTATCTACATTTTTTTACTATATATATTTATGCTTTTATAAAACTATTAGAAAATTTAAGATTGTTGCAAGATGTATGTTTAGTATACCATTTTGCACATGAAATTGAACTTTCTGCATGTAATATTAAAGTAATATTATCAACCTAAATTCTAGACCGGGGCAGTCGATTATTTTGGCTGGGGGGCTGCTTAATGAGTTTTGGTGAGCTGTTGAGGGCTGCATAGGTAGCCCTGCCCCTTCACAGTTGTTTTGCTCCCTGGTTGCCATATTGGGACTAGAAGTCTTGTCCCCTAACCCCTGACCTTTGCCACTGGAAGTCCTTCTCCTTGCCCCCAAAAATACTCCTTTAAGTTTGTTACAAAAAATATTTGTCATGGTTTGTGTTTGTGTACTGTGTATAAAGGGGATTATATAATAACTCAAAAATAAAATCTTACACTTGTATATTGTGTGTAGGGTGGTTGGGGTTGGGGGTGTGTGTATGGTGGGGTGTTTTGGGTGTGCGTGGAGGGGTTTGTGAGGAGTTGTGGCTGTGTATGGGGAGGCTTTAGGTATGTTTGGGGGTGAGTGTGTGAGGAGGTTGTGGGGGCAGGGTATGGGTATGAGGGAGGGTTGGGGGGTGTGGAGACCCCCCACACCTCCCCATGGTGCACAGCCTCTGCTGCAGGTAGCAGCAGCAAGCGGGGATGCTCAGGGCACTTGTGCCTGGTGCAGGCACTGGTGTCCACTGGCACCCATCTTCAACCAGCACTGCATGTGAGGATGAGGAGCATTGCCTGGCTGGCCCACCTCTGTAGTCGGGGCTCTGCTCAGTGTGCCTGCATCTCCCATACTCATACTGCACCAGGGGAAGCCCTGCGCTGTAGCCATCTGACTTCCCTGCCCTCTGCTTCTTATGCCCCTGCACCTCACTGGGATTCGGGAGAACCCCACCCCCTGCTTTCCCAGAGAGTCCTGGGGCCTGTACGGCAGAGAGCAGTGAAGGCATTGGGCTCCAGTGTGAGGCTTCCCCTGGTGCCATGCGAGTGCTGGGAGCTGCAGGTGCACCACACAGAACCCCTGGCATAAAGGTAGGCCAGGGTGGCTGCGGTCCTTGATCCCACATGCAGTGCTGGCAGGAGTCATGCACCACTGGGCACCAGTGCCTGGACCGGGCATGAGCACCCCATGTGCCCCCGGCTACTACTGCTGGCAGTAGGGGCTGCACGCTATGTGGGGGAGTGCATGGGTGGTTCCTAGACCCCCCACCCTCCCTCACACCCATATCCTGCCCACCTGAGCTCTATGCTCCTGCTTCCCCGGGCCCCATGCTCCCTGCCCCCATCCAGTTGCAGCTCTGCCCAGCCCCTACCACTTCTCTACCTGCTGCTCTAAGACAGCAGAATGCCAGGGAAGCCAAGCAGGTCCTCCCAGGGTGGTGGCAGCAGTGGCAGCTGCCCCACCTGGAAACTGCTGCTGGCTGGGCTGCGCCCTTCCATGCACAAGGGTGGGAGCACAGTGCAGTAGGGTATGCTGGGGGTGTGTGTATATGTGGGCACTTTGCTCCCACCCGCATAGGCAGAAGGGATGGACGGGGTACAATTTGTTGGTGGGTACCTGCAGGCCTGATGAAAGTGCCTGGTGGGCCGGATGTTGCCCGCAGGCCATATTTTGCTTGCTCCTGTTCTAGTCAGTAATGGTTTTTTGGGGGTTTTTTTGCTTTTTTGTTTTTTATAATATAATAATAAAAGCATTTTCAGGTACTGAATTTGATTCTGGGTCTCCCAGTTGATTCTTCAGGTTTTACAGTACCTTTTTTCCCCAGTCTTTCAAGAGTTCATCTTTCTTCCTAGGTTTCAGATTCTTATAAAGAACAGGAAAACTTAATTTTACGTAGAAAAGAATGCTGCACAAAGAAAAAGTGAGAAAAATAGAAATATTTTGTTGAACCTCTTTGAGTTGTAACCAACTTGGGTATTGCATTTAAGAATACAAAATAAAAATTTCAGATAATTTTATAACTTTTGAGAATGTCTTCTTTAAAAAGTGTACTTCAAATAAATTAGCCTGTATTTGATTACAGTAGACACCTACTGTGGAATTGTATCTGCTTTTGGTAGATAAATTGAAAAATAATCATTTATATTCATAATAGCAATTTTTGTACAAGATGTTCTATTTATAATGCATTTTGCATTTAATTTATTACACATTTACAGATGTTTATGCTAAATTATTACCATATATGCAGACATGCTAATGAAGAAAAGAATGAGCAGGAAACTAGAAAATATAACATCATCTGATAAAGTGATTCTCCCCCCTATCCCCCAAACAGAATGTGGTAAAAGTATGAATTTACATGCATATTTCATTATTAGTTTATTAAATCATTTTAATTGCCAGAAAATGGTTGGATCTACACAGACACAGAGGGTGGAGAGGCTATTCAGGGTGCATTCCCTTTAAAAGGATTGAGTACAGATTAATTAGGATAGATCATATTCACCAGGGGAGAAGGGGAGAGAGGAAGGTGGGCCAAGAGTAACATGAGAGTTAGAAACATAGGCCTACATCCTTTATACAGGCTCCGCATTTAACCAAGGAAAGAGTATGTACCCTAGGATGTGCAAAATGGACCCTATTTGATTTGAATTCATCCTGAATCAGGAACAGTGATTTGATTCGTTGATTTGGATCACTGTCCCTGATTCGATTTGGCCAAATCCGAGTCTGAAAATTTGATGCTACTTTGGAAAATTAACGATTTGGCCATAGACACAGCTTTAAAAGATTCTTCTACATACCTTGAGGTATCAGGCATGGCTCATGAATGCTGCGATGCTGTGGCGAATGGAGCATCCCAGAGAAGGTGGTGGGGGACCCGCATACTCAGTGGCGAACCTGGAAGTGTTTGCTGCTGAGCGAGTCTGCTGCCGATTGCGCAGGGGGGCCCTCCATTCTCCCCCAGTTCAGTGATCGGCTGTGGGGGGGGGACCTTGGGTGCCCCCCCAGACCCAGGAGGCACCAGTCACCAAGCCAAGGGAGCATGACAGGGGGACCTAACACACTCCCTGGCAGACCCAGAAATGAACCTGAAGTGCTTGTGGTCCACTTCTGGGTCTGCTTCCAAGTACGTTGGGGAGCCCCCTGCACTCCTGTGGGACATTCCATCCACCCCACCATCTCAGCATTCGTGAGCTGCACCTGATACTTTGAGGTATGTAGAAAAAACATTTAAAGCTGTGTCTATGTCCAAATTGCTGAATCTTTCCAAATCTCTCCAGATTGATTTAGAGGGTTCCAGTTCAATTTGGAGAGATTAAAGGGTCTCCTGTTTTGATTCAGATTTGGAAATTCAGCCACTGAATCGGGCTGTATCGAATCAGTGACTGAAGCTTCACACAGCCCTAATGTACACTGCTAGAGCAGAGAAGTATCACTGAAATAGCATTCTTTCAAAGCACATGATAAATTCTGTTAGAGTGGATTAGAATTCCTCCTGGAGATGATGCTACATCATAATTTACCCTGATTTCCAAACTTTTTCTGACTCTACAAACCAGGACTTAGTGCCATCTTTACCAATAATAATACAGAAATAGATCCTTACTCTTAGATCACAAGACAGTTGCCAAGTTTAATTGATCATTCGCTGTAACAAATTAGGTGGCAAAATCTGTTATTTAATTACTAGTCTCTTAGCATGATAAGTTTTTACTTGCAACCATCAAGTTATTTTGCAACTTATTAAAATGTGTCTCTCGTTTACTTAATCAACTTTATTCAAAAGAACAGTGTGTATGTATAGTGCCTTTTTGTCAAATTAAGAGGACTAGAACACCCTCATTGGAATGAAAGGTGGGAGCTATCCCTGTAAGACTTGTTGAGCTACCAGACCTAGAGAGAGTTGGTGTCTCTATGGCTGTTGGCTGGTAAAGCTCACAGCTGTAACTTTCTAAGTGAGGAAAATCATTGAAAAGTAAGCAAGCTTCCAAAAATTGGGCATGGGAGAGAGAAGTGTTACTAAGGAATGGGAAATAGCTATTTCTGCTTTGCAATTAAAGTATAGTATCACTGATATATGTAGACATATGTGGAACAGAGTAAAGATGCTGACACTGTGTAATATTATAGGGTGGGAAGAGAGTTTTCACTTAGAATACCAGGAAATATAGGGTATCTTAGTTGCGCTTCATGAAATATTCTTGTATCATAGGAATTCTGTGTCTGTGTAGAAATAATGCCCCACAGAACTGTTATTAACAATAAAAGTAGAAAGGATAAGCACGTATGTTCCTTAGTCCAAAATCACTCTAAAACCATAGATTTTAAAGACCTTAGCCTCTATTTTTGTTCAGCTTGTCTTTTTATCATTCTGTGTAGTTATCACATATAGGCCTTGTAATTTAGAGAAGGATTTTTATGTAAAGCTTTTGGATCTCAAAGCTGTAAGACCTGTACTCAATATATAGTCTTCCTTTTGATCTGAGGGAAAACAGCAGTTTCTTTGTTTTCAGTGTGTTGTCTGTATTACTAGGTATCTATTTTCTTTCTCTTAAATTAAAAAGCAGAGTATCTTCAGAACTTGGTGACTGACAGCATTGTAAATACCTGGGGTGTAGTTAAATGACAGCTTGAATTGAAGGGGAGCAGCCCCACTGTTGTGAACAATCACTTAAACTACAGGGGGGTTTGACTCATGAGGTTTCATAAAGCCATTTTGATATGCACTAAATGAAATAAAATATATATGGCCAGTTCCTTTTTTAGGAAATGCAGGTGATGTCTTGTGACTAGGAGTATTTTGATGGCTATGTGTAGATGAAAAGTAGATCAGAATTAATGATGTCTCTAGGTTTACCATGTACACAGTGATATAATAATCAGAATATTTAAACTGAAAATTAAAGAAAATGGGGGTTACTGTTTGGGAAAACATTTGTGCTGCATTAAAGTTCAGGCCTTAATATAACTGGCTTTTTGCTTCTTTTTAGACCAAATCTGTTGGCTACTTTTTTGGAACTTTCTAAATATTATATCAAATTGCTGCAAAATTTTTAAAAAAATTGTATTTATTATCTTTATTTATAGTAACCACTTAAAAGCTTCAGTGTGCCAGGCACTCTGTAGACAGATACTATAGTAAGAGACAGATTCTGCCCTTAAAGACTGACAACTTAATATAGGAGAGAACAAAATGGAATAATGTAGAATGGGGGAAGAAGAATTAGGGTGACTGCTGTCAAGCTGGAGCCCTAATGTAGTCCCAGATCCAGGTGACAATCAACTGGTCATCGGCGGGCAAGGACTGCACTGGGCTTGGTTCAGACTCCAGTGTGGTCCCAGATGCAACTGACAGGTGATTGTCAGCCAGTAGGGACTGTATCCGGGCCAGTTGAAGACCCTGTTGTGGTCCTCAACTTGCCACATTTCAAATAAAGGTGAAACAGAAACCAGCCACAAAGGCTGCTTGCAGATGTTAAAAAACCAACCAAACAAAAATGGTGCTTTACTTTAAACTTGGCACAGTTCCATGTCTAGGCCACGCATTCCAAGAAGAGGCAGTACCTTAGTTGGACGCAGCTCACCCGATGTGTGTATAGACTGGCGACTTTATTGTGACTTTTTGTTACTTTTATTTAATGGCTGATCAAATCAGTTTTAGCTAAAAGTGCCAAAAAGCCCTGCTGAAGCGCCCAGTGTATATAGAAGTTGCAGAACCATGCTGAAGTATAGCACTGCTTCTTATGATAAAGCACCTTTTTGGGTTTTTTTTAAATGTCTTCAAGCAGCCAAAAATATTACACATTTTGTGTTACATTTTTGTGGCTCGTTTCCTTTTTTTGTGGCACCATTAAGTGCTTGACTATATAGCCTTACAGGTTTTCCTCAATTTATTCAGGTTCTGTATATACATATTCACTCTTAATCAATGAGCATTTTTAGACCCATAATTCATTACATGTGAGGTAAACTCGCTCTTATGTGATCAGCATAGGCGCCCCCACCTCCAAGCAGGTAAGTCTGTTTGGGGAGGAGAAAGGGCCTTGGGGCCAGGGCCCCGCTCACCCCATCCCTGACTGCAACAGGCTTGGGAGCAGGTGTCATCAGCTCTGTGCAGCCACTGAGCTGCACTGTGCTCCATTTGTGTGTCCTCCCCCGCCATGCCTGGGCTCTGCCTGTCCCCACTCACCTCAGGTCCTAGGCTGTGCTTTGCCCTGGTGCAGGCAACTGGTGTCTGCTGCTCCTGGCCACTGCAGCAGGGGCTTGGGTGAGTGGGAAGAAGCGGAGCCCCAGGTGGCACAACTTGTCCACACTCATCCTAGCCCCTGCTGCAATGGCCCTGGGAGCAGCCAAGCAGCCAGTGCCAGCAGTGGAGGGAACTGTCAGTGGGTTTGTAAGGGTGGGGCACACCTCTTGCTGCTCTGCACCCCCTGGGAGGGCTGTGGGCTGGGGGGCTGTGCTGAGCTCTTCCGGGGGGGGGCGTGCCCCTGGATCTGCATGTGGGACAACAGCAGGCTGCCGCTGCAGGGTGGGGCCAGCAGTGGCACCATGCTCTTCCTGGTGCTTAGGGCAGGCTGGGCCAAGTGCCAAGAAGAGCCTGGTGCCACTGCCAGCCCCAGCCTACTGTTGTCTTGCATGTAGATCTGGGGGCACATACCCCTAGGAAGCCTAGTACAGCTTGGTTACTCTGCCCTCTTGGGAAGATGGAGCAGTAAGAGGCGCCCTCTCCCTAGCCCTGCACCCACTGATGGTTTTTCTGCAGCTGGTGCTGGCTACTCCTGGAATTGCTGCATCAGGGGCTAGGGTGAGTGCAGATAAGCTGCCCCATGCCACCCAGGGCTCGATTTCCACCCCCCCCACACACACACACACTCATCCCAGCCCTGCCTGCAGTGGCCCTGGGAGCAGTGGACACCAGCTGCCTGTACTAGGGCACAGCACAGCTCAGGAGCTGGGGTGAGTGGGGACAGGCAGAGCACAGTGCAGCCCAGTGGCTTCAGATAGCTGGCACCAGCTCCTGGAGCTGCTGCAGCTGTGGTGAAAGCTGCTTTGTTCCGTTTGCTTTGATCACTTGTGCAGCCCCAGGAGCAGCACCCCTCCCCATGCCCTTTCTCTAGGCCTAGCCTCACTCCCTCCCTCCCTCCCTCACCCCCATGGGAACTTATCCCTATTTCTTACATTATAAAGTGGGTTCACTTTATGCATATTCGATTTATGTGCCATTCTCTGGGAACACATGTACCATATATATTAAGGGAAACCTATATTACTATTTAAGAGGCAATTAACAGGCTGATTGTGCTTTAAGTGTAATGCCTGTCATTAGTCTGCCAGGGGTCCAGTGTCTACCAGGGGCCAAAAAGTTAGTTATAAAAAAGAGTATCAGATCACACTGTGTTGCTAGAGTTATGATTTATACTGTGTTATGGTGGCCCCTGTTACCTGTCAAATTCAATTATCCACATTCAAATTCATGAGTTAATATTGTTATATTCTATCTTTTCCAAACACAGAAAAATCCACTTGATTTGAAACTGAAAAGATGGTACCAACAAATTTGTATTCTAAAGAGATTATGAATAGAGGGTTTTGGGGTTTTTGGTTTTTTGTTTTTTTTTTTTACTTGAAGCTGCCATTGTTCTTTTTTTGTTTGTTTTTGTTTTTAAGTACGTGCATATGCTAACTTGTTAATGGAAGTATTTCCTTGCATATTTGTCACATTTCTAACTCTTTCATGTTGCTTTAACTTTTTTAGCAATGAAGTTAATTAGCATTATTATTTAGTATGTAATTGTAAGAAGTGTATGAATTTAGTAGTCATTAAAGACTTGCCTGATCACCTCTTTTTGAATTAATAACTTTATCCGTCATCTCTTTTGAATCTCTCTTTTAAATTGTTTGGCTAAGTGAAGGTCTCTGAGACAAGTTACTAACAACTGATCAGCAGGGTTTTCAAAACAGCACAGTACAAACTGTGAAGTATTAATATTTGTTCTGCCTTCATTTAAATGCATATTGTTATGTTTCCATTGGGCATCATACATAAATGAGAAGGCTGAATGTTGTAGGGTGGTTTCTTAATTCAAGAATAAAACTAATAAGATAAATATTTTATTTTATTTTAATATTTAAGCTTCTATTTTTGTATTCATGAGTGTTTATTAAAATAAGTATTAAAGAACTGGATGGTTCAGGGCGTAGTAACGAAAAGCAGAGTCTTTTATTTCTAGGTCACCAGCTCAACAACCAATCCAGTAGCTGTTCAATGTTGGATGTAGGTTCTTGTTCTTTCCCCAGTTCCTTGTGTACAGATAACGCCTCTCTAGTCACTCCTTTATTTCTTGCCAAAGAGAACAAAAATTGTATAAACCAAACAGATAAAACTTTATACTCTTTTATTCTCAAGGTCAGAGTTGAGATCAGAGAGCTATACCGTGCTTCTGCTAGTAGTAGTGTCTCTTTTTTTTGAAGCTAAATACAATTCTTCGTTCTTCTGAACTGTCAGTCTACGGGGGGGGGCAAAAATGATTTGTATCATAAGGCTTTGATGAACTAGACGGCTAGCAAAAGTCTTAAGGAGCTCAAAGGTATTTTCGTCAAGATCTTGAAACATTTTTGTGACTTTCCTGTACTGTCGCTTGTAGGTATTGGAGGGCTTTGGCTCCTCCTTGATAAGTGCCTAGCCCCCAAACGATGTCAGGGTGAGACTGGGCTCTGGTGCCACCTAGATGGTTCGGGTATTGCTCCTACTCTCCAGCCATGTCTTTGATGTTCTTCACTGGGGAGGCAGTTCCCTGCAGGTGGCTCCCAAAGTGAAGAGGTCTCAACCCTGGTCTTTCTTTGTGGGGCTCCAAACCTCCCCTTTACCTCACCCTTCCCATATCCATGGCCTGGGCAAATGCTGCACCCTGCAGGCCTTCCCCTGGATGATCTCATCTCATGCACACCACCTGCCTTGGAACGGGTCAGGTCTTCCCAATCAGCACAATCTTCCCCGCAGCTGGTCTCTCAACCTTGGGCAACTAAACTGGTTACGGCATAAGGGTGCTACAGTGCAGGTCTAGGCAGCAGGCAGCCCTCTCACTTAAGCACTTTCATGCCCCAGCCAGCCCCAGTTACCATCAACGCATGCATTAGCAAATTAAATTACTCCGCCATAAGATAGTACCATCTCCGACAGTATTATTTTATGGCAGAGTCAATAAATTTACTGGACCCTGATACCCGTGCACATGTAGACTGTGACGCTTTACTGCAGAGCTAATTAGTTCATTCTGCAGTAAAGCACATTTGTAGATGCATCCAGTGTGTTCTTATTTTCAGGCATAGATCTCCCCTGACTTAAATCTTTTTCAACTTACCGCTTTCTAGAATACAGTCCCCAGTGGCTCAATGGATGGCTTGCCTTTGGTCAGATTAAAGTATATGGCCTTTGACCATATTTAATTATATTAAATTATGGATTACTTGCCCATTCTATGTGGGTTTTCCTTTGGCCATATTAAATTATATTTTGATCATTTGATCCAAGCTCACCAAATAATACTGATCATTCTTTGTGAATGTCCAATTTTTATCTTTTCCACATATCTTAGCAGTAATTTTCTATTTCCTTCCAGATCGTTGATATAAATAATTATTTGCTTGATTTGGGGGTTAGTAGAAACGCTCTAGAACAGTGGTACTAAAGCTTTTTGGCCCTGTGAGATAGACAAGTGGTGCCAAACTGGTTCACAAATGGAACTGGGCACTGTGGAACAGTTGCCTGATCCCCTGCACCTGAGTCAGGCCCCATGTAACCTCAGATGGCCCCCACAGGTCAGGATTGGACCTTGCTGCAGCAGACTACCCCTGCCTGTCTCCATGCACCAGATTCAGTCCCCGACCTGGCCCTGTCTGACCCGGTGTGCTGGGATTGGGCCCCATGCACCAGGATCAGACCCTGGTAGCCTGTACCACCCTCACCAAGTCCAATTTGCTGGGATTGGGTCATGAGGCAGGATTGGGCCTGCACTGCTTTTGCTCATCCTTCCCTGCCGATATTGTGCCACATGCCAAGATCAGGCCCTGGATCCCAGCACCACCTGTGCCCAGTCCTTCATGCTGGGATTGGGCCCTTTGCTTCTCTGCATGCCCAATTTATAATGCAGGACCTGGAATCTCAGGTCCAGAAGTATGGTAGTAATGAGTGGTGGCGCTGCTCTCGTGTTGCCAAAATTCTGTAGTCACCTTTGGGGCCAGATGACCCAGCACTGGTAGCCAGATCTGGCCCATAGGTTGGGGGTTAAGCATCCATACTCTGGAAATGCTCCTATTGATGTTGGTGGTGGTAATGGTCACAAACTGATGATGGCTCTCTCAATTGACCAAGACTTTGCAGCATTGGGGTAAATTGTGTTTCCCAATGACCCTCAGAGCTATGTAACCCAGAGTCTTACACTCCTGGTCACCCATTGTGAACAGGACTCGGCGGAGGTTCCAGATGAACCACAGTGCAACCCCAAATCCTCAGTGATGGATCAAGTGGAAGATGTCAGGATCTCAACAGCTGTAAAGAGGGAAGAAGCCTGCAGCAAGATAGCGGTTCTGTCATCTAGGGTTCTCCTTTGCCACTGGGCCTGGATCTCCACCCTGCCAAGATTGTGCAGTTGCTGTTTATACCCATATTAAACATGCAGCTTCCTCACATTAAATAAAAATCACATGTAGGCTTTTACTACAGGAAACAACATGTTCTTCTATGGTAGTGGACCAGTGGTGAGAGAGACAGGACAAGTGAATCTGGCAGTCTCCAGCCACGAATCTGCACACAGGTGGTGGTAGCCTGATGAATGTCTTGAATCTGGGTGGAGAAAAGAGTGCATGTCAGCAGTTGCTACCATGACTGAGCAGTCATATTCAAGATTTCCTCTCCTCGCCCCACATGGGGGAGGGGCTAGAAAAGGTGCCCTAAACCTAGGCTATCTTATCTGCTTCTGGCTGGATAACCACGTCCAGTGGAATCACTCTCTCTCTGGTCAAAAACATCGTAAGAATACAATGATTTGCAACATGGAACATTTGCACCCCAATGGATAACCAAGATGACAAATGACCAGAAAGAAGAACTGGGAACTAGTCTCTAGGGACCTAGTGAGATATAACATTGACATTGAAGCTCTGAGTGAGAGGAGATGACTGGATATGGAACAGCTGAGGGAAGAGGGTGGAGGCTACATCATCTTTAGGAATAGAAACAGGCCCAGGACAGAAGCACTTGGGATTGGCTTCACCATCAAGGATCAGCTTGTCAGTCAACTTATAGAGCTCCCTATGGGCATAATGAACATCTTATGACCCACCATCTTAAACTCAGTGTCGTCAATAGGGGCCTCAAACCCCTCCTGACTGGTGTCTTCCCCATCAAACTCTCTTGCCTGCCATGATTTTGATTTTCTTTTGTTAGGGAGTTGGTCCCATGGAGAGATTGTTCCATGCTAATAGAAAGAAGTTTCTTCCTAGGGCTCTACTTTCCCTACACCCCACCCCACATCTTGATCATCACCTCTGGTGGATGTTCTTCTGTAGGCTGAGTTGCTCTTTTGCCTGCTATGCCTGTTTTCCTGGCAACTTAGTCACTGTTTGGTCAATGTTCACCAGGGAGGCTGACCTCCTGAGTCTACAGGCTTCAAATCAATCTTAGGGCTTAGTGCCTTGAGGGGAGGCTCCTTTCCTTGTCCTTTTAATTCAAGGTCCTCCTTATTGACCCCACCTCAGTGGTCTAAATCAGTCTGCAGAAGAAAATAACGAAACAATGAAAAAGAAGGGGGAAAAACCAAACAAAACAGGCACAGTCCCTTTAGGGCTATGGAGCACGGCCCTCCATTTGTCCCAGTATCAGCCCTCCAGATCCCTCAGTACCTTTTTCCAAGAGCTTACTAGGCCGCTGATCCATCCAGCTTCAGACAGATGACCCTGGGCTCCCAGCCGCAGTACCTCCTTCCGTGGTGGCCCTCTGAACATGAATCCTTCTTGCCACATGCCTCCCTAGTGCAGAAATATGCTGGTTGGTGCTGGTAGGAGGGACCTGCAGCATCTCTGTCTCCAGGATGCAGCAGTCTCTCCCAGGCTGTTGATCGAAATTACTTTCCTGTGTACAACATCTACCAATCCTAATGGAGCATACACTTTGGAAATGCTGTCAATCACTCGTCACCCCCACAGAGACTCTTCTCTCTGCTGGGGTAAATATAGGGGAATGACCTCTCTCCCTGTTGTCCCTGTCAACTCCATGCCTTTCTCTTCACACTTTGCAACAACCACCATTATCAGCACGTGTACCCCAGTGCTTGATGCTGACAATGATGTCAAAAAGCAGTTCTACTCCAACCTTGACCACATTCTGACTAATGATTACAAGGAGGACAAGATAGATTCATAGATGTTAGGGTCAGAAGGGACCTCAATAGATCATCAAGTCCGACCCCCTGCATAGCAGGAAAGAGTGCTGGGTCTAGATGACCCCAGCTAGATGCCTATCTAACCTCCTCTTGAAGACCCCCAGGGTAGGGGAGAGCACCACCTCCCTTGGG
>JAGPOW010000304.1:71514990-71535493 GCA_030014935.1 Caiman crocodilus | reverse complement strand
TTTTTTTAAAGTTCAGTTGACAATCAAAGTGTCAAAACCTTGATGAGTAATTTGAGCTTGATAAAACACTGTTTCTTTAAAGGGAACACAATGTAGATATTATCTGTCTTAGAACTTAGTCTTTTAGGGCATTTATAGACATGCTTTGGGAGGTTGTGGGGTGGGAAGGGAGTCCTTTAATTAGCATAGCTTTGAGAGTTGAGCTAATTAAAAGTGCCTGGAGTGTCATATGTATCAGTGTCCCCGTGCTGAAAAGCAGGGTGCTTTACAACTAAAGCTTATTGAACAAACATTAAAGTGCCCCGGCACCATTTTTCAGGGCAGGGACACTGATACATGTGACGCTGGAATCTGCTGGAGTGTGGTAATTACCATGCACTCTAATTATAGTGCATCAGAGCAGCCTCCCTGCACATATATAGGAGTCTTTAGGGTATAGTACCTCTGGGCCCTTTTACAAGTGCTTGCAGGAGGGAGGTGTTTTAATTAGAGCAGCTCCAAGATCCACTTTAAATAAAGTGCCACCACGTTTCATGTATCAGCGACCCCACACTTGAAAATGGCAGCAGGGAATGCTTGAACTACAGCTTGTTTAACGAGTTTTAATTCAAGTCCTCCTGCCACCGTTTTAAGTATGGGGACTCTGATACACAAGCAATTGCCATACTCCAGTAGATTCAGTTAATCTAGCCTGCTCCAATGAGCTGGAATTCCAACGCATCAGAGCAGCCTCGGCACTCGTGTATAGGTGCCCTCCATTGTGAGCTTCTAAGAAAATGCACATTAGCCTGGCTTAATGTGCACTAGCTAAAGTGTGCACTTTTTAAGTCATGCTTAATGCATATTAGTCTATTTTAATGTGCATTAAGTAAAAAGCACTTTTTACATGTTGCTTTAATGTGCATTAACATAGGCTAAGTAGATGTGTCCTTAGAGATTAGGAATTCTCCTGGTATTCAGAATTTGGCCTTCTGAGGTATGGGTAGGTAGCCAGTAGCTTTCTACCCACAAATATACCAGTATTCCTGATGGCAGTCATTTCATTTCAGGTAGTGAAACTCAAGTTCTTGCGTTTGGTACTTCTGATACCCTATTTTACAGAATGTGAAGGGTGCTACAAACACATTTCACATTCCTTTTGATAAAGATGAAGGAAGTCACTTTACTTGAATTTATCACCTTTACTAATCATTTTCCCTTTGATTTTTTTTTAAATAAGTACATTAAATCTTGAAGAAATCTGCCCAACTTGGTTATTAATTTGACACTGAGAAAGTAGGTATTATTTTGTCTACCACTTCTAGAGTAATATGATGAACTCTTCATTTTTTCTCTTAAGAACATTTATTAGGGGTTTTTTTATTTGTCTTCATACAAATCCTTCTTTATTTCTGAACTTCCTTTAATACTACAATATTTTTGTGAGAGGGAGTGACCAGTAATGAAATTGAGGGTAGCCCCCTGATTTATGTATATTATTTTTCATATTTTATGCCCCATGCTGTTTCTTAAGCATCCTAACATTTGTTTTGCTTTTCTCTTTTTTTCTGCAACTGCATATTGAGTAGAGATTATCACTCATATGCCTTATTTTCTGAGTAGATGAAATAAATTTACAAAACAATAAGGTGGTTGACTGTTTCCTTCGATGTGCTCTACTTTATATATATTGATATACAATTTTATTTTTTGTCATGTTCTGCCTTCTTCAGCTCAGTCTGAAAGCTTCTAAAGTTCTTCAGTGTTCTCTGGACTTGGCTAACCTTTTGCATCAGCTATGAACTGTGCCACTGCAGTGCTTGTCATTTTTTCCATTGCATTAAACATTTTAAAAAGTTTCTAGCCTAGGTGAAACTTTTATGGCACTCTGGTATTTATGTTTTGCCATGATAGAGGTTGCCAACTATTCTTTGTTTGCTATCTCTTAGCCATTTTTTCCCTTCCTCTTACCCTCTGTCTGCTTAGCTTATTTAGTGGCCTCTTGTGAAGGATATTGTGAAAGGCTTTTGAAAATCTAAATAAATTATGTCAAATACTTCCCCTTTTTCCATTGCCTTACAGATGTGTTAAAAAATTGTATTAGATTGGTGAGTGATGGTTTTACTATGCTGAAAATGTTCTGATTTAAGCCTTACCATACGATGATTCAAGGCCTGGTTTATATTTAAAAGAGATGTGATTTTTCTACTAACTTAGTTATGCCACTGTAAGTCCATACATGATCTCAGCTATAATAATAAAACTATGATTATACTCTAATGGCCATACTAGAAGAACCAGGGACAGTGCTAGAAGTTTAGCAATCTCTAAACTAGCAAAACCCTCCTTGTATAGTTACGTTTTTTCATTATCACAAGTGTTATATCATTCTGTTTTTAATTATCTGTTCGACCTGTTTGAAGAAATGTGGATTTATGCAGAATGAAACTGATAGCATAAGAAGATTCAGGCGCACCTATTGAAGTCATGAATAATAATTAATTACAGCTCTGTATAGCTTGTTCCAATACTGTTTTAAAAAAATTGAAAATAAACTTCATTTTAACCACCATCTCCCAATTAAAGTTCTGCATCTCATATTGTTACTGCTGAACTGTAAAATCGACCTTGGTTAGCTCCAAAGTATCAGTGAAAACTTTTTTGTAATTTGCCTTTTAATCATGCAATATATGTGATGTTGCTAGGGCTTTGTCACAAATGTACCAAAATTAATTTTACATACTTACAGGACAGTTATAACTGAGTGAATTTTTAATTGCCACTTTTTACTGAATAAGACAGGGATTGCTTATTCTTATTTACACTAGCTAAATGTGTTTACCAGTTACCTTGCAAGATGCTTGCCAGTTATTTTTTGATCATTTTAACTTTTACACTTCCATAAAATAATTTATTTATAGTACCAAAAGAATGTTTTTTCTGATGGTTTGTTTCTGATGGCTTAATTTTAAATGAATATATTTGAGCAACTTGGAGAGTATATGATTTCTCTAGTGGTCCAGTGAGCAGCTCTGACTGTGCTACTCTGACAACCACTGCACACAGTGACATCTCTGTTAAGGTGATGATCAGACTAGAAATTAATATCTAAATCTTTTTAAGTATATAATTCCTGTGCTTTTTCACCCGGTGTTGGATCATTGCTACCTATTTTACTATATGAACAATCATTTTAATTTATTTTTTTTATTAATTTGGCTTTAAAGTGCATTTAATGTAACTAGAGTTTTGTCCTAAAATGATGCCCTAATTTTGTTTTTGCCTTTGCATATTAACCTGTGATTGGGACCCAATATGTGTGTGTAAACCAATTCTGTTGTAGTTAACATTGATTAGACAGAAGGTGCATAGTTGCATACAAAATCATGTACAGACTGTGTTTGATTGTTTGACTTTCTCCTACCCTTGATTTGCCACGTACCTGAGATGGTAAGTTGTTTTAGGAGGGAATGTGTATTTCTCTGTTTGTAGAGCACCTAATTCAGCACACCCCTGATCATATCTAGGTTTTGTGGGCTTTCCATTTAATATAAATGTAATAATGATGTACCAGAAAATGTGATCTACACTGAGAGTTGTGCCTATGCCAAAAGGATTGCATAGTTATAATTTTCTATCAGCCATTTCTTGGTGTGTGAAATAATATTTTTTACATATTTTGAAAAGCGCAACTTCATTATGAGTTGTAAGCCTGCCCAAGTAGAATTAAATGTGCAGTAGTAATATGTGAAAATGAACAACTGGTATATTTAAGCAGTTACCCACTCCAAATTCTCTAGTTTCATTCTGCTGAGATAGGTTTGACAACAAAAATTGTGCAATTTTAATAAATTCTTCTGAATACAATTTTTTTAAAAAGGGTGTCACTCAGCCTCTCCATTATCAACAAGTAGAAAATACTATTCTGGTGACCCATCTGGAATATTTTGTACCAGTGCTGACATTTAAATTGCTATTGAAGTGGAATTTTGGAATCATCCTGTTATGTATTTTATTATAGGTGAAGCTAATGACAAGGATGTTCAGGTGGTAGAACTTCCCATTGTTGACAGCTTACATCCACGTCCACCATATTTGCCATTAGCTGTCCCAGAAGACCTGGCTGATAGGCTAATTCGTGCCCATGGGGATCCTGCAGTATGGTGGGTCTCCCAGTTTGTCAAATATTTGATTCGTCCACAACCTTGGCTAGAAAAGGAGATAGAAGAAGCAACCAGGAAACTCGGTTTCAAGCATCCAGTTATTGGGTAGGCATTCTATGTTGACTTTTATTATAAGTAATTTTTATATGCATTATGAGTTGTTTTTAGTTAAGGAATTATTGTATTGCCTTGCCCCAGACTCTCACAGCAAGAATTTTTGTGACAGTGAGGGTTGTGGACAATAATGTTTAAATAAAATTATTGTTGTAATTTATTCATTGCACTATGTAAATGACAATTGGCTATCTATCTCCATAATGTACTAGATGTAAAAGTAGACTCCTCAATGGGTCGTACACAAATTTTCTCCCACATATAGCAATCTCAAATCATTCATTTTACACTACTCTATAAAGGTTGCTTACTCCTCTGTTTTCAGGTGTGCAGCCATACTTCCATTCTTACCTACTTCTTTAAGTGCTCTTTGGTAATTGTGTCACATAAAAGTTAAAAAAATAATCTTTTCTTCTATGCTTTGGTTTGCTAATATACATGAATGTATATCCCAATACCATTCCTATCCTTGCCTTCTATTTAGGCATCAATAAAAGCACACCAGAGTCTGCAAATACCACTTCTTCCCTTGTATCGGGGTTCATAACATTCCTTTTACCTTTGGATACAGGTTAAAGTCTGTAAATAGTTGGGGGTCTTTTTCCTTCAAAAGTTCATGTTATTTGGAGCACCACTTCTGTGGTTTGCTTTGGTGGTAACTCCTTAGACCCCTTGAACCTTAGACCACTTAGAACCTTTCAAAATTAATTTTATCGCTTGTCAACAAAGTCATTGTTCACTAAATTAGCCGACCTGGTTCTGATCTTCCTATTAAATGGGATTTCTGTGAAGGTTTCATAGTGTTGCCCTGTAATTTAGGTGTGCCATCTATTGATCAGTGTTTGAATTGTTTGCTTTATTTTGTTTAAACAGTTTCTTAACAAGTGGACTCTATTTTCCTTCAGCCCATTTAGGTTTGGGGTATTTGGGACTGAGTGCTGTGCTGAAACTCATTTTTACATGCAAACTTTTAAAACTGAAAATAGTTAAATTGAGGACCATTCTCCTTTCTCATTATTTTAGGAATCCCATGTGTAACTTACTTAATTTCAAAAGTCTGACAAAGTCTAATTGCTTACTCCAAAATGAGTTCAGTATTTTCTAACAGCCTTTTTCTATGCTTAATATCACTGACTCCTGTACAATTAGGTTTCTTCTAAGAGGCTGTGTTAACTCTCCAAACTCAGGGTTTGACTCAAAAGCATAAGATCAGTAAGAAACTCCTCCGTTGTCTCGTGCTTTTTGTTTTGTCAAATAAAAGTTCAGCCTTTTGGAGGTTTCATTTTGTTTTGACCTGTAGTACTCTTCAAATGTTTTCAGGATTGTCTCATAGTTAGTCTTTTCTGTTTCTGACATTTGCAAACTGTTGTACTCCGTGATATCTTCCTGCTTCGCTAGATTAAAAAAATAGCTACTTTGATTTGGTCTTTGTTCTCCATGGTTCCACCAGCCAACATAGGGATGTTGAAGCTCTACTTGAACTTGTTTCAGATTTCTGCTCCATTGTTGGACAGCTGTGACTGCTCTAGAAATTGCATATGTGCCTTTTCTTCTTTTGTTCATTTTTTTATTCCCCACTCTTGCTACCATGTTGTAACAGGCTGCAGACTGGCAGCGCGGGTCATTTAGCCAGCTGGCAACAAGCTGCATGTGGAAGGGGACTCAGCTGGCAGGCAATTAGCAATAATGAGAGGAAATAAAAGAGGAAGAAGAAGCATGTGGGAGAAACTAGGGGGGGGGAATGTTTAGATGGAGGAAGGAGGACCCCTTGAAGAAAAACTATAGGGTGAGAGCTAACCCATGCTGGGCACGTTGATTTTAGATTGTTTGATATTTGTAACTGAACCCTGTGATGCAGATCAACCCTGGGGTTTTGAAGCCTGTGTGCAGGGACTGGGCTAAAGTCATATGTAGTTGGATTGTTTTGCTTTTGGATGAGTCCTGGGAATCCAGGCACTACAGCCTGTGGTTTTGAACCCAGAGAAAGTGCGTTTCCGGGACCAGATTGAAGTGCTCAAGGACTGATTGAAGCCAACCTGGTCACCGTGCTACACATGTGTTATTTGGTCGATCAATAATTCAGAGTCAGGGTCCAGAAACAATTAACACAGTTTATTGAAAGTAGCAGACAAGCTTCTTGGGACAGCTGCTACTGACTTCCTCCAGCTAGCATACATTGTGAGGGCTCTGCCCCTCCCACAGATAGCTTCCAGAACAGGTACACATAACAATTTGTAGAGCCTTATCACTTATGGGCACAGTAGATCGGATCAGATGTTAGTCGTCTTATTGGTTTTTGTTTGTAGGCCCAGTCACGCTCTGTCCTGAGGCCCTTGCTAAGGTAAACTTAACATCCAAACCTTTGGATCTCAACTGAAAGACTTTAAAAAGACTTTCTGCAGCTCTCTTAGGTCTCTCTTCTGCTGGTATAGTGGGTTAGCTTCAATACCATTCTTCTCTTCTCAGCAGGCTCTGGTTTCAGCCTCTTGGGAGGAAATATGCAACGTAGCATCTTACCGTGGCATAACATGTGCAAATCCAGTCTTGAATTATCCAAGGAAAAATCAGGAATAAAACAGTACGTGTCTAAGTTATGCTAATGTATAGCATATGTGTTCACAGTCTGAGTAGCTACCGGAGTTGGCTCTTGGCAAGAAGCAGTAGACACTGAACTTGAGCAGTACCAGGGCATAATGAGCAGGACCCATGTCTAGTTGCACTGTGTCGCCCTCTAGTAGATGCATGACTCCTGCCTCCTCCAATTCCTCAGGGTGCCCTTCCCTGCTGTTTTCCTGCCAGGCCTTGATGTTCTAAACAAAAGATTGGGAGGCTGCCTTGAGGGCATCCAGTCCACCACCAGTCTGCCTTTGCTCAATCTGTCATGACTCTTTCAGCCCTATTGGTGCCCTAGGACACTGGGTGCCTTATGTGCGGTGGGCATGATCTCCATCCATCCCTACGCCCATGCTGCTGGATGGTACACAGTACCTCTTCAGAGAGGTTGCCCAGCAATGGTTGACCTTCTTGGACTTTGAAACCTTTGTAGGGGCTTTGGCTCCTCTTTGCATAAGCTACTGCACTGGACATTGGATTCTGGGCTCCAGCCCTCTACTCCTGTTTGTGCCATGCCCAGGCTTGGGGCCCCCTCTGGCACTGGTCTTGCCTTTCTCAGGCTCTTGGCCTCCTCAGTCCCATCTTGGTCCCTCTTGGACTTCAACTCTGGCTGTCCTGGCTTTAGACTGCCTCTGTTGCCCCAGTCAGGCTTGAACTCTGGCCTTCTTGGCCTCAGGTCACCTAGGTCTTGTGCCATGCTCTTGGCAAGGCTCTAAACTGTGCTGTGCCCTTCATGCACCTCCCCTGTGGCCTAAATTTTGGTGTGCCTCTCAGGCACCTCACTGTGGCTTCTCTTCACCCCTTATAGCCCCACTCAGCCCTCCAGTGATAAACTAAAAAAAAAGAAAAGAAAAAAAAAAGGCAACCTTCCACTTTAACAAAAACCTTCCCTACTCTGGGTGAACAAACATTTGAGTAGCCCTCATCCACTGGGGCTCACATCTTTCTGCCTTCAGAGCGCTTCGATGCCTTCTGGGGATTCTTATGCAGCCACTGTCTCTGGAGACCTCAGCTCCCTGCAAAGAACCAGTCCTCTTCCATTTCCCTCAGGCATTGGCTTCTGCTCCTGGAGTTTTGCCCTTAGTCGAATGATTCATATTCCTCTTTCAAATGGGCAGCTTGCTCTTACACATTTCAGCTTAGGTGTTGTGTGTGCAGCCCTTTCCTCAGCTGGCTAGGGGGCTGTGTTTCCCCCTTTTTAGTGACAGCAGGCTTTGGCTGCACATGGGCAAGCAAAGGACAAGCTAAAAGGTGGCAAGAACTTATTGTAGATAGCTGTTTTGTGCCTTTGTGCCCACTTTTACCCCATAATAAGTGAAAGCTAACCCTAAGAAACTCAGTGAAATGGGGCTAAATTAAATGAAAGATAGATGATTTATTGAAATTTAGCTTTCACTTATTGTGAGATAAGAGCAGGCATGTAGATAATTACTGTAGAACAGCTGAAATGCTCTAAGTACCTTCCTTTCATTAACTTGTTCTACCCTTTTGTCTGTACTGTGCTCAGTGTAGTTCAAATCAAATCCTTGGCAGATATCTGGGATCAAATGAAAAGAAAGCATCTTGCTATAATCTCTTTCTTTTAAATGGTTTTGTGGGGTGGTAATAAAGGGAGAAATGAAATCTAAGTACAGCAGAAAATTCAAACTGTTCCTCTGGATGTCTTCAGTATAAACTAGACTTTGAAGGATTTTCTCCCTGTGAAGGAGGCTAAGCAACTCTGCCCACATGTGCTTTTATTCATGTGGGAGTTGAGACCTGGGTAAGTAGACTGCTGTTTAGGGATGAATCTGAGCACCTTCTTGTCTTTTCTGCATGTGCTGATGATATCTGGGCCCCCCTCTACATGTTACACTTAAGGCATGATCAACCAGGTAATCATATCTTAAGTTATGACCCAGCAAAATATTCAACCCATTAATGGTGTGATAAACCAATCAGTAAGCTACAAAGTAATTCCACAAAAAAAAGGGCATAACTTTGTAGCTTGTTTTAAGCAACTGCAGTTTTAAATATGGCACAGTTTTTGCCTCGCAGCCCATCAGCAGCAAGCAGCAGGACTGCTTGAGCCCCTCAGCCAATCAACAGGGGGAGGCAAAAATGTGCCATATTTAAAACTGTAGTTTTCACTTCCAATCAGAAGTAAGTGGCAGGGCCTCTCCACCAATCAGAAGTAGGGCAGGGAGGGGAAACTGCAAGGTTAAAGGAGCTGCCATGCATTTCTCTTCTGCTGTGATTTCAGCAGGTCCTTACCCATTGCACCTTTACCTGCATGTGTAGAGGGCGGTGGGTGAAAGAAACTCCTTCCTGTGTTGCTCCTCTGAACCTTTCTCTCTGTACCCATATGAACCACTTTTTAGGAAAATTTTGATGATCTGTGTGGGGCAGTGTAAAAGGCACACTGAAAACATGCAGCAAACACATGATGCAGACAGTAGACTTAAGGGGTTGAGAGGAAGTGTGCTGAATGTATATCATAGGTTCTTGAACACTGGGAGTGAGTGAGGAGAATAAAGAGGAGAGGTTTGAAAGTTTGGATCTATTAATTTAGTCTGTATTCATCATCACAGCATGTTCTCATTCAGGAGAAAACATTGTAATGAGACAAATGACTTCATCCCCTCTCTGAAGATCCTCTCTGTTTAAAGGCATCTCTTCTTATTGCTGTAAAATTAATATGATTATGTAAAAGGTCCTGAAAGCTGATGTGCCAAATTGGGGTTTAGGATAGAGATGGTGATACAGATTGGGAACATTTAAGCCAGGATTTTCTAAGATACAGCCACCTGGAAAAAAATGTAAGTTGACAAATTCAACCAGCATTTTTGTGCATACTTGGGGAATCAAACTAGAGCTCTGATCATGCACTAAAGGCTCTCCGGTTGCTCAAAATTTACTCTAGTGAGTGTATGGCAGCTAGTGCCCCTTCTGCAGAAAACAGTGGGTACATGCACATATACATGTGATGCAATGCCAGGCACTTTTAAAAGCAGCTGGTGTTGCACTGCATGTATTTGTATAAAGAGTTAAATGCATCAGTGCTGAGAAAATGGCGGCAGTGAGCTTTTAAACTAAAACGCCTCAAAAGTGTTCTATTATCAAAGTGAAATGTTATCATTTTCTTAGCACTGACACACATTGTGCTGTTTATACACATGCATGTGATACAGCACCAGGCGTATCAGTTCACGTACTCTGCAGACTCTATTAATCAAGTCTGCTCTGATACTCTGTATTTCTGGCGCATTGGAGCAGACAAATATATGTGTATATATGCACACTGAGCTCAAAATTTGGTGGAGTTGAACACTATAAATAGTGTGCATAAAGTTCAGGGCCAGGGGGTCACTTGCTTGTTATTAAAACTTCTAAATATATTCATCTTCTATCTAACTACCAACAATCCTTATGGCAAGAAGACCCCTCTGTCCCACTTTAACACTGCCACAAGATGCAGCACTGAAATAAGATAGGATCTCTCAGGCTAATTATAGAGAAGTAAGAAGTCCAATGCTGAATTGATTCAGTCTGCTCAGATCAGACTGATCTGTGCAGATTGAACTGATAAGAAGTGAACAGACTTTTGATTCCAGAAGTGCAGCCACATGCCTGCGGTAGCCCAGGTCAGAAACCAGGGGGGTGCACACTGCCCTGCTCAGCTGGAGCAGATATCTTGGGCCAAGCTAGCCTGCCCACTTTGTGAGTAAAGGCTTTTGGGGGGAGGTACAAAACATTGTACGATGCTGGGGAACTGAAGTTAACTGGAGTTACCAACCTCAGGGCTGCTCTTTTTACCTCTACCCCCACACCAGGCTATTTTTTGCTCCTCCCGCTCCCCCCACACGCACACTGCCAACACTTTCAACCCCCATCCCACAAGCTGATTTGGGTTCAGCTGCTTCTGTTGGTGTTTGCTGTTACCAGAGCCAAACGAATAAGTCCCAGTTGGGAGAAGGATGGGCTGTAGGTTCACTGGGAGGTGACCCGACCCCAGCTGGAGGTTTGCACCTGCTTCCTACCCCTCATGGGTCGTATCTTGCCCCTAACACCCAGCAGATCCCTGAGCCCTCCCACTAGGCTCCCCATCCTGACTTACCTGATATCTGGCAGCCATTTTGAATCGATTTAACCTTCCTCTAATGCCCCCAAATATCTATGTTTAGCCATACCAGATTATGTTTAATTTCTGTCCCTAGCCTTAAAGTGGAGTATATCTAGTTCTTGTTGAGTACTTCCAGCTTTAGGGTGACAGTGTTCATAGAAGGTGCTAAAGTTCATAAAAGGTATTAAGGTTGTGTAGTTTCCTGAAGTTTGAATTTCGCTGCACTACATGTTCTAGACAGCCATAAGAAACCTCTGGGTAGCCTTAAACCTGTTTTAACTGGAATTTGTGTCACGGAATTGAAACTCCTTCTGAATCTTCATATCAGATTTCACCTTATAGCCTGCACAGTCAGCTACCAGGAAACATGAAGATGCATGACAAAATATATGGTTACAGTGTGAATGAAGTAGTATATATGTAGGCAAAGATTTTTTTTTCATTCCAGACATGCTGTTGGCCTTAAACTCTTTAAATTTCAGAATGCTATTTGGAGACAATGATTTGTCCTGGGTTTTTAGATAGCTTTTTAGCGCATAAAACATACATTTTATGTTCCTAGGTTTTTCATACAAGTATTTGATATTTAAAAGATGTCAAAACTGGTACAATTCTGATGAGGACAAGCCAAGTTCAATTTAAAACCCAGACAAAAAGCTCTTAGTGCAGTATGCAGAAAACTGCAATGAGTAGGAAACATTTTGTAACAGTAGAAGTTAGGAAAGGAAAAATTGTCTGAAAAAAATTGTCTGCATTTCCTTTGCAGGCCAGAGAGAATGTAATGCTATCTACTGTGACAAATCACATATTTGTATATATGTATTATTATTTCCCTGAAGAATTTTAAATTCTATAATCTGGCAACTTAATTAAATCTGCTGGGTATATGTAGAAAATAATACAAAAGGGTCAGCTTCACTCTGTGGAAGGCTCAGAGAGGCTTACAAAATCATCTCTCTAAGATTGTATTATGATAGATGTGGAACACACATCTTTGGAGGCCGAATTCTAATAATTACATAGCTTCAAGTTTTCAGATTTAATCATATTTTCAGTTTCAAGAGCTGTATAATAGTTCATTATTCAGAGCATCACATAACAATAATAATGTCCTGGGGACCTGGGCTTATTTCAGACTTTACAGTTAACAATTTTACAAATTAACAAATATATTTTTATAGACCTCATTAACTTATAATCCTGTTTCATTTTATTTTAGTATTTTTATTTTGTTTTTTGTATTTAGTATTCACTTTAGTATTCATTCTTAACATTGTAAAAGGCAAAAATGTTTAGAATAAGTTAAAGTCCAAATTTCAGTCTTGAAACATAAATATTTCATGATAGACAAATTTCATAATCAACTCCCAAATTTCTGCCGTTTTTTTAGTGTCCATGTACGGAGGACTGACAAAGTAGGAACAGAGGCAGCATTTCATCCTATTGAAGAATACATGGTACATGTTGAAGAACGTTTCGAGCTTCTTGCCCGCAGAATGCATGTTGACAAAAAACGAGTTTATTTGGCTACTGATGACCCTTCATTACTACAAGAAGCAAAATCCAAGTAAGATGAACTACATTTGCATTATTCAGTTTGAAATAGAAGTATCTCTTCTGAAGTTAGGAAAAGAGCTGAAATCCCCAATTTTGTGGGTGTGTCTACATGAGACATTTAATGCACAGTAGCCTAATAGTGCTCAGTAGCACATCACAGCATCACAGTAGTGCTAATAAACTACAATCCAGTATTATTAGGCTACTATGCAGTAGCATCACTAAAAAGGGATTTGCTGGTGCTACTGGGCAGTAACTCTAGTTACTGTGCATTTTGTTAGTACTTCATTAAGCAAGTACTATATTAAATGTGCAGTAACTACTGCACATTTATGAAGATGTAGGCTAGGGATGGGTAAAATGCTGCCCATGGGCTGGATGTGGCCCAGCAGGACATTCTATCCGGCCTGAGGGGTCCCTAAAAAAAATTAGAAAATTAATATTTAGCTGCCCCTGGCTGCCTGTAATGCGGCCCTTGATGGTTTGCCAAAATTCAGTAAGAAGCCCTCGGCCCAAAATAATTGCCTGCCCTGGTTTAGACACACCCTGTGTGTACAACTCTCTTTGTAGGTAATTCAACATAGTGTCTGTAGTGTCATTTATATAGCTGCTGTCACACTTAAAACTCTAGCTGCTTTTGTAATTTGTTGATTAGATGTCTTAGAAATCTTTTTGCTGGAACTTTTTCCACATTTTGTCTACTTGAAAATTAAGATCTTAGAAAGGTTGAGCAAAATTTCTTTAGCTATTTTAAATGTAATTTTAAAACAGAGAAAGAGGAAAAATGTATTTTTAAAATTCAATCCTGATTTCTAGTTCATAAAATAAATTTGCAAATTAACACAGAACTGTATAATTAATTATATGGTTAAAGTGTCCATGCTTAGATCATGCCTTTTTGTGGAAAAACTCACAGGGTAGAAAGATCAGAGAAAACCTTTGATAATTTCTTAAGAGGCCTCTATATTACATCACTGGAGAAGTGCTGAAGTAGGTTTTGGAGATCTTGCCCCCAATCTGACCATTCTCTTTCATTCTCTGCCCCCAACTTCCCGTGCCTCCTGGATTTTTTTTTTTTTTTGCGGCTCCCTCCCATGTCCCACTGCACCCTGGCTGGGCAGCCCCTGCCCCAGCCTCATTCCCTCCCTTACCATGGGGGCCTCGATCTGCTCCCCACACCTCTTCCCTCTCCCCTCCCCTTCCACCACAACAGACTTATCAGCTGGACGCAGCTCTCCAAGCTGCCAGGCTGTGCTCCTCACTGCCTATGTGCTGCACTGTGGCTGCATGCGTGCATGGGGTGTTTATCAGCCAAATTATTGGCCGCATCAGGCAAAAAAAAGCTGATTTCCGATGTAGTCAATTTTCTTATGTAGGTGCTGATCTAATATCGGACTGACGTATTGGTGCACCTCTAAGAAATAAAAACATTCTTCACTTAACTCTGTCCTATAGACTACAGTGTCATATACAGATGTATCTAATTGGAACTTAACTAATAGAATTTTGTCACTCAGAGTGTATCTGGTGCTTTGCAAACATTGAACTTAAACAGATAAGTTAACCCTCTTGACCTGATGTTTATAAATTTATATTATATTCTTCCTTTTAGTTTGGATAAAAACAAAGACACAAGATGGGAAAAATCCAAAACAAAAAGCTTTCAGCAACGTAGCCTTAAATTGGTAAATCTGAACATAACATTGAAAGGGCAGTAATACAAAAATTAAGATTCTTTCAATTCAGCCATATTATACTTAATATTTTCAATAGTAGGTTGTAACTGTACATTATTGTAGCCAAGTGTTTGTTCAAATACTTGTGTGTTCTCTATATATATGAACTCAGTTGCTCTGAAGCACCAGAAGTCATAATTCAATAATAAAATTCCCTAATTTCTGCAGCCAGTGATGAATTCTACTGCACGTGTACATTTCTGTGGCAGCTTAAGGTACACTCTGAATCAGATTTGTATTTAAATTTGAAAAGAAGTAATTCACTTACTGTAACCGTTTTTTATCTACTCACATACCACATGTACTCTTTTTTCCTCCTGAATTGGAGTGTACATCTGAAGCAGGGAAACTGATTTTTCTGTACTGGAATTGATACAGTAATAGCTGCTGCGCCTTTCCCTTTTCTCCCCAGCAGCAAACATTAGGGGTAGAGTTCATCATTCGGTGTCAGTGCTAGAGTTAACCCTCCCACAGCCACTGCTGAATTGGCAGTTGCTTTTGGTTGAGCAGGCAGGGGAGGATGAGTTAGCTGAAGAAGAGGCTCTGCCTCTGTTCTATAGCTCAGTTTTCAGCCATGATTCTGGACAAATCTTTTTTATTATTTTATCAAACAGCTCAGAAATAAATTCAGTGTTTCATTACAGGTCAGATAAATTATTTAGTCTGTCCCAAAAACGATCTCTTTCTGATTTTTTTTGTAATTTTCCAAAAGAATTAATAAAAATCACTGTTTCAGCATTTTTTTAATTTGTGCGTTTCAATCTGTTACAAAAAATCCTTGTTTGCACAGCTCTAAGTATTGAGTTCTATATTATTGTATTATAAAGTGCAATTGATTCTTTTCTAGTTTATGTTCATTTGTTTATCTCACAGATCCTCTCTCTAGTCGGTGAGTTCCACGTGAAATGTTCAAGACCCGTGATGCTCAGCTTTCTGATCCAATGGGCCAGATCAGTGGTGCAGGGACAGTGCATAGGCTGGAATACCCAATGGGTGGGTACCATGTATAGGAATGGGCCCCACACACTGGATCCAGCACACTAGTATGATCTGTTCCACTGGGCTGTGCCTTTTTGCCCAAGGGACTCCCCAGGAGTCCAGAACTTTGGCAATGGGGAACAGTGACAGGATTAATTGCTGTGGCTCTGGGAGCTGTTAATGCTACCATTGCTTTTCCATCACCAAATTTTCAGACCCATGGGGAGCCCTACAGGCTAGACAATACAGCCCTATGGGCCCTATTTGGTCTACAAGCTGGAGTTTGAGCAAGTGTTCTAGACAGAAGTTTCTAGGAAGTAACGATAGTAAATGTGGCTAAAACAACATAATGATTTCAAAGATTAGTCTCTTACTATCTGTCTTAAGATGTCATGCTGCATCATAGTATTTGAGCACCTTTCATGTAAAAACAATAGCAATTGGAAAGTTTTTAGTAGAGTTAATGGAGTCTCTGGCTCTTCTCCCTTTGCAGAGCCAAAACTCTAATAGGCATAGGTCTTTTTTGATGTGTGGGGCAAGTGAAGTCAAGGCTGAAATGTTCTAGTGACCAACAATACTGTAGTAAATTTTGTAGATCAGAGAAAAATGTTTTAAAAGCTTATTCATATGGTCAGGATGATGTTCTTGTTGCAAAGTTTTGTGTCTTGCTTTAATAAATTGTGTTACATTTTTCTAGATATCCAAACTATGAATTTATCAGTGATAACTCAATATCATGGTCAGCAGGGCTTCATAATCGATACACTGAAAACTCACTCCGGGGTGTAATTCTGGATATCCATTTTCTCTCTCAGGCAGACTTCCTTGTCTGTACATTTTCCTCACAGGTAAAGCACAAATGCCTATCTAAATGTACAATATAGCTGCTAATTCTTTTAATTGTCTCTTTTCTTTATGCTAGATAATGCAATAGCAATACCATGTTCTCATTGTTATATAGAGAACGTTTCACAGAAGAATGAAGAGATTCAGTATAATGCTATCTGAATCTCTTTCTTATTGTTAGCACTCACTGCTTGATTTATTTCTCCTCTGCAGAAGTCAAATGTTATAGGTGTTGGTTTAGTCATGGCATTTAAAAGAAGTAGAAGTAATTAACGTTGCTTTATCATTTATGATATTTTATACAGTCAGTATATAATTCAAAATCATCTATTTTTGCACCTTTTTATGTTGATACTGAGAGGTTTAAATAACTGTTTTAGATATCTCTTGGTTATTGTTATAGGAGTTACGAGAAGGGATGGAAGGAAGAAATGTAATTCTCCATGGTCAATTACATTTCCACAATCCCAGAAACAGTACAGTGAACTTAAGTTTAATTCATTGTGATTTGCTGTTGCAGATAATTACATGCTTTAGGCTTTCCTTGAGTGGCCTGCCTGATGAAGCAAGTCAGAGTCCAGTGACATTATGACTGATGTAATGATTAGTGTTGGCATTTTCTTTTCTATTACAAATACACATACTTATTTAATGGATCATGAAAAGTTGTTAAGGATTTCACCTCTTCTCTAAAACCATGTGAAGCAAATGCATTTTTCCAGCACAGGCACCAGTTACAAAATTTCAGCCTCTCTCGAAGTTGCAGAATCCTCACCAAGAATATGCTGACTGCTCTCCTTTATAATAATGATGATCCAGGTTGAATGTATTCACTGACTACAACAGTGGCAGTGTATCACAGAGAAAGAGAGAGTCCTCAGTTTAGGAAGGTTCCAGGTCATTTTGGGCTTTCATACATCACACCTAACCTGTTAAACTCTACAGAAGCCTTTAGGTAGGTAGGGAAACCTGGAGTAACAGTGTCCATGTGCTGTGAGCTAGATGCTTTATTTATTAATGAATCTGTGACAGCGAACCAGGAGAACATTCACACATTTCTGTTAAACAAGAGCTCTTAAATGCTTTTTTAACCAAAGTGAAAAGTTAGATGTATTTGTAGATAGGGAGAAATGAGTTGCATATAATATTAAAAAAGAGGTGGGATGGAACTCAAAATTTCCAGTTGTATACACTTTTATTACTAAAATCATTTCAAAGGGAGAACATACTTGCAACATTTATATATTTATGGAAAATGGGACATTTTGGGTTCTGTATCACAGCTTTTCATGTTCTTTTTTTCTCTTTCTCTTTCTTTTGTTCTTTCTTTTTCTTTCTGTGTTTGTATGTAAATATATCAGAAACATTTAATCCATTTGTAAAGGAACAGACTTTTATCTAAAAGTTTCCAGGAGACTTCAGAGAGAAGATTACCAACTCTTTAATCTTCGTTCAGAAGATCAACATGAAATTATTTTGATAATGTTGATATTTGGCTTCTTGTAGCTTAAAAGTGATCATAGGCAGCCTTTTGCAATAGAAAGAATGATGTGAGATTGTTGCTGCAGAATCAGATGTCTTCTTTAATTTGGAGCAGGTATAGTTTTATTCCTTTTACAGGATTTATTTATGGGATTCATTTGATTCAATATTATACTGAACTGAGACCATAGAGAATGAGCTGCACTCCATGAAGAGACAGGAACACTTCCCTGTGAGCTTAGAAGTACTAGGAAGCTATCTGGTTCCTTACCACTCCTGTGGCAATGTGGGCTCACAGTGCTCTTTTCTAGGGGCTGTGCTTAAATGTCATAAAATAACCCCAGCAAACCTGCTCTCCTGGGACTACCTCTACAGGTTTTTGTAGTCCCACCTATTTTTTTAAAAATGGGTAAGAATGAAAGACGCTGAATATTAATCCTATCTAGCTTTTAGATAAGTGAGAAGCACTGACTTCAGAAATGAGCTGACCTAATGAAGATTAGAATACTTGCTATGCTTTAATTAAGCAGCTGCATTTAACACTTCAAGGTTACTGCTGACTCAACTATCTTAAAGTTTAATTGCATGAGGTTGTCTCCATGGGAGTTTGGTTCTATCTGGTTTAAAATCAGATTAGCTAGTTTTAGGAGCTAAGTTTGTTCTTCAGAAGCAAGCATTCTGAGTGATGAGGTCAGCCTTCAAAAATAAAATAATGAGCACCAAAGAGCTTTTTATAAATATTGGCAAATTAATCAAATAGTCTATTCCATCCTGTTGCTAATTAAATCACTGGGGGAGGGGTTTAGTTCTTCTTCTTTTCTTCAAGTTGTCTCTTGAAATAAAGCAACCATAGTGAGGAGATGCTGGTAATTTACAAAAAACAGAGAGAGAGCGATCTTGAAGATCAGGATGGAAATTAATTTTTTTAAAAACAAACCATTAAATTTTAACAAATCAACCACTGTTTAGTGTACTTTAAAATTATACCCCTCACTTCACAGAAATCATTTTCATGTTGTAAATATGTTTGAAGTATTTGCTTTCTAAATTTAAATAGCTTTCCAATATATAGGGGTAACCTGAATCTGTGAAATTTAAATTTACCTTGTAAAAATAAGTATGCATGCTACTTTCTGTGATTCATAAGGCATAATGGTCAGAATAGATTTGAAGAAAAGTTTGGGTTTAGCATACATTTTTATTATTGGGTGAAAATATATTTTTTTGTAATTTAAATTACTATTTTGCCAAACAGTCTCTTCTTTTTCAAGACTGTGTGAATATGGACTCCCGCTCCCTCTTCCACCCCCTTCTCCTTGTCCTTCCCACCTCTGCAGGCTATGAGGACAAAGCAGCACCAAAGACCACTCATTTGCTTCTGACTACCCATTAGCAGAATTAGACTGCCCGTGGCATTTACTATCGTATTTAAGGTAGAGATACATTATTCCTATTGTTGTAAAGAAAATAAGAATACCTAAATATAGATAGAATTCCATTTATCAAGAGTGTCAGTTTTGGGATGGTACAGATCCCATAGGAGTAGCTAGCTTTTTCTTCCATGGGCTAGAAAAGAAAATATGGTTTTAAGCAGTAGCATAGCTAAGTGGGAACATCCAGGGCACAAGTCCCAGGTGCCAACTTAGTGAGGACACAAAACTAGCAGCCGCTGCCCCTGACAGCCCAGCTGCAGCTGTAATTCAGTGTATTGTTGCTGTCCAGGCCACAGAATTTCCCCGTTACACTTCTGGATTTAAGTCAGTCTCTTAGCACTGATCCCCTTCTCCAGTAAAGCACAAGAAAAAACTAAATGGGAACTTGGAGAGAAAGTGATTGGCAGTATCAAGGGCAGTACTGTAACAATCAGAGCTTCAGATTCTAGAACTGATATCTGCATTACCTTCCATTAAGTTGGTGGTATGATGACTATTCAGCCACCTTTGGCATTTACTCACCCAACACCAAAGATGATGCATAACCAAATCACTCAAATGCATCGTACATCACTACTGCTGTAATTAGTTAGATCATTATACTCATTACCATGAAGCTCTGGGAAAACTTCCTTTGCTATCCCAGCAAACCTTAAAAATAACCCCAGCATCAGAATCCCATTATTGGACATATGTTCCATAACTGGCATTTCAAGATAGTCTGTGGTGAGGAAATACAGAAATCAGTTATGAAGCTTTAATTAAGACAAGTCCATCAAGTGTCAAGAAATCTCCTGGGACAGTTTCTCCTTTGGAGGATTTTTTTTTTCCAACTTCATCTTCAGCACCCTCCAATAAAATATATCTAGAGCATCTTTTTTTTCCATCAACAACTACTGAAGAAAGTCACGCTGGATCCTTGTTCATTAGAGGTCACTCTGTTATATAGGAGGACATTGTTACCTCATGAATGGACTCTTAAAGGGATTCAGTTCATAACAGATGCCTTTTTAATCTCATGTTCATTTAGGTGCTCTATGCCTTTGTTCCTTTTCCTCTCTTCCCCAGAGTTTTAAGGAAGGCAAAATATGACTGAAAATTCTTACACGTCCAGTTTAGCCTTTTCAGTTTTGGTGTTCTGACCTTCTACACATATTGGATCATTGATTTCTTACTCTGCCACATATGAGGGATTATCTTTTATATAATCTTCTTAATATTTGATCTCAAACTACACCCAGATTCCATCTATCTGCAACCTGTCACATGGAGGCACCCTGGATGACAACTGTGGGCATGATGTGTTCTTTAAAAGTATAGTATATTCTACTATAAACTAGAAACCTTCATTACAAAGAGCAAGGTTTGTTTTTGATAATACCTTTTATTACACCAATGTAATTACTAGGACCAATGGTCACAAGTTACTGGAGAGCAGGTTTAGGTTGGACATTAGGAGGCACTACTTCACAGTTAGGGTGGCTAGGATGTGGAACCGGC
>JAGPOW010000304.1:71502988-71514890 GCA_030014935.1 Caiman crocodilus | reverse complement strand
TGTGACCCCAGCACTCGTTCCTGCCATTGGCGGGGGGTCAGACTAGATGGCCTGCTCTAGGCCCCTTCTGACCCTAGTTACTATGAAACTATGAAACACCAACTGTATAGCTGAGAGAGAAGTAGAGGGTACCATTTTATGCCCAGAAGTTTGTCTGACAACTTTCCCAATTACGTAGTTGGTCCAATAAAAGAGATCACCAAAGGAGCCTTGTTTCTTTTACATTTATTGGACCATCAGAGCTGCACTAATACTTCCACCTTACTACTTCACTATAAAAGGTAAATGGTAATGGGTTTTGTTGCAGGAGTTAGGAAATGTGAATCTTGTATAGTCAGATATTCCGTTGTATTCTGGACTATATGTTGTTTTTTAAAACTTCAGGTTTGCTCTTGAGCTCCATCAAACTCCATTTAGCACCAATTTCATCCTGTTACCTACCAGTTCAGAACACATCAATAGTTAGTCATCAGATAGTTGGAGGAGCCAAATCTAGTCTTCAGTGACCCTTGAAGGATACCCTGAAACACATTGTACAGCTTCTTACATCTCAAACACATCATGCAGCAGTGGGTAGCTGTGGCCACACTTCTACTTAGGGTGATGGTGCACATCGAGCAATGCAGCCTGTTTGAGGGCATCACTTTCAGGCATGGGCATATCTCACACAGTCAGAGGTAACCAGATTTCTGGAGGGCTTGAAACAAAGTTTCCTATGGATAAGAAGATTTCCCCAATGGGACTTAAAATTAGTACTTTAGTTTTTAATAGAATCAACATTTGAGCTGGTGAGCTGTTGTCACAAGCTAAATATGTCATCTGTTAACAAAATCCACATTTGTAATAGCCATTGCTCTGATTTACAGGTTCAGTAGGAATCCAGACTGTTATGCATATGGGATAGCAATGAGAGCACATCCTAAATTTATTTGAAAGATTGTTTTACATTTTCATGTTAATCAATGCATATTCAATGACTAATATTATTTCACCAACAGGAAATTCAGAACATCATATGTGGGAAGTTAAGGGTACATTATTTTACTACCAAACAGGGTTAGACACTTTCACAAGTGTCTTAGGCCATTTAGGATATAAGAACATATAAACGAATATTATTTTTGTAGCAGATCTAAATTCAAGCAAATACTAGGTGAGAAATTATCAAAACATATATTCAGTTGCATTAAAACAGTATATAATATTAATATAATGAATTAAACTTAACCAAGGTATATTGGGTTCATGCAAATAAAGCATAAAATACCTAAGCGTCATGTTTCAGTAGCATTGTAGCAATTGCAGATCTTAAAGTTACACATGGTCACACATTTATTAGTTATTATTTTGAGATAGCATTGAGATCAGATACTAAAACACAGAAAGCAGTTCTTCAGTATTTTCACAAACTGATAGTGTCTGACTTAATGATTTCATAGTAATTCTTTCTTCTGTCCCTAAAGAAACTGAACTTTCAAGTGTTTGTTATCCTATATATTGTGCACTATAAATAAATAAATGAGCAGACAAGTAAACATTTGAATTCAGATGGAAGTTACTTATCTTGCAGTTAGAATGAAAGGCTGATTTATTATGGAATCTTTAAATCTGGGTTTCTGAAAGATACTTCTGTACATTATGTCTATTTGCAAAAGTGCTGCCGTGTTATTTTAAAGGTCAGAAAGAAAGGAGTAACACACAATTTGCTATCTTACTGAAAGAAGAGACAGTCTTAAGGACATTTGTAGGATGATTACAATCCTACCCTTATTGGTCAAAATCCTACTCAACTCATCTTCAAATAGAAAAAAAAAAGAAATAAAATTAGATTATAATAATTTTACTTGGCTTTTATTGCTGTTTTTTAAATGAAGACACCTAAGTTTTTAAATTTATAAGTTATTTTGTTGGCTAACTGTCTGTCTATGTATAATTTTGCCCATCACCCTCATATTTTGCACAAGACAACTATGCAGAATAAATGAGATGTATATGATCAAAGACTGTGATATCAGTAGCCATCCATTCTTAACTCTTCCAGTTATGAATGCCAAAGCTTCCTTGGGCCCATTGCCAAGAAAACCCTAATTCCCATTTTCATAGACTTTGTACTTAAGATTAACAGCTTCATAGTTCCTGAAGAACACAACTGCCAAGGGTAATCATAGTCTCTAAGAAAGGCACACTGAGTTGAAAACCTTGAGCCACATCAATAGGGAACCTTGCAAATTAGGATTGAATCACTGGACTTGACCCAGTATTCTATGCAAGATCAACCTAATACGTATTTTCCTTGGGTTAATGTGCTTCTAGTGGTTGGTGTTGATGAGGAAAGTTGCTGTATTCTAGGCTAATTGAAGCTTATTTAAAGTTTCTTTGTTCATAACAAAGTATAGAATATTGCAATAATCAAGGCAGGAGGTCACAAAGGTGTGGATCTCAGTGGCCACATTGTCTTCTGAGGAAGAGTCTTCCATCCAGTCACTAGGAGAAAAAGGCTTTTTTTTATAGCTGCAGTCATTTGAATATCCAGCAATTTTAAGACATGGAAAAGGATTTGTAGGGTGAGAAATTATTTTGCAGTACCTAGCAGACTTTCTCAATAAAGTGTTAGTTGATAAGGAACTCCTCAGAATTTCTCTCTTCCCAGTATCACCATCTATTTCTTGCTGGGCTTCCATTTCTGGCAGTTGTCTTCAGTTTTGCCCAGGCATAACTGTATAGCTAGTATCTTGTATCTTTCTTAAATACCCATGCCCTGCAGTTATAGGATTGTGTGAGAATTTCAGGTTTTGTTAAAAATTAAGCTGCTAGGCCTTATTGTTGTAGTCTTGGAAAGCTTGAAAATGTGACTATGAAAGTGTCAAAGAAGGAAAAGCAAGTCAAAAAGAAATTCCAAAAATTATAATTAAAAAAATCTAATGTTTTTTAAGATGATTTCATTAATTTGAATACCTAAATCAACTGGTAACATCCTAATTTTAAATGCTCTCAGTTAGCAAATCATATATTGGGATAGTTTGAAGTTGGTGATATTTTAATGTAAGGGAAAGGAGGCATACAACTATAAAGTCATTTGCATTTTCTAAACATTTAAAACATGTCATAGGACCGCTAATGGTCTCATGTAAATGTGTATATATAGGAGAGAAAATTGAGGTTGTGGGGGCGGCACTTGAGGATGTGGGGATGAATGTTCAGGAGGTGGGTGACCAATGTCCATTGCCAGACTGGAAGTATCCTCCCCAACCCCTTTCCCCCCCGCCAGAAAAAAAAAGGATTAGAATGATTTGCATGCCATTCCACTGATTCCTGCTATGTCTGAAAAATGGTATTCAGTGGTATCATATGTTATAAGGAGCTCTAAGCAGGTAAATATAGGCATCATATATGAATAACACCACCATCATTGTCATTGGAGCTGACTTATTTCATGACATGGCTTGAAAAGAAAAAAACTAGATAAATGTTTGAGAAAATCATTTAAATTCTAAGTAAATATATGTTTGCCAAGATTTTTATGTAGAGCAGTGACACATTTTACTTGTGAAAATTCTAAATCATTTTAAAAATGGACAAATGTAATATGCAGTTACTTATTAATACATGACTTTTTTACTTTGATCTCTCATTTGAAAACTATAAAGATGTTCTTCTCTTTCTTGTTACCAAATATGACATTAGGAATGTTAATACAAACTCAGTAAAACTCCATGTCATTTATTAGCAAGGGTGCATTGTTTCTTAAATACACCATTGAAATTTGGTGTTTAAGATGGAAATTCCAATCCTTGACACATCTATGAAATGGAATTGTGGAATAGAAGTGGTTGACTTCTATCATTCATTGGAAGCATATTGTACACCCATAACTTCTTTTCTTTTTTCTTTTCTAAGGTTTGTCGAGTTGCTTATGAAATTATGCAGACATTGCATCCAGATGCTTCAGAATATTTCCATTCTTTGGATGATATCTACTATTTTGGGGGACAGAATGCCCACAACCAGGTTGCTATTTATGCTCACCATCCACGAACTGCTGATGAAATCCCTATGGAACTTGGAGATATAATTGGTGTGGCTGGAAACCACTGGGATGGCTACTCTAAAGGCATCAATAGGAAACTAGGAAGAACAGGCCTTTACCCATCCTACAAAGTAAAGGAGAAAATTGAGACAGTCAAGTATCCTACGTACCCAGAGGCTGACAAATAGAAGAGCATGAGGAGGATTGGCAGTAACTTTAAGTTTTAATTGGTTTGAACCAATCAACATACTAACAAATGGCTTACATGGGATTTGAATTTGCATTTTAACATATGGTTAAAATGAAAGCCTTTTATCATTCAAACTGAATAAGAAATCGAACACATAAATGGGCCATTATTTTAACTTCTTGTTGAACATATTTTGTTATATGCACTCTCACACATGTGCACACAAATACACACACAGTCATACACACAACAGGAATACTGTTGTTTTATACAGTTTGTCTCTTTCAAGATTTGTCTCAGTCATTAGTCATATGTGAGCTTTGGGCTCTCTTCTCTGCCATTAATTGACTGTAATACTTGGACTTACAACACTGCCACATTGTGTAATTTGCGTGACATGAACATATTTTGTATGTGCAGAATTTAAAACATGGTGCCTATATTTGAAAGATCTGTGACCTTTTTAGAAGAGCCATGCCCAAATACATTGATGGGCAAGAGTTGATATTAAACTGGTGTTGTCATGACCACTGAACTTGCTCCAGCCAACAAATTAAAAAATCAGACTAGAACTTTTTTTTTTTTTACAAGATTTTTTTAGCAATTCCATTGATTAGTTCAGCTCATCATTAATAAAATAAAGGATTCATCCAAACAATAAAATATTCACGGTCTGTTAGGGACTTTTGTAAAACAATGTCATGAACAGATTCTTTAGTACTGAATGTTTCTGGACATTGTCTTTGTTAACAAAAAATAAATTAAAAAATGATCAGCTGGAGTTTCATAGAACATTTTAAAACATTCTGCTCAATGGTATATCTACCCAGAGGGTCAGTGTTTCTCAGAGTTCTACAGAGAGTAAATTTTAACAAAATGTTTGCACTAGTTCTGGTTGTTTTTGTTTGTTTGCTTGTTATGTTTTTTTAAGATACTGTGCTATGTTACTGTCCAACTTTCCATCTTGGGATCATAGGAAAGTAGGGCTGGAAGGGACCTCACAAGGTCATCTAGCGGGCCCATCTCTGACTAAACCCAACCCTGTCAAGGGTCTATCTAACTTGCTGTTGAAAACTTTCAAAAATGAAGATTTCACAGTTTTTCTAGGTAGCCTATTCCAATGCTTGACCACCCTTATAGTCAAAGGAATTTAGTCATATTTAATCTTCTCTGTTTCTTTTTTGAAAATAAAAGTCTGGTAGGGAATTATAAACAATTTATTAGTTTGGCATTGAATATAGTCACTTTGAAATGGAAACAAAAAAATCCATATTTATAGTCATCGTAATCAGACATCATTTCAAAAGCATAGGCTTATCTTTGTCTACTAATAGCAGGATTTCCCTTTTGTGCTAACCAATCATTAAAAGACATCATCAATTTACCTACAAAAGTAGGCTTTTGTCCTTGAATATATACAGGGCTGGATTTTAATGCGTGACACAGAATTGTTAATAATTTTGAACATTGTAAGGTATATTATGAATCTTCTTTTCAGTGAAGATAACCTTAAATAATCTAAAAAGTAGCTTTCCTAACTTATTTTGGAGTCTGTAAGATGTATGCTATTGTGGAATGTAGGCTGTATCAGAAACAGTGTACCCAGTACAAATGGAAAATAATTATCTGGTTTATTGTATGTGACTCTAGTTACCCATGTTCAAGAAAGAAGTATTCAAAGTAGAACAGGTGCATAAAAAGGATACAAGGATGAGGAGGAGAATAGAGAGTATATATGAAAAGAAACTAGAAGAGCTTGGCTTGTTTAGCTTAGCAGAACAAAGCCGAGAGGAAAAGCAATTGTTCACTATAAATACATCAGGTTGGTAAACAGTAGGGAAAATAATTTTAAGCCAAAGGATGATGTTGACATAAGAACAAAAGATATAAATTATCCATTAGTAAAGTAGGTTAGATAATAGAAGGTTTTAATCAACAGAGCAATAGGATTCTGGAACAGACTTTCAGTAGTAGTGAGGGCAAGAAAACAAGGAAACTAACTAATTTTAAAATAAGACAATATCAGTATATGAAAGTGATTATGTCATGTAACTGCATGAAATATCAGGAGACGTGTGTTGGTGACCTAGAAGCCCCTTCCAGTATTAATTTAAAATAGTGTTTACATGCTTTAGGAATTCCAAAATCAGAGGTAAAACTTCAGTAGTGGATTCAGAGTAATGATTCCTCAGAGTAAATTGCTACAAATACCTACCACGGTAGCAAATGACAGTCTTTGTGAAAATGAGTTGAGAGAGAAGATATCCTTAAAGAGTGATTTTGATCTTTTTCAAAACAAGGTTTTTATCCTTAGGTTAAATTATATACACTACTTTTTAGTCTATCTGGAGTCCTTTTTTAGTTATTCCTCAATACATAATATCATCCCTCTTCAATATTTTTAGATTTTGCAGATTATGTATATATTACTATTGGTTTTCTAAGGTTTTTGCTTACAATTGTAAACTTCTTAAACTTCATGCTCCTTGTTTGAAAACGAATACAGAAATAATGTTCGCAAATTAACACATGAAATTTCTTCAAGATTCAGGTAAGTCTAATAAAAAAAGCTTCCAGAAAGATAAGACAAACAACAGAACATCCAAGAAGCAAGAAACACTTGCTGTGGAAGAAATAGTAGTTGTAAGCTGGCAATTGTATAGCAAACTGTAAAGCTTAACAAAAGCTTGGCAAGATGCCTAGAACTCCCTACTTGTTCTAAAGACACAAAGAATAATGTGATTAATGATTTTGAAAAAGGTAAGTTAAAAATAGTATACAATAATATATGATACAGTTAAGTAACAAGTTACTTTTACTTTTTAAAATACAGCTGTAGAAGCTGACCCCTTGTTTTCTTGAGTCCTTTGGTCTTCGAGTACTTGCAGCGTCATGCTACAATAATACCGCCCAGGGGAAAGAATTCATTTTTCTTGCCATTCTTTTCTCCAATAAGCACCTTTCTCTCTGCTTCCCTCAAGAATACTAGCTGGTAAGCTCCACAGATAAAAACTCCATGTTGGATTTAAAAAAATAGATGTGATGGACTTGGTTCTCAGTTATTGTAAAGTTTCTTTATGCTTCCAGAATAGTATTTAGATGGCCCAGGGATAAGTGAGAGTTTGTCTTTATTATTGCCGTCTACACCATGGATTAAAAAACAAACAAAATTATAGGACTGTGTCTAATAAATACCTTAAAGAAACTTGATGGAACATATACTCAAACTACTAAACAGAATGTTTATAAAGAAACTATTTCAAATTTTATTAGTTCACAAAACACTTAGTTCAACAGCAGCCCACAATTGTGTTTTTGTTTCTTCATACTAGAACTCCAGAACTGACTTGTTTAGAAAACCTAAACCTCAGATCAGTTAGCTCATGTGTTCTCTTTGATAATCACTACTATTTTAATTCCTCTCCATGTATTTAAATGCATATTAATGTAATATTTTCCTGTTCCCCATATAATGATTGTAACATCTTCAATCATAACCTATTTCCAATGTATATAGCTGAATTTGTTTTCTTTAAAGAAACTCTTTTGTTGGCTTCTTTCCAACAGAGCTAACAAAATTCTTGAATATAGTTTAAATTGTCAGTATAAAATACCATATAAAGGCTGAATTTCTTAAGCTTCTCTAAGTTACACTGGAAACAAAACTGTTCCCTGTCCAAAGCTGCCTCAAGATTTAAAATCATCTTATGTCCTAGTTGTTCTGTACTCTGCTCAATGGGACCCTGTCATTTTTTCAGGATTGGGGCTTTCATTGGACAATTTTGGGTACCAGAATTGCAGCAAGATACATTTGTTCCTCCCCAGGAGGAGTGGTTGAGTTGGTTTGAGTGGTTGTTTAAAAGAAATATCAGAGGGTAAAGTTACATTACACTTAGGCCATACTGAATTTGTGGAATATGAAGCAGTGCTAAAGGCAAAACATGCTGTGAGTAGTCGCATGTTAAGGGTTAATGCCATTTCTTATCTGGACAGCTCTGGCATACTAATAGAGTGTTGGTGAGCAGCGGCGTGGCTAGGAGCCAGTACACCTGGGCTCTATTCCTGTTCTGAGTGGGCAGGGACTGGGAGTGGTGTCTCCTGGGATGCCAGAGTACTGCAAATTCCTCATTTTATCTACAGAGGGCAGATTGAAGTTACCTTTGCGTGATGTAGGCAGCAGGGGTGGAGGGCTGCTTACCCAGTTTTGGCAGGTTGTTGAGGGCTGCATGGGTAGCCCCACCCCTTGACAGGAGCCCTGCCCCTTGACAAGTGCCCTGCCCCCTGATCACCATCTTGGGAGCTGTCTCAGGGCCAGCACTGGGGGGCACAGGCTGGGAGGGCTCTGTGGAGCCAGGCTGGGCTGCACCAGCAGCTCGAGTGGTAAACTGGCCTGGCCCCATAGAGCCTCTGTTGGCCAAGACCCTGTACCTCTGCTGCCCTGCTCTGAGCCCCACTGGCACTGGCCCCAAGAGACCAGTATGGGCCCTGTGCTCCTGCTGGCTCCCTGCCCACCCACTCCCAGTGCCTCCCAGCCCTACAGATGGTGGGCAGCACACAGCCCCAACCCCCTGCTTCCTGGCAGGGAAGAAGCTGGTGCTGAGCACAGGAAAAAGTGGACGCTCGCCTGCCCCATGGCTGCTGCTCCCTGCTGCAACCACCTACAGCCTGCGTGGGGCTGTCTGGAGTAGGCACCGGCAGCCTCAGCCTCGCTCATCGGGGTTATGCATGGTGGCAGCAGCTGCAGCCCCCGCCCACTTGTGCTGGGCAGTGTTGGCTGCTGCTGCTGCCTGCCCAGAGCTCACTTGTGCACTGGTCAGCACAGAGGCAGCAGTGGCAAACACTGCCCAGTGCGGCAAGTGGGGGGACCATAGCTGCTGTCACCACACGCAACCCGACAGGCAAGCCCGGAACCAGCATGGGGCCCAGGCTGTCAGCAAGACTGGGTTACAAGGCCGTGCTGAACATGGGGATGGGGAAAGCAGCCCCTTCTTGCCCTGTGCATGACGCCCCACACTGTAGCCACTTGCAGCCCTTCTGGGGTTGCCTGTGCCTGTTCCAGACAGCCCCACAAAGGCTGCAACAAGTTGCAGTAGGGAGCACCAGCCACAGGACGGGGAAGGGCTGCTTTCCTCCGTGTCAGAAAGAGCAGGGAGGGAGCCTGATGAAAAGTTGAGCACGGGGAGGGGGGGAGAAGCAGCCCCTCCCCCTCCCCATGGCCGGTGCTCCCTGATGCAGCTGCTTGCGGCCCATGTGGGGCTGTCCGGAGCAGTCACAGGCAGCTCCATGCAGGCTGCGAGTGGGTGAAGTGCGGGACACCGGCCACTGGGTGGGCGAGGGGCAGCTTTTCTCCCCTGTGCTCAGCTTTTCCCTGGGGTCCTCCCCTGCCCTTCCCTCTCCCCCTTCCCTCTTACCTGCAGTTCTGGCAGCCACATGGTCCCAAGCCAGAAGTCCCCGCTGGGGCTTCTGTGTGGGGCCAGGTGGGCCCTGCTGTTGTGGAAGCCCACCAGGGCTTCCCCTGGGTCCTACTGCCCTTGGTTCCTATCATTTTTGACAGGAATCAAGACCAGAGAAATATTAATTTTCTAAATTTTTTTAAGGGCCCTGCAGGCCAGATAGAATGGCATCGCGGGCCAATTCCTGGCCTGTGGGCTGTATTTTGCCCATTTTTTTTTTTTTTTCTCCAATGTTTTCCTGCTAACACCCACGTTTTTCCCCCAGTGGACAGGACAACATTACAGATTTGTCTATGAAAGAGAATATTAATCCAAGCTTTAACAGCCCTTGTGAACTTGCACAACATTTTGAATGTTTCTTTTTCAGACTGTCCTTGAGGAAAGGAAGATGATAATGATGATGATTGTTATTTCAGTGGGTAGACTACTGTACATTTTTCTGTAGTCTTTAAATATTTTTTGTGGGCTGGCCAAGACAGGATTAATTTGAAGACTTGCTGTTATAACAGGGCAACACACACAGTCTGCGCATGTCATTTCTGGCACACCTGCCATGTGTTTGGCACCTCTGCTTTAAGGTATCCATTGGTCACAAAACTTAGTGGGTTCCTCTAGGATGGTGTTACCTTTTCTGAAGATGGTAGATAGAAATTCAGTGTCCTCCAGTTAGCAACCTGATGCTTTCTTAGAGTCTAAACCTGGTATCTTCAGTTGTATGAACATCCCTTCAAGCCCCTCCCCTTGATAGATTTCTATTTCATTACTATAAAATTAGTTTGTTGACAATGAAAAGCAGGAGTTCTCTTGGTTTTCCAGTAGTTCTCCATATTTGATTTCTCATAGCAACAAATACATTAATTTGCACGTGTCCTAATTTTTGCCAAAATACTTTTTTCCTTGTTTCACCTATCCAATGTACTTTTCTAGGTTTGTGTCCCAATTCTTAGGAAGGAAAAAGTTTGGCACCTATTAACCTTGCAAGCCCTTCAAGATGTACTTGGATCGGAAAATGGATCCATTTTCCAGTTTCTGGGATTCAAGGAAAAGCTTCTTGATCATCTGTTAGGTTTAGAAGGAAATAGAAGTTCATTGTCTAATGAGACTGTTCATTCCACTATATCCATGACTGCCTTCTGGGCTGGACAGAAGGGAGTTGTTGATTGAGCTTTGCAGAGTTACCACCTAGCATTTCCTGAACATATTCCATTAAATATCACTATATTCCATTAGGCACCAGCAAGTGTAGGTGACTGGACTCAAAACCATAACTGCAGAATACTTGTTGCAGAATTCTGCTAAACGTACAATATAGATATCTGTGACAGGCTGGGGTTCCAGGAGTGGTAGTGCTGCACCCTGGTTGTCATGTAGCTTCTGCCCTAGCTTTAACTCTAGGGACCCTCACCTCCTTTACTTGCCCACCACACCTTTGATGTTCTTGTTTGGAAAGAAGGGAGGTTGCTTGAGGGTCTTAGAATGAGCCTGCCATTGTTCAGGTGTTGGCCTTCTTAATCTCTGCCCTTTTCCTGTTGCTGAGACCTCTAGCTCTAATCCTCTAGACCAGTGTTTCTCAACCCATGGGTTACAATCCAAAAGTGGGCCACAAGAATATATGAAAGGGTCGTGAACAAACTTTAAAAATGGATTCTCTTTTAGAGGAGAAAAATGTGGGGAATTATCATTTCTGCATTGCAGAGTTCTAGCCTGCAAGGGGCTGCTTGGACCTCCCCCTGCCCCACACTGGGAGGCTGGGGGTTGGGAGTGAAGGGCACGGGGTCGGTATTGGTTAGTGATGTTTACAAATGAGTCCTGGTACAAAAAAGAATCATAGAAGTAGGGTCAGAAGGGACCTTGTAGATCTTCAAGTCCAACTCCCTAGCTGGGCAGGAGGGAAACTGGGCTCAAGTGACCCCAGCCAGGTGGGCATCCAGCCGCTTCTTAAAGATCCCCAGAGTAGGAGCCAGCACCACTTCCCTTGGAAGCTGGTTCCAGATTCTAGCCATCCTAACTGTGAAGTAGTTCCTATGGATGTCGAATCTAAACCTACTCTCCAACAACTTGTGGCCGTTATTCCTTGTTATCCCAGGGGGCACTAGGGGAAACAAGGTCTCCGCCAAACTCTGCCCTAGTGAATTTATAGACAGTCACCAGGTCCCCCCTCAGCCTTCTCTTGTGAAGGCTGAACAGGTTCAGGTCCCGTAGCCTCTCATTGTAGAGTCTGCCCTGCTGTCC
>JAGPOW010000304.1:71487874-71502888 GCA_030014935.1 Caiman crocodilus | reverse complement strand
TTATAGACAGTCACCAGGTCCCCCCTCAGCCTTCTCTTGTGAAGGCTGAACAGGTTCAGGTCCCGTAGCCTCTCATTGTAGAGTCTGCCCTGCTGTCCCTGGATCATGCGGGTGGCTCTCCTCTGAACCCTCTCAATGTTGTCCACATCCCTCTTGAAGTGGGGTGCCCAGAATTGGACACAGTACTCCAGCTGTGGCCTGACCAGTGTCGTGTAGAGGGGGAGGATCACCTCCTTGGACCTACTTGAGGTGCACCTGTGGATGCACGATAGGGTCTGGTTAGCCCTGCCAACTGTGACCTCGCATTGTCGACCCATGTTCATCTTGGAGTCAATAATGACTCCAAAATCCCTTTCTGCCTCCATGCTCTCTACAAGAGAGTTTCCCATCTTATAAGTGTGCTGCCCATTACTACTGCCCAAGTGCAGCACCCTGCACTAGTCTGTATTGAAATGCATCCTGTTTTTGTTAGCCCACCCTTGCAACCTATCCAGGTCTTCCTGCAGTCTTTCCCTCCCTGCTAACATGCCCACTTCACCCCCAAATTTTGGTATCATCAGCAAATTTGAACAGGTTGCTTTTCACCCCATCATCCAAATCGCTGATAAATTGAACAGTGCAGGTCCAAGGATCGAGCCCTGGGTGACTCTGCTGCCCACTTCCCCCCAGATTGAATATGCCCAGTCCATCTCCACCCTCTGAGTACGACCCTTCAGCCAATTAGCAATCCATCTGGCATCGATGCCACAGTCACCTAGTTTTTTAATGAGGATTGGGTGGGAGACATTGTCAAAGGCCTTGCTGAAGTCCAGAAAGACTACATCCACGACGACACCTGCATCCAATGCTTTTGTGATCTGATCGTAAAAGGCATTTGGGTTCGTCTGACATAACCTGCCCCAACGAAACCGTGCTGGTTGCCCTTGAGCATCATCCCTGATGCCGGCCAATCACAGATGTGCTCCTTGATGATCTTCTCAAAGAGTTTCTCCAGGATTGAGGTAAGACTGACAGGCCTATAGTTGCCCAGGTCCTCCCTCCTCCCTTAAAGATGGAGACCACATTGGCTATCTTCCAATCATCTGGCACCTGGCCCGAGCACAACGAGCGCTCGTAAAGCAGTGCCAAGGGCCCTGCAATAACCCCCCCCACCTCACTCAACACCCTGGGGGAGGGACCCCCTGCTGACTTGAACACATCCAGCCCGTCCAGAAGCACTCTAACCCAGTCCTCAAGCTTAGGTCTTGAGGTGTTCCCCTTGGGTTTGTCTTGAAATACGTTGGGGAGTCCTGGTCCCTGCACAAGAAAACAGAAGTGAAGAATTTGTTAAAGATGTCTGTCTTCTCCTCTGGTGCAACCACCAGATTGCCTAGCGCATCTTGCAGGGGCCCCACATTTCCCAGTGCCTTCTTCATCCTCCCTATATATTTGAAAAAGGAGTTTTTATTATCTTTGATCTTGAACGCTAGTTGAGAACAGTTGCACTAGAGCAAGCCTCAGGGTTGCTAGCTTCTCAGCTGCCTTCCAAGGCCTCATCTCTACCATCTCTCATGCTGCTGAGCCTCCTTAGGCTCTCTGGGATTGCCCCTGTGGGTGTACTATGTGCACCCCTCACAAGTGCTGTAGGATTGCCCCTCTGGATGTCCTTTGTGCACCCCTTGCAGGCACTACAGAAATGCTCCTCTTGGGCACTATGGGATTGCTGTGCTTCCATTCCCTTTGCAAGTGCTATGGGATCTCCAAGCCACCCTTCACAATTCCCTCAAACCACCAGGATCTCTTCTCAATATCTAGTCTTCCCACCCCTTTTCCCACTGGTAGGCAATATTTTCTGGTGGCAGGCCAGAATGGCCCAGCTCAGGTCCAAGATAGGCCAGCGTTAGGACCTGGCTTCTGCCTCTGCTTCTCTGCAGGCCAGATCTAGCCTGAGTGCCATAGGTTGCTGACCTTTTCATAGGGCACAGCTGTACTGATTTTGGTGTCTGTGACATGGATTGAGACACTGAAATCCCATACTACATCCCCAGAGCTAAGTATATTTGTGGTGAAGTAGTGCAAATTCCCACTCTACTGTTTCTAAAAGAAATTTGCCTTCCTATTTAGGGAGATTGAGCTGTCTATCAGATATCTTCTCAACCAGTAGAGCTCAAACTGGAGAAACAAAAGAGAGCGGATGATATTCCTGGATGGTAACTGATCCTAATCTTGCCTGTCTGTGAGTGTGGAGGAACTATGTATTCATGTTGTCTCAACAAAGTCACAGAAAACAAATTAGGTAGTAAATGGGACTATAATTTGCCTAACCACTTGAGCATATTACTGGAAAATGGACTGTGGGAATTTGATCATGTTAGATCTGTAGACACTTTGTAATGTCTATAACATTTTTATTTGGTTTCATTTGAGAATAAAATGCTATACAGAAGCATTGTGTTAAAGCTTGTGGGATTAAATTGACACAGGCAGCGAGTCTTCCTCGCCCAAGAAGCATTTGTTGTGCACTGGCATGGTTTTATTTACTTTTTTTCTTGTGAGTAAATTTCAATTATTCTAAAAAAAAACTAGACAAATCCCCTTAGACTGAGTTGACTGTCTAATTTTTCCTCTGAGCACTTTTAGAGATTACAGAGTAATAGAAATTACTGAACCTTTTATGTAGTGTATTTGGGATTCCTGTATATGGAGTCCTTTGCTGGACATACTTGTGTTAAGTAATAAGCAGGGATCCTGGTTTTCTCTTATTTAAAAGAAAAAAATCCCAACTTTTTAATTTAAAAAGTAACCCAAAATCCACATTTTTTCCATGATTAAAATGAAATGCCACTAACATATAGCTATAGATACCTATATCTGTATCTGTTGTAACTGCCCATGACATTCACTTGAGTGCTTTGCCTTTTCTGGCCATTCTGATGCAGCTGTCTCCTTTCAAGTCGACAGCTTGCCTTCCAGTAAGATATCTGAAAGATATCAGGGTTTCTCATCTGCCACTTCTTGTTACCAATTATTGCTGGGAGGATGTTCTTGAATCCTGCCTCTCCTATTTCCCTCTTTTGGCTCCCTTGCCTGGATCTCTGTTTCGGGGCTCTGCCTCCCCTAAACCCTACCTTATGCCAACCAAAGATGTTGGGCCTTAGCCCATATCTATCCACAGTCCTGTTCAGTCAGTGTACTGTCTTTATTCAGGCCTTGCATCAGCCTGGTTTGCTCTGCTGTTTGCCTCAGGATGCCTTACTCCCAGGTGGTTTCCCTTTCCCTCGATGGCTACTTACAGCTTCAGGCTTCTTTCTTCTTTCTCTCCTCACAGCCTTACCACTGTCCCAGTCTATACTGGCTGTATCCAAGATCCACAGCCTCACCAAAGGTAAGGAATCTTGGCTTCTCTGAGCCAGCTTTAGCTGGACTACTCTCCTCTTGGGGTTGCCACCACTCACTCCTGTCGGGGCAATCATTTGTTTCTGACCATTCTGGGCCCTCCAGAGGACTTACTTCTGGTCCTCCTCGAATGTCAGCTAGTGGGGTTTTTATTCCTGTCTCCAAGGGACAGCATGCAGCCGTAAACCATTTTCATGCCAGTGTGGCAAAACCTGCCAGCTCTCCTGCAGTGCGTTGTGGCCACTGTTGATCTTGTCCCTCCAGTATCAGCGCATGTCACAGGGCACTAAGGTGCCTGCTCCTTTAATAGCAGAAACTGCCTAGGGAGAGGCCCCTAAGAACCAAACAGAAACCCCACAGTTGTAGGTTACTATGGCAGCAGGCTAACAAGGGAATTAGCCTGCACCTGCACCTGGTCAGCTGACTGGAAGAAGGCAGAGCCCTGGGCATATATAAACCCCAGGGCTGAGATCAGCCGGAGTAAGTTCTTTCGCAGCAACCAAGGGAAGGAGTCTCCAGGAAGAATTGCCCAAAAACACTGTACCTGCCTGATACACTGCATATAGAGCAAGTGGGGCTCCAGGAGCTCACCAGGTACCCTGGCCTACAAGGCACTTAGTGCTGGAGGCACGTTTGACTCTTTTAAATGGACAGAGGACCCCCCCCAAACTGCTTGTGTTATGTTAGAGCCCAGGGGCTTATATTTTGGTTGCTGTTTATAAACCAGTGGATTGGGCAGAGGCTATTGGTGAAGGAGAAGACCTCATTGGGGACCACTACAGTGTGGGGATCCCAGTGCAGGGCGTGGTGACAAAGGAACTGTGGAGAGCCCAGCACCAGCGTGGGCATGAAGACTGGGCTGCAGAGTGCCTGGTGATGACAGGAGGTCAAGCTATAGCAAGGCCCCAGAGAGACAATATTTAAATATAATCTGCAAGGCTCAAGGCATGGTAAAGGAGTAATTTTTGAAGAAACAATGAGGGTGTCCCATAAGACATACATTTTGAGCAGGACCCAAAAATTGGTCCAAGAATCCACAGGGTTCAGCGGGTCCGTCAGGGTCATGTCCAGAACGAAACTTGACACTAGCCTCCCTATATTATAATTACCAGCAAGATGTGGCAGGTGAGGAAAAGGGTGCCTGTTAGGCAAGATTGGCACAGTCGTGGAGCCCTAGGAGCATCACAGCCATCCCTGGGGACCCCATCTCATGACAGCGCAGCCTTTCCCTCACCACGCCTTTGATCCTCGGTCCTGCAGTCTCTGCATCTCTCTCCACTCTTGGCTTGGAAGTAGATTTTGGTTCTTGGTGACATCCTCATCACATATATCTATAGATACAGATATGTATATATTAGTGGCATTTCATTTTAATCATGGAAAAATGTGGATTTGGAGTTAGTTTTTTAATCTGAAAATTGGAGGATTTTTTTTTAAATCAGAGAAAACCAGGATCCCTGCTTATTATAAAAAATGAGGGTTGGAAGGGACCTCAGGTCATCTAGTCTAACCTGCTGCTCAAAGGACCACCCCAACTAAATCATCCTAGCCAAGGCTTTGTCTAGCTAGGTGTTCAAAGTGTAGTTTTACTTTAATCACAGAAAAGTGTGGATTTGCAGTTACTTTTTTAAATCTGAAAACGGGGGATTTTTTTCAATCAGAGAAAACCAGGATCCCTGATGATAAGCCTCAGGCTGTGTATGCTGGATCCAACATCCAATCCCAGTGTGAAGGAGCAGCACTGTGGGCCCCAGGGCCCAACCTCAGTGTGAGGTACAGGGAGGAGGCAGCGCCAGGCCCCCAGACATTATCCTGGTGCAAGAGGGGAAGGAGGTGGTGGCACTGACTCCCAGAACCCTATCCAGCACGTTGGGGCAAGAAATGGTGATGCTAGACCCCCAAAGCCTAGTCTCAGCTCATGGAGCAGGGAGGGCTTGGTGCCATGTCCCAGGGCCCAGTCTGGCCCACAGATGGATTCTGAGCCATTCATCTGGCCCACGGGGCCAAAAGGCTGAGCACCACTGAGCTAGAGCTTTACTCATAACCCTTCTTTTTCATTCTCAAGGTTATACACTGTAGTAGTATGTCCTGGAAGTTACAAATACATAGATCCTTGTGTCTAGTTCCACAGCTAATACAAAGAGCTGAAATCTGCCGGCCAACCAAAGATTATTAAAGGTATTCCTGGATACTGTTGCTTTCTGGGTTGGATTGTGAATCATTTTGATAGAAGAGAGATGCTCTCAAATGAGGGATGATATCATTTTGCTATTCTTTCAATATGTTTTCCTCTTCTTACCAGAGATTCGGTTATCTTGCCCAACTTTGTGGTAGCCAGCTGCACTTTGTTAAGGAGGTTCTCTTTCTGGATGTTGAAATATCACATTGTCAAAATGATATGCTGTTATTGGAAGCTAAAATATTCTGCTTCACCCTCCTATAATGATCTTTATTCTGAATGATGCCATCTTCATTTTCCAATTCACCTCTTTCTCTTATTCCTATCTCTGTGTCCTATTCCATGGCCCTGTCTTAATTGAATATTGTTCCAAAACATCACATTCTTCACCAAAATTTCTGAAAACTCATATCTTCCGCAATACTTACTAGAAAGAATAGGACTGTATATTGTCAGTGATTCCTCGTTGTCAAGGATGATCACTCCCACGGGTCAAGTAAAGGGATTTAGATGAATCCATCTAAAGGGATTTAGATGGCTAAGGTGTCCAGTCCTTGAGCCATAGACTGGCAGACACCACAGGTGGTGGTTAAAGGGAAGGTCCAACTACCGATTTCTTAGTCTTGTTTCCTTTCCTTCCATTTCTATCATTTTTCTGCCTCCAGGGCAAGACAGTTTTCCTCAAAGTAAGATTCATCTTCTCTCACAAAGCATCACCATGTAGCCCTGTCCCAGGCTAGTTTTTTCCAATTTGTGATGTCAGTACCACAATTCTTAATGTATGTCTTTATATATACCCACACCATCGAATCTGATTTTTCTAATATGTTTTGTCTTTTCTATCTCTCTGATAAATTGTAAGGCTGTATAGAGCAGCAAATATTTTTATTTTGTGCACTGCCCATAACTTTCACTATTAAATCAGAAATAATTGGAAGAAATAATAATACCATTCCTAGGATGCAGGAAAGATTAGCAAGTTATTTAGGTCTTGTACAGATGCACAGAAATTCTATGTCTTATTGAAATATAGAAAGAAATACTTTATGGAATATCGTTTTAATTTCCAGACACACAGACAGGGTTAGATTTTCCTTTTTTTCTTTTTCCAGGTGGATTAAGTAGCCCAACTACACTCTGTAGCCCCTCTTCAACTGAGATGTTCATTTGCTGAACTCTTGGTCACACAGCCTAGGAACAGAGAGCATTTGTACATGTGATGTGGGTTTGGTCCTCAGGGTTTTATTCTATGCTTCCTAAATTAAAATGGTGGGTTTCTAATTGAAAACCACCACTTCAATTTCCTGTCATATTACAGCAAAGGGCCTGATTTGTTTTGTTGTTTTTGGTTTGTTTGTTTTTGCCAGAGCTGAAGCCTGCCTGTAGCCAGGGGATGAGCTTCTGGTGGGATGAGCAGCCCCTGAGCTGTGGGGGGCCCTGGTTCTTCCCTCCATAGTGGCAGCCCCTGCCCCCGTCCCTCGCAGCTGCTCAGATGGCCTGCTAGTTGGCTGGGTGTTGCCCCAGCTTGGAGGCAGCTCCTGGCTCAATCCAGCTGTTCCCCTAGCCCACCTGGAGAGCAGTGCCTGGCAGGCTTAGGGAAGAGTTGGATCAGGCTGGGTGCTGCCTCCAAGCTGGGGCTGCCCACCCGGGTGGCCATGGTGAGGGGGGTATTGTTGTTATGGAGGGAAGGACCGGGCCCCCCCTGCAGCTCAGGGACCACTTAGCCTACCAGCAGCTCACTCCCCAGCTATGGGAGAGGTGTGTAAGTTCTACTAGAAAAAAAATAAAAAGAATCAGGCCCCTCGCCGCTTCTGTCTTCAGCCCACACATGCTGAAGGTAGAAGCAGCAAGGAGGCCCAATCCTTTTTTCCTGCAGAGCCTGCCTGCTTGTCCTATGGCTGTGGGGGTGAGCTGACAGCTGCATCATTGCAATTTGCAATGTTGCAAACTAAACTACATCTAGATGTACTACAATGATGAACTACAATGCAAATTCATCTAAAACTCCCAAAACTGGTGCATGTGTAATGTGTGATGCCACTAAGCCAAATAAATGACATTTTCATCGCATGTTCATCGTGATGACCACCACATGCACATACACCCAGACATTGCATTTTTCCCAGACCAGAAATGTCCCACTATCACTGTACATTTGTTGCCCTTTTAATCAGAGTTCCAGCATCAGCAGTCCCTTGATTTGAGGCTGATCTCTACTATGGCAAGAAAATAATGCAGGCTGGGATTCCTCTTTTTTTGCTTCCTCCATGCTCTTTTCTCTGAGGGCAAGAAGCTTTACTTCAAAATGGTAGTTTTTCCCCAAATAGTTTTTTCCTAAATCCTACCAGTTATTGGTCATGGGCACAGGAGGTAGAGATGAATGGATGAAATAAACAGAAGACTATGGCACTGGTAACATTGCAAAGGCTTTGGCTTCTTCAACCACAGCCCACACTTCAGAGGTAAAGGTCTGTTGGGAAGGGATGACCTCCACTTCATTCCACTGGAGAAGAAGCTCTCCTTGGCCAGAATGGCTGACTTACTTGACACGGTTTTAAACCTAGTTCACTGGGGGATGGGTGGACAACGACCAGTGCAAGCCCTCCAAACGTCAACTGCAAAATCAGCAGGACAGGCAGCACAACGGAATTCACTCCTACTCCAGCCCAGGGACAGGACTCTTCTAGAAGTGCTGGGAAGCCTAGGGCTTCTGATGGCAGGCTTACTTGCTTGTACAGTAATGCCAGGAGCCTGAGGAACAAACAGGAGGAACTGGTCCTTCTGCTAAACAGCAAAGAGTGCAACCTCATAGGGATAACAGAGACCTGCTGGGACTCCGCCTATGACTGGACCACAGGTATAGATGGCTATACCTTGTACAGGAGGGATTGTGTTGCTAGAAAGGGTGGGGGGGTAGCTCTTTATGTGAAGGATCAGTACACTTCCCTACAAGTGGAGTTTGGCACCCAAGAAGGGTGACTTGAGACCGTCAAGGGGGTTAGATTACAGGGGTAATGTGGTGAAGGGGATATAATGGTAGAAGTCTACCACAGACCTCTTAACCAAGAGGAAGATCTTGACCACGTATTCACTAGGAAACTGGCAGAGGCTCTCTGTGCATGGTTATCATGGGTGACTTCAATTACCTGACATCTCATGGGAGGTTTACTCTGCAAAATCTGATTGGTCATGTAGCTTTCTTATTTGCATTGATATACTCTACTTGTCTCAGGAAGTCTATGGGCCAACAAGAGGTAAGGCACTCCTGGATATGGTACTGGCCAAAGGGGCCAATCTAGTAAGTGACTTGAGAATCAAAGGGAAGCTGGGCAACAGTGATCACAAAGCTGGGAAATCAGTCAACAATGCAGAAATCCTTGATTTTTGGAAAGCCAACTTTCATAAGCTTAGGAGGCTGGTTGTCAAGGCCCTGAGAAGCCATTATATGATACAGAGGAGAGTTCACAATGAGTATTCTCTCCTTAAGCTACTTGATATCATATAGTTGGACTTCAAAAAAGTCTTTGACTTGGTCTCCTATGCCACCCTCATGGTAAAACTGAATAACTGCGGTTTCAGCAAACTTATGGTCCAATGGCTGGGGAACTGGCTCCGTGGTCAGATCCAGAAAGTGATAGTCAATGGAACTGAGTCAACATGGCACATGGTGACTCGTGGCGTCCCTCAGGGCTCCATACTTGCACCAGTACTCTTTAATATATTTATAAACAATCTGGAATCAAGTAGCAGAAACAGACTGGCTAAATTCACTGATGACACCAAATTATGGGAAGTATGGTCACACTAGAGGCTAGCTGGTGATTCAGGTCAACCTGGACACCACTGGAGATGACCCTCCAGAATGAGGCCACCCCATCAATTACAACTTGCTGGGATCGCCTCTGAGCCAGTTGCCAACCCACCTCACTGTAGCATGGTCTAGGCCAGTACTCTTCAACTTAGTTGAGAGAATTTCATGGGAAACAGTATCAAAGACCTTGCTGAAGTCTAGGTAGATAATGTCCACCTCCTGTTGTTACTTAAAATTGCCAACAACTCAAATTAAGAGCAAGACCTTAAAAAGGGTCATAAGGCAAAATGCCATGTTTATTGATTACATGAAGCAGATACATAAGCTTGGACGCACCAGTGATACAAACAGACATGCACAAGCATACATACAAACAGATATAGACAGATATACATGCAAAACTACTTTAGTAAGATGTTATAGTTACCATCAGAATATTAGCACTGGATGGCCGGGTCCAGGCACATTGAGGATATGAGCTGGGGTATTCGAATATGCATGCCTATGCTCCATGAGGTTGTGGAGAGTGGATTCCCCATCTTGGCTTGTCTTTTATAGGGATTTCACGTCTTTGTTCAGTATTGGGGTTTTTCCATGCTTAGTCTTTAATTAGAGGTTGTTTCTTCTGGTTATCTCAACTTGAGGTCATTCCAGTAAAGCTGGTTACCTCCTCCTTGAAGCATTGTGTAGTTCAAATAGAAGGATATGCAAAGTTCTTTCTTCTTACTATCTTCTTCGAACCTGATCACAGGTGAGGTCTTCAGCCATCCATTAATTAGCTTAATTAGTTTACTGTCTGATAACTTGTATATTGGTACCTTGTTGCTTACACAATCAATTACATCTTCTGTTTTCATGCAAATAGTTACCATTCATTCACCATTCATCCTCTCACACAGACACTCACGTACACAGGGCATACAAAGTTCATCTACTCATGTCAAAGTGGGAACAAGCACAAAATAGAGTTTTAGTTGTTCATACAAACATTGATCAATTCAACACTATTATCATTTAAAGAAAATAACTAATATGCAAAAATTCATACTACACTATTCCACGTCCAGCTGGTTGCCTGATCATAAAAGGACACCAGGTTTCTTAGGCATGACCTCCCCTTGACAAAGCCATGCTGGTTGTTTCTCCCACCAGTTTCAGGTTTGTGGATGATGGCCTCCTTGAAATTTTTTTCAAAGATTTTTCCCAGGACCAAAGTAAGACTGACCAGTCTATAGTTAGCAGGGTCATCCTTCTTCCCTTTCTTAAAGATGGGTACCACATTAGCCTTCTTCCTGTCATTCGGGACCACTCCTAAATTTCATGACTTTTCAAACAGCCTCACCAGAGACACTGCTATGAGTTTGACCAGTTGTTTCAGCACTCTTAGATGTAGGTCATCTGGCCCAGCCAACCTGAAAACGTCTAAATACTCTAAGAGTATTTTCACATGTTTGAAACTGATTTTATGTGGACTGCTGTCATTGCCATATTTTCTGGGCCTATGAATAAGTGTTGAGTTCTCACCTGGTTTCAGGATTATTGATGTGAAGTAAGTATTAAGGAGCTCTGCCTTTTCACAGGGATCAACTGTGGGCTTCCTCTCTGTATTCAGTAAGGGTGCCACAGTGGAGTTTGATTTTTTTTTTTCTTGTTCCCTATGTACTTATAGAAGGACTTTTTGTTATCTCTAATTTCTGTTTCCAGCTTGATTTCCATGCATGCCTTGGCTTTCCTTGTCTTGTGTCTACAGACCCTGGCCATATGGATGTACCCTTCTCTGGATGATGAACCATTTTTCCATTGCATGTACGCGTCTTTTTTCTTTGTGAGAAGTTCCCTAATGCCCCTGTTGAGCCAGGCGGGTCTCTTGGCCACTTCCTCTTTTTGACTGTGTGGGGATGACCTCTTTTTGAGCAGTGAGAATTCCCTCCTTAAGGAAGCACCAGTGTTCTTGAACTCGCAAATCGTCCTGTTACTGGTGGCATAGGCCCTTTCTGACTACACTCCTGAGTTTACCAGAGTATGCCTTGCTGAAACCTAGGACTTCTGTTCTGCTGGTAGAATTCCCAGCCTTTGGTGGATGCTGAATCTAATCAGATCATGATCACTGTTGCCCACAGAACCTCCAATCTTCAGGTCACCTACCACATTCTCCCCTTTGGTCAGCACAAAATCCAGAGTGGCTTTACTCCTAGTTGGCCCCTCCACAGCTTGTGTCAAGAACAGGTCGTCTATAGTTGCCAAAATTTGATTGAGCTGCTGGAGCTGGCTGAATGGTCTCCCCAACAGATGTTAGGGTAGTTGAAGTCACCCATGACAATCAAGTCTTCAGTGCTGGCTGCTTCGGTCAGTTCCCTGTAAAATGGCTGGTCACTCTCCTCTTCTTGGTAGGGAGGCCTATAGTAGACTCCTATCATCAGGTCCCCTTCTCCCAAACCCCCTTGTATCTTGACCCAGAGGGTCTCAGGAGACTTCCCCCTGTAATCAAATGTAACCTGCAGGGAGGAGTACTACTTTTTCACATAGAGGGCCACCCCTTCACCCTTCTTCCCAACCTTGTTCTTTCTATAAAGCCTGTAGTGCTCAATATCCACTGCCTAGTCATATGTATCCTCCCACCAAGTCTTGGTCAATCCAATGAGATCAAATTCCTCATCTGCCAAAAGGGATTGCCTTTTTTTAAATTGTTTGTTTCCTTGGTTATCCATCAAGATGTAAATGTTCCACGTTGCAAAAATCATTGTATTCTTATGATTTTTTAGGCTGGATAGAGTGATGCTCCTGGATGTGGTTATCCAGCCAGGAGCAGATAAGATAGCCTAGGCTTAAGGCACCTTTTCTAGTCCCTTCCCCTTATGGTATGAGGAGAGGGAATCCTGAGTAGGACTGATCAGTCATGGTAGCAGCTGCTGAATTTCACCCCTGTCTCAACCCATATGGAAGGTCACCAGCAGGCTACCAATGCTTGTGTGCATATTCGTGGCTGAAGACTGCCAGATTCAATAGTCCTGGATCTTTCACTATTGGTCCATTGCCACAGGGTTTTTGGAGGTTGGTTACCAAAGAACATGTTGTTTCCTGTGGTAAAAATCTGAGGGTGACTTTAACTTGAAGAACCTGGTATATGGAAAGAGCAACCACACAATTTTGACAGGATGGAAATCTTGGCCCAATGGCAAGGGAGAACACAGAATGACAGGAGATCTCCATCTTGCTGCAGCCTTTTTTACAGCTTTTGAGATCCTGACGCGTTCTTCTGCCTGATCCACTGTTGAGGAGTTGGTGTTTTACTGTGGTTTCTCTGGAACCCCCCCTCAGGCCTATTCACTATGAGTGACTCTGCCAGGAGTGTAAGACTCTGAGTGGCATAGCTCTGAGGATCTTTGGGACATGAGCCTCTCCACCACTACATTCACTTTGGGAATCAGAGCTGGGGGGCAGCAAAGGCGCCAGTCACAGGGCTCAAGTGCCTATATACTAATGCTAGGAGCTTGGGGAACAAACAGGATGAACTAGCACTCCTGCTTGCAGAAAACACCTATGACTTAGTAGGACTAGCAGAAACCTGGTGGGATTCTTCCCATGACTGGGCGGTACACATTGAGGGTTATAAGCTGTACAGAAAGGACAGGGTAGGGAAGAAAGGGGGAGGGGTTGCGCTCTATGTCAATGAGCACTATACATCGACCCTTATCAAGATGGAATTGAAGGAGGAGACAGTAGAAGGATTGTGGGTTAGGTTACATGGGGGGGCAAGGAGAAAGGGATTTGGTGCTAGGGGTATGCTACAGACCCCCACATCAAAGGGAAAAGCTAGATTTGGGGCTCCTGAGGCAGCTCTTGGAGACGATAAAAACTAAAGAGGCGGTAGTCATGGGGGACCTAAACTACCCAGACTTCTGCTGGGAGATGCAGACAGCAAAGTCCCACCATTCACACAGGTTCCTATCCTGTGTACAGGACCTCCACCTGACACAGGAGATACATGGTCCCACTAAGGGGAATGCCTTACTGGACCTGGTATTGGCAACAAGGGATGACATGGTAGGGGACCTACAGAGTCAAGGACACACTGCAGAGTAGGAGTTTTGAAGAGATGGGAGCCCAGGAAGGGTGGCTGTGCCTTAAGGAAATGATCCTTTGGGCACAGAGGGAGACAATCCCGATGTGAGGAAAAAGAGGGAAAGGGGCCAGAAAGCTTCCCTGGCTGACCAAGAAATCCAGAGCAGCCTACAGGCTAAAAGGGAAGCATATAAAAAGTGGAAACGGAGAGAGATTACCAAAGAGGAGTATACCTCCTCTGCTCGCACTTGTAGGGAGGCATTTAGACAGGCCAAAGGTACCATGGAGCCAAAGATGGCATCCCAAGTAAAGAATAACAAGAAATTGTTTTTCAGTTGTATAGGGAGTAAAAGGAAGGCCCAGGGTGGAATAGGACCCCTACTAAATAGGCAGAAGCAATTGGTGATGGACGGGGGGGCAAGACAAGTTTCTCACTGAGATTGTAGAGAGGCAGTAACAGGGCACCAGACTACCATGCGTAGACCCTGAGATGGTGCAGAGTCACTTGGAGAAACTGGATGCCTTTAAGTCAGCAGGCCCGAATGAGCTCCATCCAAGGGTACTGAAGGTACTGGCTGATGTCATTGCACAGCCACTGGTGGGAATATTTGAATGCTCGTGGTGCACGGGCCAGGTCCTAGAGGACTGGAAAAGGTCCAATGTGGTCCCCATTTTCAAGAAGGGGAGGAAGGAGGACCCAGACAACTATAGGCCAGTCAGTGTCGCCTCCATCCTAGGCAAAGTCTTTGAAAAAATTATCAAGGCTCACATTTGTGAGAGCCCGGCAGGAAAAATTATGCTGAGGGGAAATCAGCACGGGTTCGTAGCAGGTAGATCATGCCAGACTAGTCTCTTTTTATGACCAGGCTACAAAAGCCTGGACGCAGGAGTAGGGGTTGACGTCATATACTTAGACTTCAGGAAGGCCTACGATACGGTATCTCGCACCATACTGGTGAACAAGTTAAGAGGCTATGACTTGGATGACTACACAGTCCGGTGGGTGGCAAATTGGCTAGAGGGTCACACCCAGACGGTTATAGTGGATGGGTCGGTATTGGAAGTGGAAAGGGATCTTGGAGTCCTAGTGGACTCCAAGATGAACATGAGTCGTCAGTGTGACGAAATCATCAGGAAAGGTAATGGCACTTTATCATGCATCAGCAGATGCATGACAAACAGAACCAAGGAGGTGATACTTCCCCTCTATAGGGCTCTGGTCAGACCGCAGTTGGAATACTGTGTGAGGTTTTGGGCGCCACGCTTCAAGAGGGATGTGGATAACTTGGAGAGGGTCCAGAGGAGGGCCATTCGTATGGTTAAGGGCTTGCAGGCCAAGCCCTATGAGGAGAGACTAGGGCACCTGGACCTCTTCAGCCTCCGCAAGAGAAGGCTGAGAGGGGACCTTGTGGCTGCCTATAAGTTCATCACAGGGGCACAGAAGGGAACTGGTGAGGTTTTATTCACCAAGGCACCCCTGGGGGTTACAAAAAATAATGGCCACAAGCTAGCAGAGAGCAGATTTAGATTGGACATTAGGAAGAACTTCTTCACAGTTAGAGTGGCCAAGGTCTGGAATGGGCTCCC
>JAGPOW010000304.1:71451953-71487774 GCA_030014935.1 Caiman crocodilus | reverse complement strand
ACAGTTAGAGTGGCCAAGGTCTGGAATGGGCTCCCAAGGGAGGTGGTGCTCTCCCCTACCCTGGGGGTCTTCAAGAGGAGGTTGGATATGCATCTAGCTAGGGTCATCTAGACCCAGCAGCTTTCCTGCCTATGCAGGGGGTCGGACTCAATGATCTATTGAGGTCCCTTCTGACCCTAGAATCTATTAATCTACAAGGTCTCAGTCCACACAGAAGAATCCATGTTTAGTGAGCAGCTGAATGCACTGTCACTTTTCATTGATTCAGTGATGCAATCCCAGGATAATCTTTTGGACACACTTTGTAAGCTATTAGTACTTCTTATTCCAGGAACCTTTTTAGGCTATATCCCAGGAAAACAGACATGGTCATCGTAATGACTGCAGTTTGTTTTGTGATAAAAACATTTTCTCCTGGGACAAATGTAGCATCCGTTTGTAGCCAGAGAAAATGCTAATCAGGAGGAGAAGAGAAATGCATGTGTGAGGTTTTATCTTCTGAGATTATGGAGTAAATCTAATGTACTGTGATAGGTGTCTGAAAAAAAATCAGAGCTATCCATACAAAGACAGAAGAAAAGCAACCAAAACTATCTCTATGCATGGTGTACAAAGATAAGCGGCATTTGAACATAACTTGCTTATTTATGGTTTTGTATATTCTTACAAGCGTTGACATGGAGTTTTGTTACTTTTGTTACTTAAGTTGCACATCACCAGAAATGACTGACAGGTAATGAGTCCATCTTTATATATATTTGATGTAGCAGTACTTTGACATAAATGGATTTTGTTTTTATTCAGTAAACAGAAGTGAAAGGTCATCATTGTCAGTTGAAAAGCTTTGGGAGTGAACAATGAAAAGATAGACCAAATCAGTGTCCATTTTAAATGGGAATTCAAGGAAAATGACTACAATTAATGGCTAGGCTTCCCTGTGTCTTGAGTTCCAGCTTTGTCTCTGTTGTTTAATAGGGTCTACATCCTGTCTGGAATTTTGTGCAGCAAGCAGAGACATCCAGTGGATGAATAATAAAATGCAAATATAACAATTAGAGGATGTTGCACCAGATAGTTGGGTCAGTTCCTTCAAACAATCAAATAGTTTTGAAAGAAGCTCATGAAATCCAGAGTAAGGAAAACTTATGCAAGTAATAAGCCTCTCATGTGAAAGAAGAAAGCTCAAGAGGGAGGCCTCAGCCTTTGAGTTTTAAAGTTTCTGTTTGTTTATTTATTTTCATACTGCAGTTGTTTCAAAAGAGAATGCTTTCACATTGTTTTCACATTATATAATTAGTTATAGGATCTATTAATTTTGTCTTGCTCTTATTCAGTTCTGTTAACTCCAAGACAACAGAACCCCCACAGCAATAAGTGTTTTAAGTGGTGATATTTCTAATCTTTACTTATTTAGAAAATAGCTCTATTACCCAAGTTTATATTTGCAGAACAAAATGCAGAAAGAGGCTAGCAAACTGAGCAACAACTATCCATTTTAATATGTATTGCATTTAAAAGTAAACAATACAAAGTCCTACCATACATTCAAGTCTGCCTGTACAATAATGTCGGGCAATATGACAAATGTATATCATAAAAAAAGACAAGAGGAAGCACAGTCTTCTAGGTATGCACAGAAACACAACGGAACTGGTATAGGCAACCCTCAGATTATTTTAACAACAGTACAGTTAAGAAGTGTAAAATTTTATGGGAGTTACAGCAGGCATTTGTCCAAGGGTAATGAATAGAAGCTCTACTGCCTGGTGAGGCAGCCCATTTTCCAGTGGCAAGGTCATCCACTTGTAGGATCAAAGAAGAAATGTCAAGATTTTACATTCCAGATACAGTTGCTATCTAGATCCTGTGTCGCAGTGGTCACCAACCAGTGGATCTCAATAGATCTTGGAGCCTCTTGGAGTTGACCTGAGGCAGGGGTGATGGGCTAAGCATGCATGCATGCATGCACATGTCCCACCTCCAGCCCAGCAGGTCAGTTTGTGGGGGAGAGAAGGGACAAGGTTCCAGATCGAGGCCCCCGTGGTCAAGGACAGTGCTGCAGAGGCAGTAGCAGGGGTAAGTTGAGTGGAGCCTCAGCCAGTCAGGTGGGTGGTGGGACAACTGAGCTTGGGTAGCTCATTCGGGGAGGGGGGGGAGCTCCTGCCACTGTGTGCACCATGGCAGAGGCCCCAGGGAGCATGTGCTGTGGCAGAATGCCGTCTCTGTCTCTCCCCAAATTCTATCAGGCAGATGACCAATCTGACAATTTGGTTACCATGGTCACTGCAGAGGGCAGACGGCCCTGGCCCCATTGGCTTCAGGTAACCCTGAGTTGTAACCTGAGCTGGATGCATTCCTGAGGGAGGGAGAACCTGCTCTGCCTATGTGACTGGCCTCACACACCTGGGTGGAGGCTTAAACTCCCTATTGCTCTAAGCAACGTCATCATGATTGGGAGGGGGCTGGAGACCCTGCCAGTCTACCCGGCAACCAGTGGTGCATTTCAAATTGATTGGCTGGCAGCCAACAGTTGCTGGCCTTCATTGAATCGGGTAAATGAGGTTGCAAGGGGTATGTAAGTTAAGGACTGCCCAGAAGGTGGGGCAGCAGCCATGATGAGAACGCTCAGAGAACTCTTTCTTGAAAGTCATGTTCTGTGAACTGCTTGCCTGCAGATGGAATCTCTACCTGCCTCTGGGTGATACTTGTAAGTAAGCTACTTGAGATCTAACTAGATATATAGCTTGCAGTAACTCAGATATGTGTTCAAAAGCTACCACACCACTGCTTGCTCTAAGGTATTTCCCTGATATTGCTCTACCCCATACCCTATTCCAAACCTACTTCTTTTAACCAATGAAGTTCTCCTCTGTACCTACCGTGGGAAACTTATAGGTAGAGGTTCTATATTATGCCTTGGGGTCCCCTTGGTTTGGTTGACTAAGGGAGACCACTGTTTGTGCTTCAGACTCAGGGATGCACCCCAAGTTCTTGCAGTGGGTTGAGTATCCCTCAAGGACTACTTGACCTGTGTTTCCCAGGGGGCACAGGGACAGAATCTGTCCAGACCTTGGGTGGTGGCAGCGTTACACCCAGGCTTGCAGGTGTGCTTTGGGAAGAGGGTCAGCCAGATGTGAGACACCCCCAGGGAGGCACTTAGAGCCTGGAAGGTGGTTGGGCACAGTGGGGTGGGTGGCTCAGTGCAGGAGCACCCCCTACTAGCCCACCATACTTGCCCCTCCATCTATGCATGGTGGAGGCAGCTGGCATTGTGTACTGGGCTTTGAGCTCTGAGCCCAGCTGCAGCCTGCCCAGGAGCAGCCCAACACCATGTGAATCCTGTGGCTGGGCAGGCAAGGGATGAAGTTCAGCCCAGCAGCTGGATGCATGTGGGTCAGGACACTCCTGGCCCAGCTGCAGCTGGGCTCTGATGGCAAAGCCCAGCCTGCAACACAAGCTGCCTCCACTGCGCACAGATGGGGGTCATGTACTCCCCACAGGTTCTGGCCAGTGCTGGCAGCTGCAATGGTGGTGAGAGAGGGAGGGAGGGAGGAGGGCTGGAGCAGTGGCCAGCCCTGCACAGCTGGAGCAGGTGAAGCCACGGTGGCTAGTTCAGGCACTGCAGGGAGAGGGGGCCGCACAGCTTGGCTGGGCATGGGGGGGGGTGTAACCTCAGATCTGCACATCAGCTGGGCTGGCTGCTGCTGGGGGCTGGAGCTACACTGAGCAGGGCTATGTGGGGGACTGCAGACGCCTGAAAATTCACTGTAGCCCCTGCTTTCAGCACCAATGCCCAGCCCAACCATAGTGCAGTGCAGAGCCAACTGCCACTTTGAAGAGTGTGGTGCTGCCTTACAGTTCCCTCTGCCCCCATGCCACAGATCCTACAGGAGGGAGAGGGCAGGGGAAGCTGAAGGCAATGCCACACTCTTGAAGGCAGCAGTGCAGTCTGCTCTGTTCTGCTCTGCACTGTGCTGTGGTTGGGCTGGGTGACAGCACTGGGAGCAGGGGTTATGGCAAATTTTCGGGCTCCTGCAATCCCACCACATAACCCCGCTCCCAGCACCATTCGGTGCAGCCCTGGCCCTAGCCCACAGTGGCAGCCAGCCCAGCCAGCATGCAGATGTGGGAACATGTGCCCCCCATGCTCTGCTGGGCTGCATGGTCCCCCCTTTGTGGCCCCCAGATTAGCCACTTGTAGTTTTGTCCCTTGCCCCAGCTGTGCAGGCCCCTGCTCCAGCACCCATCCTCTCTCCCCACTGTTGGTAGGGGGGGCAGATCGAGGCCCCAGCAGTGAAGGAGGGGCTGGGGCTGGGGCTGGAGCCTTGATCTGCCCCCCCCACAGACTTACCTGCTGGGGAGGGTTGCCCCCAAATAATTTTTTCTCCCTCTTCCTTGATCTACCCTTCTGCCCCATCCCTCCCCACAGACTTACTTGCTGGGCTGGGGGGGCATGGGGTAGTACACAGTAGATCTTGGGTTGCTTTTAAATGCCAAAGGTGATCTGTTTAAAAAGGTTGGAGGTCACTGCTGTATGGAATACCTTTCTGATTCATCTGTCAGGTTAGTTAAAGTATGTATTCCCTCCAATTCTATTACTCCTAAGAATTCTGAGAAAAATCTGACACGGAAAAGTAACAATTTTTTATAGGCATATCTCTGGCCAAGACAATTTGGTTCCCCCAGCTGTCCCAATTTGCTTTTCACATATCTCTCCAGTTGGCCGTCTTGACCAACACTGTAGCATTAATATAACACCCTAACCACTTTTCCTGCATTGAACAACAAGGTCTGACCTTTAGAGATTATGTATGATAGAAGTTCAATCCTAAGTAAGAGCAGGAAGGAAGTTAGAAAGCTAATGTGTTGAAATGGAGATTTCAGGCATCATTTGTGTTCACTTCAATCATAATTCCTTGATATATTGGACTATATTTTATCATTGAAAATGTCACGCCTCTCCCTTAATGTAACTGGAATGCACTTATCTCCTTTTAATGTTTTCCATCCTTCAGCAGGCAATTGTACTGTGTTCTCACACCCAGTCATGAGGTTTCAAAAAGTGTTTGCAAGAGTAGATTTAAGTTAGCATAAACATAGGATTTCAATTTCATGGCCTCTCCATTTGAGCCCTTCCCCCATATTCATTTCTCCAACTCACTTCAAAGGTTGTCTTCCTTTTGGCCATAACATTGACTTACAGGGTGGGAGAATTGGGAGCTGTTATGTACTCACTTATATCCACTCCAAGCTGTGTTTCATTTTCTTACTTTCTGATAGTTTCATTTAGACCACACCCAAAATCTGTATCCAGTAGTTTCAGAATTCCATATTTATTAGGACCTTGTGAAGCTTTGGTCGCTGATTTGACTTGGTGGGGATTCGGCCCAATTCAGCTGCTGCATAACCTAATCATAATCAAATCAGGAGACCCTTTAATTGCTCTAAATTGAATTGGAACCCTCCACATTGATTCAGAGAGATTCAGAGAGATGCAGTGATTTGGACATAGATACAGCTTTAAATATTTTTTTCTACATATCTCAAGGTACCAGGCAGCTCGTGAGTGCTGAGATTCTGGGGCAGCTGGAGTGTACAGCAGACCCAGAAGTGGACTAGAAGCACTTCCAATTCACTCCTGGGTCCTCTGGGGAGTGCACAGGGCCCCTTGTCCCCTATCTCAGCAACTGGTGCCTCCTGGATCTGAGAGAGGGGAGAGGGAGGGGCACCCAGGGTCCCCCTGTAGCTGATCAACAAGCCAGGGGAGGCATGGAGGCAGGGTCCCCTACACGTTCAGTGGTGGACTTGGAAGTGGGCCAGAAGTACTTACAGTACACTTCCAGGTTCACCACCGAGCATGCAGGGGTGGCCCCCTGCACTCCTGTGGGATGCTCCATCTCCCCCACCATTGCAGCATTCATAAGCTCTGCTAGGTACCTGGAGGTATGTAGAAAAAACATTTTAAGCTGTCTATGGCCAAATTGCTGATTCTCTGAATCGGCATCGAATCTTCAGATTCAGATTCCACTGAATCGAATTGGGACAGTGATATGAATCAACAATTCAAATTACTGTCCCTGATTTGGGCCAAATCCGAATTGAATATGACCTTTTATTTATCCGAATTGAATATGAATTTTGCACACCATTAATATTTATCATCTTATTTACTTGCCTGTATCCTTTCATAAAGTACATGAATATAACAAGAAAGAGAAACTACACTCCTTAGAAGTCAGAAGAGTTTTGGCTTTTTAGTCTGCATAAGATGAAGCCCTTCAGACAATTTAAACAGTTATTCTCCATTACAGAGAGGTTGAAAGTTCCTGCAATTTCCACCCAGAGACTCTAAGAAACTCTGGACCTATTGAATAGGATCCATGCTGTCTTTGGCTTCCTTTAGGAGTTTCCATATCAATGATATATGTGATGTATCAACATGAAGTTCCTTATACACCTTTCAAAGTGTGTGACCCACATATTGGCCTGTTTTGTTAAGCCTTTTCCAATATAGATGTCAAGCAATGCAAACAGCAATAGACTCTTGAGCATCCACTTCCTTAGTTTGCTGCTTGTCTGTCATCTACAAAGGAACCTACACAGGGAAAATCTCTTCAAGCAGCAGAAAAAGATACAGTAAACAGAGTTCTTTGAGATATTATGTCTGTGTTCATTATACCAGCCACTTTCTCTTCTTTGGTTTAGATTCTTCTATACTCTGTGGCGGTGGTTCTCAATCTTTTTTGTACCAGGACTCGTGTAAACATTGACCAGTCTCAACCTACAGCTCCCTGTCCGTGCTGATGCCCCTCACTCCCGACCCACAGTCCCCTGCCCCCTTCCCCCCCAAGCCATGCTGATGCCCCTCACTCCCAGCCTGCAGCCCCCTGCTGCCCCAGCCCTGCTGGAGCATGGTAGTTGTGGCGGCATGTGGGTGGCAGCAAAGCAAGTCTGGCCCCAGCACAGACTGGAGGGAGGAGGAGGGGAGGCCTGTGGCATGCTGCCTGCCTTCGGCTGGGGCTCCTGTGCCACACCAGGCACCCTGGTCATTGCCCCTACCTGTCCCCAAAGCAGTTTTGGCTGCCCCACCCCTGCAAGTATAAGCACCACTCCTGGTACCACCAGCCCCTTCCCCTGCTGGAGAGGCAGGTGTCTCCCCCGTCCCCCCCTTGCCCTGATGCAGCCTTGGTGCCCAGCCACACCTTCCTCCAATGCCGGTAGACACTCTCCCTCCCTCTTTCACACGCCCAACTCTACACACACACACCCCCTCCTGGACAGTTCTCAAGCCGTGACCCTTCAACCCCCACTCCCCATACACTTACCTGCATCCAGCTGCCGGGGGTGCTCCCACCACCCTGCCTGGCTGCATGCCAGCCAAGTGAGCCCACTGCCTCCAAGCACCCCAAGAAGCTTCTTGCAGGCTGAGATATGAGGGTGATTAAGTGTAGGGGGCTGCCTGCCAGCCAGCCCTGCACAGGAGCATCTTCATGCCCCAGCCAACCTATCCACAGTATGTTGAGCCAGGTTGGAGAAGCCATAGGCTGGCAGGCTGAGCCCCCTGCCAGGCAGGACTGCTCCAATCTGGCTCAATGTGCTGTAGTCCCAAGCACAAGTGTAAGTGGGCTATGCAGAGCTTTGGTCCCTGATTCGATTTGATGGAGATTCGTCCCGATTCAGTGGCCAAATCTCTGAATCCGAAATGAATCTGAGGACAATTCAATCTCTCTGAATTGAATCAGAACCCTCTGAATCGATTCAGAAAGATTCATAGATTGTAGAGTCGGAAGGGATCACGATGGATCATTGTGTCTGAACCCCTGCCTCTGGCGGGAAAGGACTGAAGTCAGATGACCCCAGCCAGGTGATTATCTAGCCTCCTCTTGAAGACCTCCAAGCTAGGTGACGGCACCACCTCTCTTGGAATCCCATTCCAGATCCTGGCCAGCCTTACTGTGAAAAATTTCTTCCTAATATCTAACCTAAATCCCCTCTCAACTAGTTTACACCTCTTATTCCTAGTCCCTCCCTGGGACACCTTAGTAAACAGCACTTCCTCTATTCCCCATTGACCTCCCCTAATAAATTTATAGGCAGCCACAAGATCTCCCCTCAGCCATCTCTTGTGAAGGCTGAAGAGATTCAGCTCTTTCAACCTCCCCCTGTAGGGTCTATCACAAAGGCCACTAATCATGTGAGTGGCCCTCCTCTGGACCCTCTCCAGATTCTTTGCGTCCCTCTTGAAGTGCGGCACCCAAAACTGGACACAATACTCCAACTGCTGCCTGACCAGTGCCGCGTAGAGGGGGAGCATCACCTCCTTTGTTCTATTAGTCATGCTAATGCACGACAAGGTGTGATTGACTTTGTTGCTGGCCTCGTTACACTGCCAGCTCATGTTCATCTTGGAGTCAGTTATGACTGCTGAGAAGGAAGTGTCCCTAACCTATAGATGTGCTGGGCGTTCTTCCTTCCCAGGTGGAGTACCTTACATTTATCTTTGTTAAATTGCATCCTATTTCTCTCTGCCCATCGATCCAACCTGTCCAGGTCAGCCTGAATCTGCTCCCTGTACCTGTGTACTAACTTTACCCCATAACTTGGTATCATCAGCAACTTGGAGAGGGTGCTCTCCACGCCCTCGTCCAAATTGCTGATGAAGATATTGAATAATATTGGTCCAAGGACCAAACTCTGTGCGACCTCACTGCCCACCTCCCTCCAGGCTGAGAAGGAACCATCCACTACCACTTTCCACTGGTTACTATCCCTAAGCCAGTTGGCCACCCACCTGACCATGTAGGCGTCCACTCCAGTCTGCTAGCTTCCCAATGAGGATAGGGTGGGAAACTGTCTAAGGCCTTTCTAAATTCCAGGAAGATGACATTAGCCTCGGCTCCCACGTCCAGGCAGTGTGTGACCTGGTCATAGAAGGCTACAAGGGTTGTCAGGCAGGATCTACCTGTGACAAACCCATGCTAGCTTTCCCCAGAAAACATCATTTCCCCTGCTGGGCCTGCACAAATGTGTTCTTTGATTATTTTCTCTAGCATTTTCCCAGGAATAGAGGTAAGACTGATTGGTCTAAAGTTACCTAGCTTATCCCTTCTCTCTTTCTTGAATATGGGCACCACATTGGCCCTTCTCCAGTCCTCAGGGACCTGGCCAGAGCACCACAAGTGCTCAAACAGCTGTGCCAGTGACTCAGCTATGACATTGGCTGAGAGATTCAGACATAGACACCGCTTTAAATGTTTTTTCTACATAGCCCAAGGTAGTAGGCAGCTACATGGGGTGTCTCACGGGAGTGTGAGGGGGTCCCCAGCGCGCTTGTCAGCAAATCCAGAAGTGTACCAGAAGCACTTCTGGGTCCACCAGGGAGTGCACTGGGTCCCACCTTTCCCCCCACATTCCTCCAGCTCAGTGCCTCTTGGATCTGGGAAGGCACAGGGAGGCCCCCTGCATTCTTGTGGGATGCTCCATCTGCCCCAGCATCACAACATTCACAAGCCATGCTGGTACCTCGAGGTATATAGACACAGCTCTAAAAGTTTTTCTATGTTCATATAGCTGATTCTCTGAGTAAGCATTGAATTTTCAGATTTGGATTTGGCTGAATTGAATCGGGGACAGCAATCTGAATCAATGACTCGAATCGCTGTCCCTGATTCAGGCTGAATTTGAATAGAATAGGGCAGTGGTGGGCAAGTATTTTGGGCGGAGGCCCACTTACCCAGTTTTGGCAGGCTGTGGAGGGCTGTGTAGGTAGGCCCGCCCCCTGACAGGCACCCTGCCTCCTGGTCACCATCTTGGGACCAATGTCCCAATGTTTTGGGACCAATGTCCCAGGGTCAGCACTGGTGGCGCCCAAAGCAGGGCACAGGCTGGCAGGGGTCTGTGGAGCCAGGCTGGACTGCACCAGCAGGGAGAAGGGGGAGCTGGCCCAGCTCTATAGAGCCCTTGCCAGCTGGGACCCTGTATTCCTGCCACCCTGCTCTGGGCTCCACCAGCACTGACCCTGGGGCACTGGTGCAGGCCCTGTACTCCCACTGGCTCCCTGCCCACTCACACCCAGTGCCCCCCAGCCCTGTGGTACAGGCAGGGGGCAGCACACAGCCCTGACTCCCTTCTTGCCAGCAGGGAAGAAACTGGTGCTGAACGTGGGGAAAAGTGGCCCCTCACCATCCCCATGGCCAGCACTCCCTGCTGTAGACATGTATGGGCTGCGAGTGGCTGTCTGGAGCAGGAACAGGCAGCCCCACCTGGGCTGCAAGTGGCTGCAGCTCTTGGCGCTGGCCACATGGCGAGCAAGGGGCTGCTCTTCCCTGTGCTCAGCACCAGCTTATAACCCACCCCCATTGCCAGCCTGGCAGTGGGGCTGGGTTACAAGGTGCTGCTGAGTACTGGTGGGGTGGGGAAAGCAGCCCCTCGGCCGCCCAGTGCCCCGCGCTGCAGCTGCTGGCAGCCGGCCTGGGGCTGCCTGTGTGCACTCTGGACAACCCCACGTGGGCTGTGAGCACCTGCAGTAGGGAGTGCTGGTCATGGGGCAGTCGAGGAGCCACTTTTCTCTGCAGGGAAGGAGCCCAGGGAAAAGCTGAGCGCAAGCGGGGAAAGCGGCCCTTCCCCCACCCCATGGCCAGGGCTCACTGCTGCAGCCACTCGCAGCTCACAGAGCTGTCCGGAGCACAGGCACAGGCAGCCTCACATGGACTGCAAGAAGCTGCAGTACAGGGTGCCGGCCATGGGGCAGGGATGGGGCTGCTTCCCCCACCGTGCTCCTTCCCTGCCCAGGGTCCCTCTACCCTTCTGTCCCCCTCTCCCTCACTTACCTGCAGTTCCGGTTAGGGGCAGCTGTGTGCTCCCAGGCCAGAAGCCCCAGCAGGGGTTCCAGCTGGGGGGTGGGGCCGGGTGGGCCCAACTGTTGTTGGAGCCCACCGGGCTTCCCCTGGATCCTACTGCCCTTGGTTTCTGTCATTTTTGACAGGAACCAAGAGCAGAGCAATATTAATTTTCTTCATTTTTTAGGGGCCCCGCAGGCTGGATAGAATGGCTTCGCTGGCTGGATCCAGCCCGTGGGCTGTATTTTGCCCACCCCTGGAACAGGGCCTACTTCGCGCACCCGTAATGTAAATGCAGAGTCTGGGAGCCATAAAGTCTGATGTGGTATGTGCCACAGATTATTGCTTCAAATTTACTGTACATGTAGACTCACCCAGTATGGTACACAAAGATGGCTATGGTGGAGTCACAGACCAAGTGGGCAGAAATACTGATCAGCAAAAATTCTCTAGTCTCAGAAACATAAATATTATCCTTATGATTGTGTACACAGTGCAGTATATGCAGGAGCAAGAGTCCTGAAAGAATTTCAGGGAGTTACTGGAGTGGCAAGTCATCCCCCCCTTTTTTTTATTTAAAGGCCTAATCTTGAGAGAACCAAGCACCTCTTCTTCTTTAAAGAATTACCAATATGTATTCCACTCACGCATTATTGGGCACTCTTAGTGCTAGACTGGAACTGTTTACTGATCAGTAGTTTTTATCTAGACTTTCACCATCTCCTGTGGATGCCTCAGCATCCTCCTCTGTGTGAGCTTATAAAGCTGGAGCCAAATAAAACCTCCTTTTTTTTTCTAACTGCACTCTGGTTGAAAGATGGAACAAATAGCAGTCATTTTCCTTCAGCTTATAATTCCCTGTATCATATTGTAAACAGCTTTTTCCATAGTTCTCATAGGATTAGGCATTCATATTAGCTGCTTATGTGATTTACATATGGTAATTCCCTTTCTATTTTCTTTAGGGTTTTCAAATTTGGGATGGGGGGGGGGGCAAGGGATTGTTGGTACAGGATAAGAACCTTTACAACACAGCCAAAGTTGCCCAGCTTTTGGATATGTTTATCTTGCGGCACAATTATCCCCTTAAATGATGGCTGCCCTAAAAGTCTGGGTGTCTTTGTAAATGTCAGATGCTCAGCTCTACTTAGCCTGAGGGCTCTTGCTTTGCAGTACCTCCCATGTCTGTACCCTTATTGCCTTATAATTCACTCCTGTCAGAGCTTGCACATTAGGCAAAGTATGGTCAATGTATGGGATACCCTTGGGAATGCCCATCTGCTGCAGAAGTAGGTATTAGCAATTAAAGAAGTATCCTTCTGTATTTGATCATATGGAAATGAAGACTTCAACATAGTAGACTGGATTTTGTCAATTGTCAGGTAATTCAGTGGCTGGATAGCATGTGCATTCTATGTCAGTGAGACTCAAACCACTGACTTTGTGGTAGTAGCAGTGGTTTTACCACATAAAGCCTTACCCATAGCCAGATTGGTTGGTGATGTGTTAAGCATGGTTCATATGGAAGGCTTTCTCAGCAGGTTGTAAAAACATACAGGTTTCCTCATTTTATGCGAGTTCTGTATATGTGAATTTGCTCTTATGCGCTGACCCTTTTTTATTCCAAAAATTTGTTATATGTGAGGTAAAGTCACACTTATGTAGTCAGTGTGGTGGAAGCCTGCAGTTAGCTGCTTTGTGGGGTGCATCATGGGAGTTACATGCACCAAAATATAGTCTCTTGTGTGTAGCTGTGCTCCTCACTTGTTGTCTGTGACACGTGTTTCTGTAGTTGCCATCCCCTTTATGTTAACCTTCATCACCCCCCTGTGCTTGTGTGTACTGTGTGCTGTTGGTGAGTACTAAAATTGTCTTGTAAAAGTGGTAGAAATGGGTTTGGGGGTCAGTACAGTTGAGGTCTTGGAACATATTCCTATTTGTTACATTGTAAGGTGGGTTACCTTTATACGAATTTGAGTTATGTGCTGTTTTCCAGGAACACATGTACAGCATAAAGTGAGGGAAACCTGGATAACCACCTGCCACTTCAGATTCAGAAATGCAGGTGCTTAAAGAAAAACCAAAGGAAGCTTGTTCTTCAACTGGTTTGAATACTTGCAGTATGGTTATACTTCATGTCAGAATTATAGCATAACAGAATCCTGATAGTTAAACCAGAAAGCCCCACTTAAGAGGTGCAGTTTTCCTCATGGCAAATGATCAGACCCATTTCACATAATATCTTCCTCCTCTTGATTCAACAGCTGTAATCTACCACTGTTTTTGTAGAAGTGTTGCAGTTCCTAAGTTTTGCAGTCATTGACAGCCACTAGTGCTGGTTATTGACAGCACTAGTTTAGACCTAAAGGTCTATATAGTAACATAATATTCCATAGACATGTTTGAATAAAAAATGGAGGTGAAGGGAAAGGAGGAGAGAAAGGAAGGACCCATTCTGTATGAACTGCATTCCAGTGACTGAAACTAAATGTGGCTAGTATAAATTGTTAAACTACAGTAAATAGAAGTATCTAAAATAAATTGTGAACAGGACATGAAATATGTATAAGCTCTACATTTACTGAGCTGTTCAGGCAGGCAAAAGAAGGTCTCAACATCACACTACACCACAATATTCCCTTTACTACATTTATCACACTTGGCAGGAAAGCTCTTCTATGCTCAGATTAATTCACTTTTGTCCCCCACCCCTCCTAGCATTATTTATTAATTTCTCCATTATCATTTATGCATTCAGCGGTTCTTTCTTCATTTTGCAAAAACCTTAATGGCCTCTGGAAGCTGAAACTGATCAGACTGCAGTGACTGGGAAATGTGTCCATGACTTGCAGAGAGTGTAGAACAACAAAAATGATCTGGAGCCTAGAAAACATGACCTATGAATAAGATTGAAAGAATTAGGTTTGTTTAGAGGAGAGACTACTGAGCAGGGAACATAATCATTTTCAAATACGTAAAAGATTAATACAAAGAGAAAAATTATAAACTGTTTCTCATCCCCACTGAGGAGAGGACCAGTTATGGTTTACGTTGTTGCACGAGTGATTTAGCTTACGCATAAAGAAAAAAACTTTACAGCTGGTGGGACATTTAAGTATTTGGCTAGATTATCAAATGACATTGTAGAGGTCATCACTGGAGGTTTTTAAGAACAGGAAGGACCACCACATTTCAGGAATGATTTAGGTACTGTTGATCCTGCTTACAGTAGATGAATGCATTAGATGACCTCCAAGCTCCCTTTCAGCCATATTTTCTATGCTTTATGATTCTGTATTCTTTCTGGACAGAGTCTAGGAATGCTTGACCTGAAAGTAAGAGAATGCAATCAGGTGCTGATGTTCTGTCTTGCTTCATTTCTGCTATGATTTAAATTGAAAAGCCTCAGGGTTGTCCTCAACATTTAAACCTGCCATTGTGTAGCATGAGCCTTCAAAATGTGTATCAAGTAACTGACATGCAAAACACCTTCCTTTGTTTCCTGCTGTGTCTTAATTTACTGATTTTTAATAGTTTTAAAAGTGTTTAACAATTGAATGATTCTAGCAATCTTTTTCTTTTTGTCTTTTATGCCTATTCTATTTGTAATTGTAATAACTGACAGGCTTTAAAGGATTTTTAATTTTTTTTGTTAAAATTAGTTTGCTGTATGATTATTTTCTTGAGAGAGAAGTATTTAATTGCACTTCAGAGGGATAAAGACATTTTCCCATTTTAGGTCCTTTACTAAATTGCAGAGAAGACTGAGAGATCTCTTTGCCCATGTCTTCTTTTTAATATTGAACATTCAAAATAAAGATCAGTTAGGCATGCCTGTTTCCCCTGTTCAGGTGTAAAAACATGTGAAGGCATTTAGTGAAATCAAAATGTTACAAATTTATTTGAGAGAGGAGATGATAGATCTTTGCTTGTTCAAACCAAAGACACAAGCTGGTAGAGGTACGTCAATGTTTTTGTATCCTAAGTTTACAAAAAGTATGTGTGTTGCTCTGTATGTGTGGGGTGGGAGAAGGAAGTGTGTTTGCTCCTGGGTTTAATCATACAATACTTTCACACTGAAATAGGAAGCTATTTGTAACTATAGAGGAAAGGGATGGTAGACCCATTATTTCACTCATAATGAGCAACTGGAATTGTCTCACCCACTCAACTTTGTGCCACCTTACTCCTATTCCTAATGTCTTCATTAGCCACTTTATTGCTGAGGACAGTTCATATTTTGATTTGCTTTCTTGCAAAAGTAAATAATGGAGAAGCACAACAGTAGAGGTGCACCTCTGTTGATTGGTTGCATTTTTCCCTGAGGTGGACGTCAGGGCTTGAGACTTAGGATGCTATAACCATGTTCAGAATGAATGCAGATCTCTAGGACTGTCAGTCAACTGATTTGCCCCTCTGCCTGTGGTTTCCATGCTACCAATCTAGCTCTCTCTTTTAATAAACAGGTATGTTTTGTTTTGCTCTGAAATATTACCTTCCCTAGATCTGCACCCCCCCCAGCCAGCTTATTTATTGCCTTGATTTTGTATGTATTAATATAGCAGAACCTTAAATGTTATAAATCCCAGTCGCCTTGTTTGCAAAAGCATAATCATGAGTATTTGAGTTCTGTGATTAGATTGTTCCCTGAAGTATTGTTACACTTTCTTCAGTTACCTTCAATTGGAATGGGTTATTTTTTATGAAGAGCTTTTGATTCTACAACATGAATTCAGTTTCTTTCGTGCTTGAAGTTGTTTTCTCTTGCCTTCTGTAAGCTGTGAAAGCTTCTCTTCTTCCACTTGTATGAGCATAGAAATCTGTGAGACTGGTGCTGGTCCTTGCTTTGGAATGGCATAGTATGGTACATGCTCCAAAAGAGTTGAGACATTTATAATTACAGGCAAATCAGTCCAGCCCCCTGCCAGATCCTCTCTCTACAGTAGTACCCCAAGCACTGATTTCTTCTGCTTCTTGCAGTCAGGAGGTGACTCTCTTCCACTGAGGTCATTGCAGTACCTTCAGTTTCATTGTCACTATCTCTGGACTCACTTGCACTACTTATTCATTCCATTTCAGAATCAGATTGAGGCAAACTTGATTCAGAACCACCTGAACCAAATTCTTTCACAGAACCCGTCAATGACAGTGGCCCTGTCGGGGGTGAGGGGGGAAGGCCGCCAGGCCTGCCAACAGCATCAGTGTCAGCCATTGGGGGGGCACCAGCCCTAATTGGGGGGGGCCACGTGCACCCCCATGCACTCCCTACCAGTCACCTCTGTATTCTCTGCTGCCTGCCAAATGATGTCTTTGCTCCAGAGTTTTTCTTTCACATGATACTCAGTGGTACTCACGTGGTCTGCCATCACAGCTATTTTGTTGATGTTGGGGCATTCTTAGCTACTTCCATAATTGTATCGAGAGTAGTAGATAATTCGTCTTTTGATAAATGTTGTCATTTGTGTTAAGGATCCAAAAGGTTTGCGGCTAGCTGAACTGAATGACAGCAAAACTCAGACTTCTTAGTAAACATTTATTTTACTACTACTACCTCTTTTTTGGATAGGGGTGAAAAAGGCAAAAGCTCAATTAAATTTTCATTCAGTTGTCGGAATATCTCTGGAATATTTGAAAGGCTTGGTGTATCTCCTGCAAGTTTCTTGATACCCACTGAAACTGGTAGTAGCGAATTGAATGCTCCTTGAACTCAAACCCAGAGCACATTGTTGTTGAGAATCTGCTTCCGAATGTTCATGGGAATAATCTGGGATACTGTGTCATCTAGTGAAGCACACTGCAAACAGTCAAACAGTTATTTGTGTGCAGCAAACTATGTAAACACTTTGTAGCCAAGCCCCATCTAGCTTCTCCTGGCAATAAAAGTGCACTTCCCTTCCCCTGCTTCTCTTTCTGTAATTTCTTCAAAGTCTGACTAGCAACATCATGATTGTTGAATACCTTCACAATTGCTTTGCACTTTGCCAGTATTGTCTTCATTGCATTCACACTGACTGTGTCCTTTACCAGAAGATTCAACCCATGAGCAAGACAGCCAAATACTATTAAATGAGGATACTTTGCCTTTAATATTTGCCATGCAGCTTTCACGTTACTCGCATTATCAGTTACAAGGACTTGTACCTGTAGGGACTTGCACTTTCTATCTCTTCACTCAGTAATATGGCTATGTATTCACCTGTATGATGAGAAGATTTGGTAGCAATTGCTTTCTGGAATATTGGTTCAGGTATTACTAACATCATGTTCAATAAAGGATTTTCTTGTATATCAGTCCATCCATCTGACATTAGAGTCAGTGATTCTGCCTGACTAATCCTTTGAATAACCATTGTTTGAACTCTGTCATTCTCTTTATCTAAGAGAGAATATAATAAGTGATATTGTAATGGTAACTTATATGATGGCCAAATTAGTTTGTAATTAGTTAGTTCCTCCAGTATTGATTTTCAGTTATGGAAAGAGGAGGTGTACCACTTAAAAATATAGCTTGAGCTAATGTCTCATCTGCTTTTTCTTGATCTTCTTTTGACATTTTGTCCATAAAGCTTGGTAAAAAGCTTGACTATCTTGAACAGCTACTTATGATGGATGGCATATCTGGTGAGAGTGATCTTGAAAGTGAGAATCCTGCTCATACTTCCCCTAGACCTGGCAGCTCAACACTTTCTATTTTTTGCTATTTCACTTGAGCTACAAAGTTCCTGTGACAAAAGGGGGAAAAGATTTTTATTTTAGCCTATGCTAGTCTGGCCTTATCCATCAGAAGGAGGAGGAGACGCAACAGGGAGCTTGCTTCCCCCCTCCCTGCCAGAAAGAACACTTTGCTGCTCGACTTGCTGCTCAGTTGCCCTGGGACTGGAGAGCCAGAGGGGGCGGGAACTGGAACTGCAGAGTCATCGGCCAGAGGACTAAGCTCGCTCTGCTGGGTTGCATAGTTAACTATTTATCTATTATGTAATTAAAAATACATATATTTTTAAACCTAAGTCACTTTGGGTGCTTGGTGCAAGCAGAAAAGCAGGATACAAATATTTTAAATAAATAAATAATAGTCCAGAGTTGCATCAACAACTTTTAAAACTATAATGTTTTAAAACAATATAGATGCTAGTCTATACTGTGTGTTGTTTAGCATTTATTTGTTTACTTGCATAGGATTCCTGAAGTAGACTTTTCTCAGATGATATTCAACCACTTGTTGTATTAGCTTTCTGTATATGGCTCGTACTCTTTCAGGACAGTTTCTACATGTTATTAAACATTTCTCCATTCTTGTTGCATTGTTAGCATACTCCTGCCAGCAATATTTACATCTACCAACTTTCTTTCTTCCTTCAATGGCTTAAAATTCACTATAATGATGCCACACACTAGCTTTTTTTTCTGATTAGGCGTTATTATGACTATTTCAAGCCAAAAGCACTAAAAAACAAACAGATCTTATGCAAACACTTCCAACTTCCCCAACTCAAGAAAATAAATGAGACACTGAACTGTGTGTTTGCTGAACTGAAAGTGAAACAAAAATTAATCACAGTTTTAGTTTTGCTTTTGCTTTCACTTGCAGTCTGAGATGACACAAAACTTTTAGCTTTGGTTTTGATTTGACCTGCACAGCCAATTAGGTGAATTCATAACTTGATTTTTGGTTTGCATTATGTGAGTGCATTTACCGTCCTGTTTACAAATCAATAAAACACGTATGTAGTCTTTTACACACTTCCTAGGGATAATCATCTGAAAAACATTAATTGCAACTTTGAAACTGCCAAGCTTGCCTAATATTGTATTGGCATCCATTCATTGTTACTAATGAATTTTATGAAGTAATGAATTTTTATCAATGGAAAATTTCCCATGGAAAAATGAAGCAATGGAAAATGTTCTCTGCTGCTGAGTAACTGCCAATTGGGCATATGAAGTAAAACTAGATTTTGCCCTCAGCTCTCAAAATGAAAATCCAAACTGAGTGTGTCCATGTAGATGCATCAGATCTTTTTCTTCCTTCTATTTCACCACATTTGTTCTGTTCTTTGTACGAATATGTATTCTCAGCTCACTATTTTAGTCAGAGCAAATGTTCCTGCACAAAGTGCACTTTTTCCTTTTCAATAGCACGTGAAAATGTAACTGGTGATACAACTGAAATAGAGAGTTTGCAGGATTTGATTTGGAATGCTTCTTTAAACGTTGATTAATTTAAGCATCGCAGGATGTGGACATGGAACACAATAACATAGATATGAAAGAAAAGAAGCAACAGGGAGTACACTTCAAGCTATATTCCACATACTGAGCAAAAACCGATGTATTTGCAGTGTATTGAGCTATCTGTAGGACAGTTTATTATGATTATGAAGGGCCCAGTACTTACTATTTCCATTAAATAGAGAAGCCTCTGAAAGATTTTGACTGTTCCTTTTCACTAATGATACCTCATTAGCCAGAGAATGAGCATGAGCATAAACCTCTTCAGACCCACCACATGGCACTAATGTCCCATCTTCCTCTCTGGGATACCAGCTTTCTCTTGTTAATGCCCATTAATGCAGTTAGTTCTTTAGTTCTTTAGCTCAGGTGGAGGAAATCTTTGCTGAACAGTTAGGGTTCAAAGCCTGCTGATAATACATGTTGGAAGATAATTACAGTCATGCACAATAGAATTGGTTTTTACCTTTTTTCTTGTATAAGCCTTATGAAATTACATATTTAAACCTGTATTTTAAATTGAAAAATCAGGAATTAGGAAATATCAGATGGCTGGGGTCCCACAAAATCTTTATTCTATTCCTACGTATGTGTGCGTTACGACTGTCTGTACTTATGTGACTATTTTTTGACAGGATCTCTTTTCCTTCAGTATATAAGGCAGGTTTAAAGATTTACCATACCATTAGTCATTCTTGTTGCCCTTCCTTGTATGTTCTTTAGTTCTTCTACATCCTTTTTGAGAATTGCACATAAATTTTGTTTTATAAGAAAAATGCAATTTTATGTTGCTATGCATCCAGAAAACCTGTGATTTCATAGAGCTCATATATTCTAATGACCTGCCTGGGGTGGTCACCAGTCTTTCTGATGTTGTTTGCTGCTTTATTGGTACTTTGCATGGTTGTGCAAAGTGATTTTCCACATGGGGTGGGGAGGTAGTAGTCAAATTTGGAGAAGTAGACAGTGAGGAAATTGAATAGTTGGCATCTGGGAAGAAAGGCAAAACCTAGCAGCATTTGAAGTAGGTCTATTAATGTTAATTATTTTATTGAATATTTAAATGTAAACAAACATTGGATAATATACATACTGGGACTCTGTTTTAATAAATATAAATAATTCAGAGAATTACAAACTATAAGGATGTGTATAGGCATCCTCAGTGCCTGCCATTGCATGTTTTGACTATCTGTTACTTTCATAAAAACCCTTTGTGTGGTTTGGGGAGTCTTAAGCAGATGCAACTCAAACACTGAGAGAGCTGGAATAATGTGCAAGTTGTACCAGTTTAGGCTCTTTGTAGACATTGCTAAATTTGGCCCAGAGTTATAATGGGTAAGGGTTTGAAAAATGAAATTTCATCACCCTCTCCTTTTTTAATTAAATGCATCTGGGAGCTAGAATGCCAGAGTATATAGGCCAATGGCCTATAACATTGTCACAGGCGACTGGTAGGGGGACACGTTCCCCCTCTCCCTCTGAGACTGGCCCCCAACTTGGCATCACTCAGGATGGGGCAGTTGTTTTGCCATGTGGGCTGGTGGCCTGTTGGGTGGGTGGGGGCACTAAGCCACAGCACTGAAGTATAGGAATGGATATGGGGCTTTTGGCTTACCCCTGGGCCTAGCCACAAATTGTGCCCCACCCAGACTCAGGAGGCACCAGTCACTCCTGAACATTGTCTTATTCAGACTCTTTCATAAGAATTTTGAAGGAAATGTTGGAACTAAAAAAAAAGAATAACCCCTGATAGGATAAATGATTCCACCTCAGTCCTCTATTCTTAATCTATTTATGTTGTTAGTAATGTACAGCAAGATATCAAAAATAGATTACTGTGATGGCACTGGCTAGATTTTCCTTTGGAGCACACTTTGATGAGAAACTTAAAAGCTTTAGCCATACAAGTCATTATGATAAACCTCTTCATCTTTACTCTGTAGAACATGCATCTTGCATAGAGTATTTGGGAATGTAAAATTCATCATAGGCTGCAAGAAGGGTCAGGTGGTTTACACATAGCTAAAAAGAAAACAAATGCAGTATACAAAAATGCTTTTTCCCAAATATAAATTTTTGCCTTCTAAATAAGGAATGTTAAAGGCCATGTTATAGTGGAGTGAGTACTACTGCCCTGTATCTTTTACACCTGCTCTTATTTTAGATTATGTCTATGTTATAGTGACAAAATAGCTCTAGTACACGTAGCACTGTAGCCAAAACAACACAGAGCTCAGAGTGGATTACCTGCCTGAGTATTACCTGGCTGCTTAGATATAGTCCATACTTGTGCTGAGCTCCATGCTGATGCAACTTCTTTCCTAACAGTATCTGGCCCAGCTAGATTAAAGCTAGTTTGGCTATGTCTGTTTAAGTCGTAGTCTCAGAAATAACTGCAGAGTACCATACCCATAGTTGGCAAGGAGAGAAAAGGACAGAAGTTGCAAGGGATAATTCTTCTATCCGCTTTAACAGATAATATGCTAATAGAATTGAATAGCATGGGCCACACTGTTAAGTTAGCATTAGCCTTAAGAAGGTCTCTCCAGGGAAGATTTCTTTTTTCTTGTCTATTATTGATGGTGGTGTTGGACTCCGCTGTCTCCACAGTCTGCACTATTATGCTGGAAATCATACTGTACCTGTGACAAGGTTAGGGATCTAGGTTGTCAAGCAATGGGCAGGTTAGGGGCAGGAGGGAGAGGACAAAGGATGAGTGCATTCCACATCCTAAAGTCCCTGTAAAAAGAATGGCAGAGAATTAATTTAGCTTAGGGACTCTTTTAACACATCTGTGGCATTGATGAAACACTTTTCCCAATGGGTTCCAGATACAGAGGTGGGAGGAAGAAATTCCTAATAAAGTTGTACTTGTAGAAATGAGAGGATTCTGCAAAGAAAATCCTTGTTGAAATTTCCATTAGGTATCATTCGTTCATGGCAGGAGAGGCTGATTATGTCTTCATTTGTTCTGTAGAGGCAGCCTCCAGTTCTGTAAGTTTTCCTACTTTATATACATGGCTTATAGGTCTGGGTGAAGAAGAAAAAGAAATAAGGTCCCCTGACACAGAAATCTAGTGGACCTTATTTCTCGATCCCAGTTTTGTGGCCTGGGTCAGAGACATATAAGTAGTGTCTGTTATAGTAGATTAGTGAAATTCCACCTCCAAGTAGTTTCGCTATATAAGAGTGAAACAAAAAAGAAAGTCTATTACGTGTTTTTTTTACTGATATGGACCTTAGTTGACGGGCATTTAGGAGGAATAAAGTGAATTGGGCCATCAGTGCTCCTTCAGTTGACTTGCTAGGACTGGAAGGGCACAGTTGCAATGCTGCCATGTGCATTTTTAGGTAACATTCTATGCCAAGGTTCTATTTATGAAAAGTCTTTTAAGAGTGAATACATTTAGTAATAGATGTTGAAAGCAGGCTATAGACAAATGTAATATGGGTTACTGATGAACACAAGGCATAGAGGTAAGCAACAGACTGGACTCCATAAACGTCAATTAACCATTAAAATATATAAATAATTTATACAATCTTTTAAAAATAGATACTTAGTGCAAGTGCAACCAATCTTTTTTCAAAACTCCCAGTTTTCTTGGGTGAGAGACTTGAGTTATCTTGGGTATGAGCTACTGCCATTTACCGGTGCTATAACATTTTTTTCACATGCAAGAACAAATACAGTAGATGCTACTGTCAGGGATAAATTTGGCCCCAAATCTGTAAGACTTAATATTAGAAAGAAACAAATATACACAAGATGTCCTGCTCCAAAAACTGGAGATACTGCATAAATCTCTTTGCTGATCAGCATGTTGTTGTAATTCATTAATTGCAATCAATTCAGTAAAAATACGTTCTGTGGTTTATTCTGGAGAGTCAGTTAGCAAGTATGGGACATTTCTGTCTGTCCAATGGTAATGCTACATGACCAGAATTTTTTTAAAAAGAAATATTTACTTACATTTAAAAGAAAAGAATGAACTCCCATGTTGGTGCTCTCTATGGAGGGACCCCTCTTTTGAGACTCACTGCTCCCTATGCTGATCCACCAGAGCCTGGATTTATACGTTTCCAGGCATGCTGCAAATTCTTTCTCTTGTCTTTCTTGTCTCAGGCTATTGAGAAGGTCAAGGGCTGAAGAGTGGGTATTTCTTGCATTATGTTGTACATTTTAAGTTGTGGTGCTTGTCTCCTAGATACTCAGATAGCATGTAACTATGGCTACCTGTTACAAATCTAAATGAATCAGTAAATAAAAGGGAGACTTATAGTTCTGGATTTAAATTCCCTCTCAGATCCCAAGTAAAAATAAACTTAGTGAGCTCTGATCCCAGTACAGACCAAACAGGGAGATCTGACATTTGGACGTCGGGGACCTTCCTCATATTGGTTAAAGTGTCATTGGCAAAACTGTATGTGCCACCCACAGCTGAAGGAGTGGGAGTTTATGCAAATCATACTCATGCATCCACAGAACTGCTATGAAGGTATTAGGGTAGTAAAGCAGAAAAGCAGCATTAGGTCAAGATTCAAGTGTACACATCACCAGAACTGTGTGGGACTTGGGCTTGGAACTGGAAAGGAACAAAAGGTTTCAAAAGCTTCTGTAAGTATAATTTTTTTATTCTAGCCAGTACTGTTTTACTAGACTATAGTGATCAAATTGTAAAGTTATACCTGTCATTATGGCACTTAGCATTCTGTTGACACTATACAAGAAATCTTTAATAATTTCCTATTTTATAAATATTGTATTCACCTCCTAAATAACAAGTAAAGGATGGGGATTCATGTCTTTCTGGGCACATGTGCATGCACATACTGGAGGGAGGGTGGGAAGCATTAGATTGAGAGTACAATTGTTGCTTTTGGATCCTTAAAAACCCTTGGAAAACTTCCTAAAATAAGCTTTGTAAATTGCTACTTCTGCTGCAATGACTTTGTATTTCAAAATTCAGCCAACATATGGGAATCTCTGCATGTACTCATCAAGTCAGTGTAATTGCTACAGTAAAGTCCAAGTCATACTGTAATTATGCCCAGATACACATATTCCAGAAAGAATACAAGACTCACAAGAACAGAACAATAATTTTTAATGTTAATTCTGAATTTGTGACAAATATAAAATGAATAGGATTCACGTTATTGTACCAATTGATCACTTTCATTTCACTGGATTCAGTTTTAGCTATTTTAATATATCATTATTAAACCTCTTCAGTACATATGTGAATAAGCAAATATACTGTCTAAGTGTAATAGCCTGTTCTCTAGCATTTTTCATTTGTGGATTTCAAAGTATATTATAAACTTTGAATTTGGCCTTTAAAGCCTCGTCTGCCAATGTTTTATCTCCATTTGACAGGTCTGTTGTCTCACCTTAAGATTTCCTCTCCTACTCTTATATGTTCTTACATAAATAAAACATATGAAAAAGAATGGTCTTGAATGTTAAGGCATACAAACGTTTTAATTTCTGGTTCATTTCTTTGGGTGAAGTCATGGTGCTTGCTCTGAGTAGAACATCAACTTGATGTCATTAATACAGAAAAATGTAAAGTGCTCCTATGTGAAGAAATAATCTGCAACACACTTACAGGCTCGGCAGTGCTATTCTTGCCAGCATCACAACTGAACAAGACCTGGGTGTCATGACTGACAATAAAATGAACATGAGCCACCAACATGATGCTGTAGCTGGCAGAGCTAACCAAACACTGGCATGCATCTGCTGAGGCGTCTCGAGCAGGGCAAAGGATGGAATCCTCCCGTTCTACTCAGCCTTGGTGAGACCGCAACCGGAGTACTGTGTCTGGTTCTGGATGCCATGCTTCAAGAAGGATGTGGAGAAGCTTGAGAGAGTCCAGAGGAGGGCCACATGCATGATTAGAGGTCTGGAGACCAAGACATATGAGGAAAGGTTGAGGGACTTGGGATTGTTCAGCCTGGAGAAGAGAAGACTCAGGGGGGACTTGGTTGCAGTCTACAAGTATATCAGGAGCATACATAAGGGCTTAGGGGAGCATCTATTCACCAAGACCCCCCAGGGGAGGACAGGAAATAATGGGCATAAGCTGATTGAAGGTCACTTCAAGATAGACATAAGGAAAAACTTTACAAGCGGAGTGCCGAGAGTTTGGGACAGACTCCCAAGGTGCCCATCTTGCTGGGATCATTTGATTCCAGCAGTCTTCCTACCCACATGCAGGGGGACTCAGCCCAATAATGATTATGAAACTAAGAATAAAGTAGAAAATCTTTTAAAAGGTTCTGCTGTCCAGGATAATGGGAAATCAGTGGACAGGAAAGGCCCTTAGCTGTTGTGCATGTGTATATGTTCATGCATACACTGATGTACTGAATGGATCTTGTTTCGGTTTATATTTACAAGAGAAACCCAGCAGTGATGAACATGATTATTTCCAGTTCCACGGATAAGTTTTTTTTCAACTCTGAGACTGATAATGACAAGTGAAAGGAAATATCTGGTCCCTATAACTGTTCCCAACCCTATGATTCAGTTCTATGCTATTATTCTGCTTTGACTTGTGAAATCATCTAGCTGGCTTATGAGAAGAATTACTCTCTGAACCAATTAATTTACTTCAGAATAGTGAGGATGCAGTGACTTTCATTCAATCAGTGCATTTTTAAAAGATGTAATATAGCTGTGATAGCCATAAAAACAAGAGCCAGATTGTTCCATGCATATCTGATCTGATCCTTTTCCATTTCAGATCGTATACATGTGAAAGTTCAGCAAAGTGGGGAAAGAACAGCAGTGTGGTAACAGCATTACTCACTTCTGTGCCTGGCTGCATCTTCTCTGCTCCTGTTATACAGAAATACAGTCTCTTCTGAAGCAAAAAAGAAATTATCAGTGCTTTGACAGAATAAAACTGAAATACATCTTGTTAATTCCACTGGAATAAATTTTAGAATACCATCTCTGAGAGAACACCTTATAGCAGTGGCCCCCAACCCTGCTGGCCTGTGGGTAACAATACTGAATAAATAGTGTGCTTGTGGGCACCATCATACTTTTCACTGCTTGTCAATCTCACTTTTAACTTTTTGATTTTTGAGGCTGTGAGCAACATTGATGCGTCTTTAAGGCAACTAGCTACCCATAAGCCAGAGGTTGGGGACTATTGCCTTACAGAGTGCTGGTATCAGCATGTTTCTAATCTTTTCAGATCTAACACAGTGAAAATGACACTTGTGAATGTAGCTCCATTTCACTCTTGCCCTTTTTTTACCATTTCAAGTCCATTGTAACTGATACAAACACTTTTATAAAATGTTAATTATGAAATTATACTGTGCTATGTACCCATGATCTGAGGTGACAGAATGATTAAGAGATCTATCTAGCTATCTTCTCTCATACTTTTACTCTTTTTATGTGCATGTTTCTCTCCTTGTCTCAGTCAGGGAATTGGAAAGTGGCATATTTATCCATGTTGTTATATCTCTGTTAAAAGGCATCATTTTATTTGTGAAATGCATTTCCTATTTTCCTTTCTTAAGAATTTATGCTATTGAACTAAAGCAAATAGATATGAAAAGAAGGTTGCAATTTGTCAAATTTCCAGTTTTATAGAGGCTTCCATGAAGCTTCAAAGGCATTTTAGTAAACTAATGATGCCTACACACATTTAAATAATTTGGAAGAATTCTCCCAGTTTTGTTCTCCTGATAGAAAAACTTCTGCAGAGCCTCATGTAGAGACATTCAAATGCTGAGGCCCTGAAAAGGGGGAAGCTTGCAGTCAGGGTGAACAGGATGGGAAGCTGCGCACACATCTCAGCATGCTCTGTAGGTTTCCTTAGTTTGCCCGGTGACAGATTGCAGCAATGGATAGAGCAGCCCTGATTGGCTGACCCAGACTATCTGTGGTCAGCCTGTGTTTCCTGGCAGTACAATGTGAGCATTGTGAAGGGGGATTATTCAAAATACTGAAATATACAGGCTTCCAAAAGGCCATCTCTCCACTACTCCACTATGCATTTTCTCCCCATGGAGTCACCTACAGAATTGAAATCAAAGTTGTGAACCCAACATTCAAACTTGCAAAAAATGACTTCACATAATCTGTGGAACTGCCTCCTTCTATGAAACTATAATGTCCAGTCACTGCTACAGCCCATTGGTACAATAGAACGGTCAACCACAAGGATAAGACTCACGAGTGCTGTGGACAGAACTTTCTTTGACCAGCTGACCCAAGACTGTTCATTTCAGTACCAGAATTCATCAGAAAAAACAGAAACTTCACTACTTTCAAAGGAAAATGCAAAATGCATCACTTGATATAGTATCCCCAAACTAAAAAGAAAATGAAAAATCATATAGGAGGAGGAAAGTGGGGGAGACAATTTCAAAATACATCATTCATGAAAAGTATTCAGATGCTGATCTGATGGACATGCTATAAAACTGTTAGGTTGGTTTTATACCTACTTATCAGTTAAGTAGTAGCTAGAATAGTAGGTATTGAATTTTATCAGTGACCTGTATGAATTAAGTTTGTTAGATTTTTTTGTAAGCCACTCAGAGCCTCTCTGTTGGTAAGGGTGGCATATAAATCGAATCAGTCAGTCAATCAGTCACTCCAGTTTTTATGGGCAAATCTCTAGATTATTACAACAATCATTTAGTAGGGTTGGAATATTGCTGTACCTGTGATGGTTCAGGGAATGTATGAGGGGCAAAGACTTTTGTGGTATCCTGTATCAGACCATAGATGGGAGAGCTATTGGACAAGCTTCCAGAAATGAAGTGTCCTTCCTCGGCATCATCACACTTGACATTAAGGGTACGGGTACATTTCCTCCAGGCAGTATACCCTGCCCACTAGCTCCACGTATGCTAGTTCCCAGAAATGAGGGAATATGGAGCTACACTGAACACATACCCATAAGCACGGCCAGGGCAAAGAGCTCCAAGGGTGTATGCTCGCAGCCACTCTAAGATAGCTGCACTTCCTCATTTCTTGCATTTAGTGCATGCAAAGAAGGAATGAGTGGGTAGGGCAGAGGTGTAGTGTAACAACATCTGATTGATGTCTTGCTGGCTGTCTCAGGAGGGAAAGCCAGGAGTGAGTGTGCCATAGAGAGCAGGGCTCAGTCATCGTTGAGAGGCTGTATGTTTTACTTTTGCTGCATGTTTATTTCCTATTACACTAGAAGGAGAACAATCAGCAATCATTCAGGCATTTTCCACCATCATTAAATTTATCCAGAAACTTTTGTGATTGAAAATGGGGTTTCCAGGGACCAACACTTTCATGAATACTGTAATATACTATAGATCTTCACCAGAGGGAACCAAAAAGCCCTTTGTAATTCAGATATCTGCCAGAATGAGGAAAGCAGGATATATACAATGATATACACAGGAACTTCATCTAAATGGAATGGAGTTGCTTTTACTATTAGAATGAATCATTCTAGTGATTTTTTAGCACAAAATGAACTAGCAGGAACTCTCTGAGTAGCAATATAAAAAGTGCTGTTAATTCTCTTATGCAAAGTAAACCCACCTCACTATCACCTGTCTACTTATCTAGTTGAGGAATAACCACTCAACCCTTTTAATAAGAGCTGATTTTGGCAGTATTTTGTTATCTGTATCTCTAAAGATGCATAAAACTACAAAGGTCTTATATGCATATATCTGCAAAAGACCCTGGCCCAGTCCCATCACAAATGCACAGGGTGCAGTTTATTGTTTCAAGGGAATGGTCAGAGTGAAAGACCCCAAATTAGCCACCTTAATCTCTTCGCATCTTCTCCTTTAGGAAATGCTGTCTAATCATTTCCAGGTTGCCATTAGGCATACAAGATTGAACAAGGAACATCTACTCTGGTCTTCTGGTTGATGTCACATCTGGAATTCAGGCCATGTGCAGAAGTCCCATACAACTATTGGCTATCAATGCTAGCCAGCCTACAAGCAGTAATGCTACAAGGCTTCTGCTGCCATGTACATGTGAGGGAGAGGAGATCACCATCCATAATTTACTTGCTTACCAGAAGCTGCAAAGAATTTAAGAAAGACTATTCAGAGGTGGAGAGATCTCCTGGTAAGGAAATTTGACACATTTTCTCCGGACCACTTTTGAATGGGATTTTCAAACTTGTTGCGGGACCATTGAAAACAGAAAACAACACATGTCCATTGAACTAATACCGAGTCAATCTGGACAAGGAATATAAGAAGAAAGCACTACACAGCTAACTCAACAAATGAAGATACTGCTGCTACCCAGAGGCAATTGTAGCCAAAACTACCAGCTGCTCTGTGTGAAGGAGTCAAGAATGCAGCCGGCATAAAGATAATGCAATGCTGTGATTGGTCTGGGTGGTGTAGCAACCTGAATGGGCATAGGAAAATCTAGAAGTCTGGCACATGGAAGAGGCTCTGTATCATCAAAGGTGAAAAATGCTGGCCAAAGTGATTAAGGAAAAGGGTATGTTACTAGGGCTGTGTGAAGCTTTGGTCCCTGATTCAGTTCAGCAGGGATTCAGCCCGATTCGGTTACTGAATCTCTGAATCCGAATCGAATCAGAGGACCTTTAATCTCTCTGACTCAATTCAGAACCCTCCAAATTGATTCAGAGAGATTTGGACGGATTCAGTGATTTGGATGTAGATACAGCTTTAAAAGTTTTTTCTGTATACCTCTAGGTAGCAGGGGCTCTGACTGCTGTGGTTCTGGGGCAGATGCAGTGTCCCACCGAAGCATGATGGACACACCAGTGTGCTCAGCAGCAGACCCAGAAGCGGACCAGAAGTACTTCTGGGTCCACTGGGAAGTGACTGGTGCTTCCTGGGTCTGGGGGGGCACCCAGGGTTCCCCTGTGGCTGATTGCTGAGCTGGGGGAGGGGAGCCCCAGCACACTCCCTGGAAGACCCAAAAGTGGACCAGAATTGGTCACAAGTCGCCCCTGCTATCTCAAGGTATTTAGAAAAAACTTCTAAAGCTGTGCTTGTGTCCAAGTCACTGATTCACCGAATCAGCATCAAATCTTTGGATTTGGCCAAATTGAATCGAGGACAGTGATCTGAGTCAATGGATCAAATCACTGTCCCTGATCTGGGCCGAATCCGAACCCAAATAGAATAGGGCCTATTTCACACATCCCTATTTATTACAAACATGCAAATGTTTTTGTTTTTGGGGGGGCAGGGGGTTGGCCATACATAGTTCTGCAGTCTTGTGCTAATAGTATTTGCATAAGGGGGTGTAGTGATAATAATAGAATATTTTTCAAGGTGTGCTCAGAAACCCAAAAGAGACAGAACTTGGCTAACCCACAAAGAGCAAGGATGCTGAGTGGAATCCCAAGTATGGGGATGGGGATGGGGATGGGTCTGTACCTATCTATAGCAGCTAGGCCAGGAAATCTAAAAAGGGACAATAAGTAGAAGAATAAAATTAATGGAGTGACCTGGATGTTGAAATAATCACATATGCTTTGCTAATTAAACTGCTTTAGCAGCCACTTGCTGAATAATATTTTTATCATCTCTAGTTTCTTGTTTCTGTGGAGTGGCTGGTTGGGAGCTGCCCTGTCTGACTCCCTTGCTGCTAAGCAGCATTCACTTTTATTGCTTGTTCCCTGCCTAAGTGTCTCCAACTGGTGTTCATCACCCAGAGCAAGATCTCATCACTGATTTTGAGATTTCCAAGCACTCCCATTCTGTAGTAGCTGTGGGGACAGCACCTGGTAGCTTTTCTATTGCTGCTGTTTTCTTCCACTCCATTACAGATCTGCTCTCTGTTTGTATGAAGTAAAAGATAAAGGTAAGTTACTATAGTATTAGTCTTTCCTGCTGACTGGATACATTCTCTCCATAAGCCCCGTTCCTGCGAATTTAAGATAATTTTCATTCCCCATAGTCATCTACAGTACAAATATATGAAAAATATGGTCAGGAGATTGGAAGGTGTTACCTGGGAACCATGGGATAAAAATAAGAAAATAAAATTATAGGCTGAATTTTGGGAAGAACTTCCCAACATCCCTTCTCAAAGGAGGGAGTGGAAGTTCTATCATTTGGGATTGTCACAGAGAACTCTGGTGTCCTGTGCCTGGAGAGGAGAAAACTGCTAGGGAAGGAGCCCTAGCAGTGGCTAAGCAGCACAGCTGAGGATTGCTGGGGCAACTAATGGGTGTCAGCTGACCCTAAGAGGGCAGGGCCTGGCCCTTATAAAGCCCAGAGCCAGAGCCAGGTTGGGGGTCCTCTGCTGGCAGCCAGAGGAGCAGGAGCTCTGAGAGAGAGACAATGTGAGAGTAGCTCACAAGAACTCCAGAGGCTGGAGCAATGATGTTGTGGCCTAGCCAAGAGGCTTTTGGTGTGGTGGCCGGGTGCCTTATGTTTGTTATAACCGGAGGCTTGTGTTTGTGTTGTTGTTGTTATGACCGGTGGTTTGGGCGAGGCTATAAGGGTTTGGAGGAGGCCTCAGGGGAGCCCCACAGTAGTGCAGGGGATCCTGGCGCCCATGGGGGCGTAGCGTTCTTGTAGGCACCAGAGAAGGCGTAGTGAAGCGCCAGTGAGGGAGCAGCAGCACGGGGGTGCGGAGACCCCAGCCCCAGAGAGGGGGGGGCATTTGGTGGGGGGGGGCGACACTGAGAAGCCGAAGAGGGGCACAGTCAATCCCAAGAGGGGCATTATTTGAGAAGCCCAAGAGGGGCAGCATGCGGAGGCCCAGAGCAGGCACACACAGCCCCAAGGAGGGGGCTATTTTACAGAGAAGCCCAGTGTGGGCATTGGGAGTCCCTGAAAGGAGGCTGCATTTCTTTGGAGACCCAAGTTGGGCATAGTCAGTCCCAAGGAGGAGGGGCAATGCTGAGGCCCTAAATAGGGGGCAGCATATTGAGGAGCCCAAGAGGGGCATTATTTGAGAAGCCCGTGAGGGGCAACACTGGAAGGCCCAAGAGGGGCCACACGGGAAGCCCAAGTTGGGCATAGCCAGCCCCAGGAAGGGGGCCATTTTATTAAGGAGCCCAAGGTCGGGCATTGGGAGTCCCCAACTGGGGGCCACAGTCATTAGGGAGCCCAAGTTGGGCACAGTCAGCTCCAGGAGGGGGAGCAACATTGAAAAGCCCCAGAGGGGGCATGACAGGCACCCAAAGGAGGGGTGCCAAATACTGGGAGAGGCAAGCCCCAGGGAGGGGGCAGGAGAATTGAGGAGCCCAAGTAGGGCGAGGATTAGGAGGCCTGGTGGGGGCACAGCAAGCCCCAGGGAGGGGGCAGGAGATGTAAGGAGTCCAAGGGGGACACAGTGAACCCCAGGAAGGGGGGCAGCATTTGAGAGGGCCTGGAAAGAATGGGAAGGGGCCAAGATAGGAAAGAACATGTTGACATCAGCGAGGCTTGGGCTGCAGTATTGGGGAGGAAGGAGCCGCAGACAGCGCCCCCTAGTGGAGGGGGCAGTACGAGTAGAAAGGGCAGCCTCCCACTAATGAACCAATTAACAGCAAAGACGTGGCAGGCGAGTAGGCGGGCGGTTGCCCAGAGACAGGTGCGGGGGTCATATTGAGGGCGGCCTCGGTGCGCCCTGTCACAGGGACATTTGAAAGCATATTGGTGACTCTACTTGAGAAGAAACCATCCTTTAGTGGCTGATGAGAGTTTATCACTATGACAACTGTGACTCATCCAGGTCACACAGTGTATGATGGCTCAGATACTGAACTCAGAAATCATGAGTTGTGGTTTTCAAATATGATTATCCATTTCAGGTGCCTCAATGTTCCTGGTTATTCTATAATACCACACATAATAAAGTCACGCAAGGGAAACATACTGAAAGATCAAGTTATGGAAATTTACTGTTGTTATCTTGAGAGTTTCTTTGTTAGAGAATGTCATAACTACTATCTCTATTCTGCTTTTGAAAATTTTGAATATTGTATCACCATCCAACATTATTCCACCTCTCCTTCTAAAATGCTAGAATTATTTTTTTCTGAGGAAAAGCTTTTTGGGGAAAACTGAAGAAGTCAAAGACCAGACTAAAAGAAAGAGGAGATATTCCCCCATACAGGTAGATTGTAAAACATTAAGGCAAACTAATGTTGGATTGTTCTGTGGGAGACCTAATTTAAGACTTTACTTGTTGCATGACTTAGTTTACTCAAAAAATCTCATTTTTGTTCCAAATACATTGTTAGGAAAAATACATTATCAAAATTATAGAAAACTTGTTTTCAATTTTGAGTCTGGCTGCTCCTCATGTGTTTCTAAGTATAGTCTGGAGATTTACATAACATCTGGAGCAATAGAAAAGTTCTCAATATATCCCCTCCACAATCACCATCATTTTGCATGTGGCAGGACTGCAGGAGGAATTTAAAAATGCCAGGCCAGCTTTTTGATATTTTATGATAAGGAGATAGAAAAGTCATTCCTTTTTCAACTTTAGCAAGTCTTCAGCCTACTCCCTCAACAATTCACATTCTGTTTCCCTAGATAAAATACAGTTGGTCAAATATATCCCTAGTGAAGTCCACTAAAATCAATGGAATTTTCTCAGGGATGAATTTGACCTCAAATGGATTAATTAATTTTAAAGCTACATAACATTAATTCATTTTAAGGAAACAATAATTTTTGTATAATCCTTTCTCATCTCATATCCATTGAATTTCACCCTGTAATTTCTCCTTCAAGCCCAGTGATGCCTGGTTGAGCAGTAACCTCTTTCAGAAAGGGGTACAGTCATGACTTAAGACTATAATGGTAAACATGGAGAATCCACCCTATCCCATGGTAAGAGATCCACAGTACCTGGTAGCTCCTTACTCATTTCTTGTCTTATCTCTTGAAGTGGTAGAATTTCACACATGATAATTCCATACCTTGCTACTTTCTCTTGTACTCTCTTCCTACTCCTTTGGATGCTTTTGACTTATAACCAGGGGTCCAGGTTTTCCATTTGCCATGGAAAACCACAATAAAACTCAACTTTTCTCATTTTAAGGAGAAAAACCTGGATTTTCTCTTTTTAAGGAGAAATATGAAAAATGGCAGGTTTCTGCATTCAGGCTGGCAGAGTTCTAGCCTGCAAGAGGCTGAGAATGAGAAGAAGGCAATGAGGCATGAAGCACAGTGTTCATGTGTGTGGGAAAGAGTGGAAGTGAGGGAAGGAGTTAGGCAGGGCTGGGGATGGGGTTGCTGCCCAGCTGGGGTTGGGCTTGGGGGCCAGGGCCCAAATGCATAGCTGCAGGGCCCAGGTGGGGAGTGGGATGGAGCTGTGGATGGCTTGTCCAAAGGGGGACGAAACTGGCTCCCTGCCACTTTGGAGACTACCAGGCAGGTGTGTGGGGCATATGACCCCTGGATTTGTGCATGGGGAGGGAGAGATGTGGGATGCCTGCTGAGGGCTCAGGGCTTCCTGCCCTGCTGCCCTACTCCTGGAGCCTCCATGGCCCAGTGGACAGGACCTGGAGTGGCAGAGTGGAGCAGGGTTGGAAGGCTCCTTGCTGCTGCTGGGAGTCCTGCGCCACCATGGCAAGGCACCCCCCACCCATCCAGCAGCAGCAAAGGCACAACTCCATGCCATCACTCCTGCTCCTGCCTGGTAGATACAGGGCGGCTTGACATGATGACATGGGGCTCCTGGTGGCAGCACCGGTTCTCTCCATCATGCTTTGCCCTCCCATACTGAGTCCTGCCTGATGGATCATGGAGTCCCAAGTGGGGAGGGTGGCAGGGCGAGTAGCCCACAGCAAGAAGCCTGCAACCACCCTCCCCCCATGGGCTCCACTCTAGCTGTGCCACCTTTGAGGGAGGGGGCATCAGGCTCTGCACTGCTGCTGCAGCTGCCACCTCCTACAGGCAGCAGCTGGGCTAAGGAGCTGCTGGGTGTGCAGGGGCCAACAGACCCGGGTCCCTGGCTCCATAGTCCTGGCAGCTGGAGTCCCCCTCTGGCAGCAGGGGCTGTGGGTTGGGAGTGAGTGGCACTGGCAGCTCTAATTTTCCATGATATAAAACATACAATCAAACTCCAAACTTTTTATGTGTTTATAATATATTTTTTATAGTAATTGAGGCACTTGGTTGGCTTCCAAATTGCTTTAAAATTGTAACTACATCAATAAAACATTGCGTTTGTGAGCGAGTGCCCATCCTGGGTATCCGAGTTTCAGGTAGCTCCCCCCCAATTCCCGCCTGCCACGACTTGATCTAAATGAGATTTGTGGTGGGGGGAGGAATAGTTGTTAGATACCTGTAGCCCGGTAATAACCACATGGGTCAGAACTTCATTGCAAGTGCTTTATTAAAGTTAGTCTGGCTTTCTCTCTCTCTTTTGACTTGGATTCCTCGATCTTGTCATGGGATTCCCATGGTCTGCCATCTGGGAGTAACACAGGGTCACTGGGTTGCCTGTTACTCAATAACCAGTCCTTAACACGGCCAATTAACAGCTGTTTGCCACCGACATTGGGATTCCCATTGGCTGAGGCTTGTGCCAGCTTCTAAAGCCTGGCTTAGTCAATTTCCTATCCTCTTCTGCAATAATCAGCTGTTAACAAGGCAATTAACAGCTGATTGATGCTGATACTGGGATTCCACCCCCTGGCCGCGGCTTGTGGACCCGGAGAACTACAGGTCTGTCAGTTTCACCTCGGTCCCGGGAAAGATATTTGAGAAAATTCTCAAGGCTCATATCTGTGAGGGACCGGCAGGAGACTTTATGCTGAAGGGAAACCAGCATGGTT
>JAGPOW010000304.1:71418949-71451853 GCA_030014935.1 Caiman crocodilus | reverse complement strand
GTGACCCCAGCACTCGTTCCTGCCATTGGCAGGGGGTCAGACTAGATGGCCTGCTCTAGGCCCCTTCTGACCCTAGTTACTATGAAACTATGAAGCATGGAGGAAGGGAGCTTGGCCTGGCCCCAGACAGGTCCCACAGGGGAGAAGGGGCATGACCCAGCCCTGAAGTAGCTGCACAGATGGATGGAGCATGGTCCAGCCCCACAGGAGGAAGGAGATGTGGCAGAGGGCAGGGGGCATGGTTCAGCCTTGGGGGGTGGGGGAATGGAGAAGAAGGGGGTGTGGGCTGGCCCTGAACAAGCTGCCCAGGGGAAGAGGTATGGCCTGGCTCTGCAGGGACATGGGGGTGCAGCCCAGCTCCAACCCAGCTGAGCTGAGGGAAGGGGGAGTGGTCTGGACCTGATCTGGTCATGCAGGGGAAGGATTGTGGGCTGATTTCAACTCATCCCGCAGAGTTTGGGATTTTGGCAGAGGGGAGTGGTGGTAGCACTGGCACTACTCTCCTGCTGCCAAATTTCCTGACCTATGGGGAGTTCCATGGGCTGGATTCCAAGGCTTGGCTCATGAACCAGAGTTTGAGCACCTCTGTTTTAGTCCAAAATCCCCTGAATATGTTAAGGATAAAATGAAAAGGCCCGGAGGCAGGTGAAAGGGTGCACTAGTGCCTTTGCAACCCTGTTGATTTCTGGTCTACCCAAAGTTTAAAACCAGCTGTCCAGTAATGGCAGCAGCATTTCTAGTCGGGCAGTGCTGAAGTAGTCACTTGATTTCATGGCTCATTATGATTTACCTGATCCCTTCTAAACTCTTAATTCCACAGGTGTTAATGACCCTCTCTTCTCTTTAATGGTTTTGATGTTCCAGTAATCAAACTAGACTTTCTTCTGCAATTCTGCTGTTTGGCTGCTCCTGGTAATGAAACTTCTATTTCACAGCCCCGTGTATATTTTTTAATTCATTCCAATGACATTATATTTGTTTTAGCTTCCATCTTATACTGAATAATACATCCCTAGAGTATCAGTAAAGCTTCTAGTTCATTTTTAACTGGAGAAAAATCTATGTTGTTTTATATGTGATGATGCACCTCACCTACTGCATTCCCCTTTGAAAATTCTAGATCTGCCTATGAAAGGGCTCATCTGGTTTGTTTTCCCTCCCAGACTTCCAGGGAAGATCAGGTAGAATATGGTCTGATTTGTTGCACTGTTTTTTGTTTGTTTGTATTGTTTCATTTTTGAGAAGTGTTGGGTTTTTGTTCATGGTTATAGCTGTTTCCTTTCTGTGCTTTCAAGTTGAAAGGAATCTGTATTTATACAATGTAAATAAATATATATTGAATACCTTCCCACACTAGGCTTGGACCTAGTCCCTCTTATTCTTCAGAGTGTATTTAACAGAGTTTTACATTTAACAAGAACAAAAAACTTTATGCAAACCTAAGAGAAGAGAGGCATTAAAAGCTCAGATGTAGCCATGTATCTTCTCATAAAATCCTGCAAAGTAGGAGAGAGAGCTCACAGTGCTTTTGACTTATTGATTGTAATCTACAGTGAACTGACAGAACTTTGTTGGCCTGCAGTGAACCTGATGTTAAAATGTTGAGAAGTAAAGGAAAGAGATACAGAAATGTCTCCTTTAACTGTATTCTTTGCAGAGCTGTGTTAATGCTTATGCATTTCTCCTACTTCTCACTCTATCAGAATTTCTTTGCTTTTTCTCTACTATAGGAGCAAACCAACCTGCTGATATGGAAGTGAAATACCATATTTACTAAGTGACTGTGATTATAAAATGGTCCACCCATAATTAAATTAGCTATATGGAAAATTTATAAATTTGTTGTAATTTTCCAAATGTAGAATCTAATTATTGGAGATTTGCTTTGAATTTCTCCCCCTCCACTGCTCCAGAACTAAAAATAAATCTGGGGCATCAGGTAACCCCTTTGCTCTCTACTTCCCTCAAACGTTTTCCCTTGGCAGCCCCTTCCCCCTCTCCTTACTGTCAGACACTGCTCTCCCTGAGCACATGGAAGTGAAAAACAAATTTGAAAACAACAACCTTGAAACTAAACCTGACTACAACAAATTGCGTATAATACCCATACACTTAGTTCATCCAGAATTGATGCAGTTTACCTGTTTTGAAACTGCTGCAAGTTTTAGCATGGGTACTCCATAAATACATTCTTAAGCAGCACTTCTATACCTACTTGTATACGGTACAAACTATACATGCCATTAGCCCAAATCCAAAAGTCTCATGATTTGCCATCTAGTTTACTGGGCTGGACCCCAGTAGAGTTAACAGCATTAAAAGCCATAGTGACCCCATAGCTCAGCACTGCTCAGTGTATACTACAGATATTATCCACAAAGGGTTCATGTGCTAATTAGCCACCCTGTGCATTACTGAAACCAGGTGTCTTGTTCGTGTCATGAGTCTTGGGGTCCTCTAAAAATTTATATGCAGATGAAGCACAGGGCAACTTGGTCTGGTCCCAACTCATCCAGGGTGGGCCACACTAGTCATATGCAGGAGGCTGAGACGGGAGCAACAGAGGAATTCTGAGTAAGCTGTTTGGGGTCCCATTCAGTAATATTTGCCAGACATTTAAGGCTGGTTAAAAACAGGACCCAGTGGAAATGGGAAAGAGAGGCACAGCTTAACTGTGGGAGCAAAGAGTAAGTTAAAATGTATACAATGTAGTGGCTCACCATGACTTAAAGAGTCAGCACTGAAGAGGAATGAGTGCAATGGGCACTACCATATATCTTACTAAGAGGGGTTATTCTAACCTATCTTTGTGGTAAGTTACCATCAGTATGTTTGCCCAATATGGGTCATGTTTTTTATAGTCATGTTCAGTATTGGCTGCATCTAATCAACTTTATTGTTGGTTTCCATTACTGAGTACATGCTGCTTTTGGCAGCACTTTCATAATAGATAATGTATTAAGCAAGGTTTTCTTGTATGCTAATGTAAGATGAGAGTTTTCATCCTGTAGCAGGGCACTAAGGTGCCTGCTACTTGTGGAGCTGGAATAGCTACTCAGGTGTTGGTTGCTAGGGCGACCAGAGGAAGCCAGTGAAACAAACCTGCTAGCGGTTAGCTGACTGGAAGGGGCAGGGCCAGGCTCCCATTTAAACCCCAGGACTAAGGCCAGGGAGGCAGTTCCCTGCTGGCAGCCAAGGGGGAAGAAGTTCTGCCAGAGTGAGTGAAGGGAAGAGGTTGGAACTACATGAGCAGCTCCAGCAACTGGTGTGGGATGGAGCAACCCGGGGGGGTTGAATGAGATTTTAGGCGGACGGTTTGTAGTTATGTTATAGCCCAGGGGCTGGTGTTTTGTTTGCTGTTACACCAGAGGTTTGGGTGAGGCTATTAGGCGTTGGAGGAGGAGGCCTCATAGGGGACCTTCGGCAGTGTGGGAACCCCAGTCCTGGAGAGGGGGCAGCAAGAAGCCCGGAGAAAGGCGCAGACCCCAGCGCCAGTGAGGTGCGATCTTAAAGAAGCCGGGGAGCTCTGGTGCATCTGTGGTGCAGCTTTGTGTTGGTAATGTTTTGGGGTTTTTTTTGTGGTCTGGGAGGCTGCGAGCTTGGGGGTCATCTCCTGGTTTTGGGTTTGTGGTCCTCTCGCTGTGGGGCTGGCGCCTGGGCCTCTGGGCCAGGCTCCAGATTGGAGCAGGAAAAGGGACCACAGGCCTCAAGACAATAAAAAAGGCTAGAGCCTCAGAGTCGAGTACTGTTTAGTGGGTTTAGACAGGGAGGCTTAGCTAGAGAAAATCAGAGGTCAGTCCCACATAGGGGAAAGGCCCCAACATACCCAATACAAAAGACAGCCTCCCGCTATCAAGAACATCATCATCATTTCCTTCAAGATGTGTCAGGTGAGTATAGGGTGGGACAGAAGGCTCCAAGGGCACCCCATGCAAGGCATGGAGTACTAGGAAGATGGCACCGGGAAGGGCCACCTGTTACATGCCCCCATGTTGACTGCGGGGGAAAACCCCTTATCTTATATTTAAGTAAATATGGTAGATTGTTGGTGGAGAGGAGCTTATACAATGTTTCCTGCTTTACTTTTGTGTGCCTCAGGCATTTGATTTGATGCAATATTTATGACTTCACACATTTTCTTTGCATACATTGAAGTCAAACTTAATTTCTGTTGGAAAGATGCCATAGCAGGAATCAATAGTCAGTCTTCTACTAATTTATAAAAGTGACAAGGTTCAATGAATTATTTTAAACTAAAGCACATATGGTAGATGTTATATGCTAGATGGAGGTAGAGTTATACTTGTCTTCCTCAGTCAGTTGGAGGCTGATAATATTTATTCATTCCTTCCCAGTAAATCTGAAGATGTTAAATTATTCTATCACTGAAAAACAGGAGTCCTGCAGCATTCTTAAGCAAGCAGCACTGTCTAGAGTTTACCTAATAGGGCACATCCAATGATAGAACAATAGAAAAAGAGTTGGATTTTCAGTTTGGATTAGGTAACTTCCAAAGAGGTAGATCCTCACCTGAGCTTTATCAGCAGCTCTTGATTTTGGAAAACTGGGCAGGAAAATTTATGACCATCCCAATCAGAGGTATAACAGGACAGTAGTGGTGTTGGGATACTGGGGTTCTACAGCAGCTGCAGCAGTTGCTGATTTTGCAGCCTCCATCCCCAAGTGGGCACCTGGGGATGCAATTCTGGTTGCTCCCCACACCTTAGTTATACTGCTGATTCCTATTCCCATCATGAAAACCTATGTGCACAGTGTTTTCTCTTTCTCCATAGTATTTTGGTATTTTCAGGTCCTTACAGAATATGTAGTACATAGGCAGGTCTAGAAATAAAAATATATATTAAACTATCCAGACCTTTTTCACCTCTGGAATATTCTCAGAGTTTAGGTTGTGTTGAGTTGGAGTTTTGAGTGATGGCTCTTATTGCTTGTATCTAACATACTCTTCTTTTATTCAGTCTTATTTTATTCACTTACCATTAGATGCAATAGCTGCTTAAATACCCAGGTCTCTTATATGTTTAAATTAGTTTGTAGATGCCATTTGCAGTCCTCCAGTAATAAAGCAAATTGAATAACATAAGGCAGACTAATCAGAAAATGCTGCTCTCCTGTCTTCAAGGCCAGCCATCTCTTTAAAGAATCCATAAGAAAAAAAAATAGACCAGGCCTAGAGACTTGTACACAAAGTTCTACACCTCTCAGTGAAAAATTACTTACTTATTCAGTACCTCTTGAAAGCACTTATTAAAGAATAATACAAGACTTTCCCAGAGCACTAGCATGTGCCAGAGAATAGATTAATGGGTGGTAGGCAGTCAAACCACCTGCCTTAATTTCTGAACTGATAATTTGTTAGGATTTTAAGAAATCATTGAATTAATCTAATTTTTCACTGACATAAGTGCAGAGCCTCAGACTTCTCTTGCTTTCCTGTATCGCATAGAAAAACAACAGGAAAATATCCTGAGCCACAGGATTCTTGAAACATCTGAAGTTGCAGTGTGAGTCTTGCTGTCATAATTGGCCCCTGACATAGCAGTAACTGGTGAGTCTTAAACAAAGAGGATGGAAGATTACTGGAAATCTAAGAAGTTAAATTGCCCATCATTTGTGAAGCTGATGCACCTCACTAATCCTTACTGATTATTAATGAGTTTATATACATGTAATTATCTGCCAAGAACTGGCAGAGGCCACATGAGCAAAGGACATGGTCATCATGAGCAACTTCAATTATCCAGATCTCTCTTTCTTGGGAGGAACACTCAGCCAAGATAGATTGGTTGTGTCCCTTCCTGATCTGCATTGAAGAGCTTTTCCTGACTCAAGATGTGCACAAAGCAACCAGAGGTAATGCTATTTTAGATTTGGCCCTGGCCAAGGGGGATGACTTGGTGACCAACTTAAAAATAGAAAGTAGCGTGACAGTGACTATGAAATCCTCATGTTCACTGTCTGTTGCAAGGTAGACAAATTAAGTAGCAGGAAGTTGAAGTATTGGATTAAAAAAAATGCAAATTTCAACCAACTCAGGTCACTAGTAGGGAAAGGGCTGCAGGACCAGGGGCCAAAAATGAAACAAGTGCATGAAGAGTGGTCATTCCTTACAGACATGATTCTCAAAGCACAAAGGAAGTCCATTCCCACATGGAGGAAAGTTAACAAAAGGATTGGGAAGCTCTCTTGTCTAAACAGGGATATCATAGTCCTCTTAAGAAAAAAGAAAGAGGCATACAAACAATAGAAGCTTGGGGCATGCCCCAAGGAAGACTATACAACAAAGGTCTGCACTTGTAGGGATCAGAGTCGAAGGGCTAAGGTGGCAATTGAACTAAAATTAGTGACAGGAGTCAAGGACAACAAGAAATTCTTCTTTAGGTATGTAGGGAATAGGAGGAAAACAAATGGGGGTGTGGGCCACTGCTCAACAACTCAAGACACCACTGCTCAACAACTCAAGACAGCTGGTTACCGGCACTCAGGAGAAAACTGACTCCTGAATGATTACTTTGCTTCACCAGGCCAAGGGCAAAAATCATGCCAGAGTGGGTACAGAAGCAGCAGAGTAGGAATGACTGCCTTCTACTATTGCCATAGAACTGGTATGTGATCATTTGAAAAAATTAGATGCATATAAATCAGCAGGACCAGATGAACCTCCTCTGAGGGTGCTGAAGGAGTTGACTGAAGTCATTGTGGGACTGCTAGTGAAACTTTCCAAAACTTATGGTGCTGTGGATAGGTCCCTGAGGACTGGAAGAGGGCCAATGTTGTGCCCATCTTCAAGCATGGGAGGAGGAAGGACCTGGGTAACTATAGGCCAATCAGCCGAAATTCTATCCCAGGGAAGATCCCCGAAATTCATCAAGGAGTCTATATGCAACAGGCTCACAGAAGGTAGGATGACATTCCAAAAGAACTTTGATCCAGTATCCCATGATGTTTTCATGAGTAAATTGGAGGACTGTGGACTCAACCATGAGACAGGTGGGTAAGGAGCTGGTTGTGGGGTAGTACCCAGAGAGTTCTAATGAACAGATCTATGTTGTCTTGGCAGGAAGTGGCCAGTGGAGTCCTCCAGGGGTCTATGCTTGGTTCAGTTTTCAACATCTTTATCAATAATTTGGATGTGGGGGTGAAGAGCTCACTGGCCAAGTTTGCAGATGACATCAAGTTATGGGGAAGTGTGGTCAAACTTGAAGATAGGCTGCAGATACAGATGGACCTAGACAGACTGGCAAGTTGAGCAGATCAGAATCAAATGAAATCCAACATCAAGGAATGTAAAGTGCTTCATCTGGGGATAAACCCTCCTGCTCCCCTCTACACACCTTCAGGCTTGGCAATGACAAACTGACCAGAACCACAAATGAAAGGGACTTAGAGGTAATAATAGACCACGGTATGAATATGAGCTGGCAGTGTGACGCTGTAGCCAACAGGACAAATAATACCCTGGCATGCATTAATCAATGCATCTCCAGCAAAACTAGGGAAGTGATTCCTCCACTCTACGTGGCATTGATAAAACTGTAGCTGGAGTACTGCATCCAGTACTGAGCACCATACTTCAACAAGGATGTGGTAATGCTTGAGAGAGTCCAGAGAAGGACTACCCGTATTATCAGAGACTTGCATGGCAAACCATACAAGGAAAGGCTGAGGGACCCAAGACTCTTCAGCCTGAAGAAGAGAAGGCTGAAAGGGGACTTGATAGTGGATTACTGCAACATGAGGGGCATACATCAAGGACTCGGTGAACAACTGTTCACCAGAGTGCGCTTGAAGATAACATGGAGTAATGGCCATAAACTCCTGGAAGACCATTTCAGGTTTAACATTCAGAAAAACTTCACAGCCAGTGTGTCCAGACTGTGGAACAGGCTCCCTCCAGAGGTGGTGCAATCACCTACCCTGGAAGTCTTCAAGAGGATACTGGACCATCACCTTGCTGGAGTCACCTGACACCAGTTGTCTTTCCTCTCTGGTACAGGGGGCTGGACCCAATGATCTTCCAAGGTCCCTTCCAGCCTCAAAATCTATGAAATCTATGATATTTTTGGATGTATAAGTGAGGCAAACATTGGTTATTGTATCATGGTATCTCCTGTTCAGAGTGTAGGAAGGCACTATATGTTTTGCAAGTATCTAAGAAGTTTTAACACTGTGGAACATTCTATAAATGCTCAAGTAGTTGTCCAAAAGAAGCAAGTATGTGTACTGTTTCTACCCTTACATCAGCTGTGTTCCACTACGTGGTGAAGGAGGTCCCTTCTATTCTGCTCTTGTTTTATATCCTTCAGTCACAACCAGCGGGATGAAGAAAGTGCCCACAGTGCTGCTGTTGTCCATCCCTCGGGTCAGCCACCTGCATATTCTCTGCCAGGGGAAGGCCTTGTCTATATCATCTTTGCTATCATGTTGAAAGGTTTGACTGGAAGACTACCATGGTTTGCCATTTTGTGCTTCATATGGTTTTAGCTAACCATTCTTATTGCTGACCTCCCAATGAACTTAGGATCATAGAATCATAAGAAAGTAAGGCTGGAAAGGACCTCACAATGTTATCTAGCCCTGCCCCTGCTCAAGGCAGCAGCATCCCTGATTAAACTGTCCCATCCAAGTGTCCATCTAACCTTTTCTTGAATGGCAATTCTACAATTTATGTAGGTAGTCCATTCCAATATTTGACCACACTTATAGTCAGGAAGTTTCTACTGAGCACCTGTGACAGCTGAAAAGTGTGCCTGTGTGATAAAGGTGCTTGCTGAAAGCCCTAAGAAGATTAGACCAAGTGTTTTTCTGTATTTGTTTAGATATTAAGCTATATGTTGTTGCTAAGAGCCTAATTAAACTTTAAGATGTAGTGAAGCCTTGTATAAAGTAAGGCCTAGTAAATTTAGCAAAGCCTTGAAGTAGTAAGGCCTTGTGGCGTAGTTAAAATTACCTTATCAAAGAAATGCAAGGCTTGTACTGCTAATTGGTCAGTCTAAGGACAGTTGAAGTAAAAGGAATCTGAGGGGTCATTCATTATCAGTATCATTCAGAAGCTATAAATGAGCTGGAATATTTGGAAACCATTCAGAAGGAAGAGAAAGCTCCATAAAATAATTAGTTAGCTGTTGCCTGGATCAGTAGGCCTGTGGACCTCGAAAAGCCCAAGAACTTCATCCCAGGGTCCTTTCCGGTACTCCTTTGGACAGTGTCATTCAGGGACACCTGACTTCGCTGAACTTTGAGGAAAAGAAACTTGCTGTATATCAGGCATCAGAGGGGACTGCCAATAAGTTGCCGATGCGAATTGCTTTTGTCTATCATTGTTTGTTTTGTTACTATGCATAGTTGCGTTTTTGTTACGTCAATAACTCTTTCTTACCTTTTTACCCCTGACCATATTCTCAATCCCGAACCCTCCGCAGGCGGCAGGGACAATCAGCCACCTAAATTTCCTCTGCAAAAGACAGGCCATTGCTCCTTGTCCTGTCTACTATGGCCACAGAAAAAAAGCCCATCTCCATCCTCTCTATAATCACCCTTTAGATGTTTGAAGATCTAGCAAATCCTTCCTCAGTTGTCTTTTTTCCAGACTAAATTAACCCTAGCTCTTTAAGTCTTTCCTCATATGTCATGCCTCTCAAGTCAAAAATCATTTTTGTTGCTGTACTGGACTCTTTCTAAACTCTGCATGTAATTCTTGAAATGTGGGGCCCCAAACTGAACATAGTACTCCAGGGGAGGCCTCACCAGTGCTGAATAGAGTACAAGAACCACTTCCTTTGATTTTTCAAGTGAAATCCTTCTCCACACTACTGCAGCCCAGCCAGTCATTCTCAAGTCTGTATTTGTGCACATGGTTATTCTGTCCCAAAAGCAGGACTTTGTGGTTGTCCTTGCTGAAATGCATCTGATTGATCTTAGACCATTTATCTAGTTTATCTGGGTCATCTAGTCCTACCCTCCAGAGTATTTGCAACTCCACCCAACTTGTCATCCACAGTTGACAAGTGTGCATTCAGTCCTATTCCCCAAATAATTGCTGAAGATATTAAACAATACCAGACCCAGGACAGAATCCTAGGAATTCTGTGTAACCTGGGTGGTACTCCAAAAGGTACCGCCTCTCCAACTGAAGGGATCAAAGCAGGTGCCCAAGCACTGTGGGAGGTGTAGGGACTTTCCTCACCCTATAGAGCAGAGCTAGACCACCACTGGGGACTTAACCATATACCTTTTAATGAGGGAACAATACTGGGAACAGAACAGGCATAATCAGGGGGTATAGTGAACACTACAATGACCCAAGGGACCAGGATTCAACAAAGGTTAGGCACTTACAATCATTGACAAAAGACAGGGTCAACAAAATATAAAACACAAACAGCAGAGCAAACAATACTGGTTGGGGAAATATAAAAAGGCACAAAATGTCAAAGGATGAAGAAATATAAGGCCTAGGTATCTGGAAGGGGAGAGAACCCAATGGCCCCTTTCTACTGCAAGAGGAATTTCTCCTTGTTAGCTCACTCACCCTAAGTCATCAAAACTGGGATTTGATCTTGGAGGTCCCACATGGTAGGCAGAAATACTGCCACACAGCCACCAGTGTTGATACTACTCCAAGCTACTAGGGGTCTTGACCTTCCTGGAGCCCCGGCCTCACATAAAGCTGCCTGGTCCTCTGATTGGAGGAGCTGGATGCTAAGCTGGGAACCCCTCAGGTCAGTGCTCAGATCCTTGCTGAAGCAGGGAGCCTCTCCTGCCGGCCACACGCCAGGCTGCTGAGGATCCAACTGCTGCCTGCAGGTCCTGCTCCTTCAGGTTCTTCTGGGGCAACTACTTCCACCCCATCGGCTCAGCTCTTGCCAGCTCTTTGAAGCTCCTTCCTCATGGTCCCTCGCTGGTCTCTTCCCTAAGTTCTTCCCTGAGTTAGCCATGCTGCCTCTTTTATCCCCCTTCAGGTGACCCAAGGGGCCAATCAGGAGTCATGAGGGGTGAGTCTCTGGGGCCTGATTGGTGAGGAACGGGAATCCCAAGTCCTCCAATCATCTTTTGCCCTTTCAAAACCCCTAGGCTAAGTCACTGCCAGCTAGCCCGTCACATCTACTTGATACTTCCTCTCAACAGATATTGAGCCACTGATGACTAATCATTGAGTATGATGATCCAACTAGCTATGTATCCACCTTATAGTATTTTCAGCAAGTCTGTATTTCTGTAGCTTGATAATAAGAATGTTATGGGATACAGTGTCAAAAGCCTTGCTAAATCCAAGGTATATTACACCTGCTGCTCTCTTCTCATCCACACAGCCTGTCACTTTATCATAGAAGGAAATTAGCTTGGTCAGGCATAACTTGCTCTTGGTGAATCTGTGCTGGTTGTTCCTCAGCACTACCTTCTCCTTTATGTGCTTCACAATAGATTCCTTAAGGACTTGCTCTATGATCTTTCCAGGTATTGATGTCTGGCTGAATAACTTGTAATTCTCTGGATCCTCCTTCTCTTTCTTAAAGATGTGCCTTACATTTGCCCTTGACCACAATATTTGCTCAATCATCTGGGACCTCGCCAGACCTCCATGATTTTTCAAAGAGGATGGCCAATGGCTCTGAAATTAGCTCAGCCAGTTCTTTCAGTACCCTAGGATGCATCCCATCTGGCCCTCCTGACTTGAAAGCAGCTATTCTTCTGCTACTCGAGGCTGTTTTTGTCCTTTTCTATCTTTACTGTCAGCTGCACTCATCATCTGGGAGCTTTTCCTATTTGTGAAGGCTAAAGTAAAAGCAACATTAAATACTTCATTCTTCTCAGTCTTGTCTGTGACTAGATTGACTTCTGCATTCTGTAAGAGACCTATGAAATCTCTGGTCTTCCTCTTCCTCTTGACATGCTTGTAGGATCCCTTTTATATCTCTTGCCTGCTGCATCTTAAATTGTGCCTTCCTAATTTTCTCCCGTTATGCCTGTGCAATGCTCTTACAGTCTTCCATAGTACTATGAACAAGCTTCCACTGTTTGTAGGATTCCTTTTTGAGTTTCAGCTTCTTGAAGAAACTGCTGTCTAGCCATGCTGGTATCCTGACCATTCTTCCATCAAATTGCTTGCTCTCTTAAAATGGCTTCTTTAAAGTACAGTTAGTGCTCTTGGACTACTTTTCGTCTCAGATTTGCCTTGGAGGGTATCCTGCCCACCATTTCTCTAAGTTTAAGTCTGCTTTTCTGAAACCCGGTGTCCTGATTCTGCTGCTCTTCTTCCTTCTTTTTTTTTTTTTTAAGGATCTTGAACCCTAGCATTTTGTGGTCGCTGGCCACATTTACATGAGATGTTTACTGCACAGCACTGGGCACAAATCATATCATGATACTACTGTGCAGTAATAAGCTACTGTGCAGTAAGCATCACTAAGCAACTGTGCCTGGATGCTACTGCACAGTAATGCCGGTTACTGTGCAGTCATTTAGTATTTGGCTATGCAAGTACTAATGACTGTGCAGTAATAACTGCACAGTGGGCATCTTGTGTAGTTGTGCCCACTGTCACCAAATTACATTCCACCTTCACAATCTCAAGCAATTCCTCCCAATTTGTGAGCAGCAACTCAAGAATAGTTCCTTCCCCCCCACCCCTGCCCAGTTGGCCTCTCTACCATCTGTAGCAAAACATTATCTTCAACATACATCAGAAAATTGCTGAATTGCTCAAGCTTTGCTACGTTTCCTTTCCAAGAGGTGTCCTGACTTGACTCAGAAGTGCTGTAATAGACTAACACCTGTCTGTGTAAATTAAATGTTTGTATTAGGTCTAACCATAATAGCATGGAAAAAACAATCCTGGCTTTGGACTCATAAGTGTACCTGATGTAGCTGAACAGCATTAAACAGAAAGATTTGAGGAAGAGGTAGATGATTACTATATTTGATAACTGTCTGCTGTGTAGCTACAAATCTTCTTGGTAATTTGAAAGGCTGAATAGAGGAGTAAGGATGATGCACCCCATCATTTTCCTCTAAGTCCCCACTCTGAATATGGCCTAGGAATGATTGGGGGAAAGTCATCATCCAGTTTCTGTAAAATGCTCCCGGCACTAGCACTTATTGCTGCCCTGGTCAGCAATCTAAGCAAATAAGACCGAAGAGAGGCTGTACAGGCAGAATAGTCCCACAACTTTTCTTTAGAACAAGAGCATTTGTTCCCTCATGCTTGAGCCACATCGGACATGTTCTGAAGCCATTATTTCTCTTCCATTCAGGATAACCTTTCTCTTTTCATGAGAGGTAAGTCATCCCTTTGTTGAATTCTCTTCCAGCTTTCTTTTGCTATAGTAGTCTTCTCAGAGGGCGAAGGAACTCCATGCTGAGTGAGTTGCCCTAAGTTGTAGGGAAGGCTCTGGTAGAAGTGTGTATTACTATTAATTTAATATTAAGCATATCTCTCGTTATTGTGTTACAGGCTAAAGGGTAATTAAGTTGGGGTGCAGGAGCCACAAATCAGTGGCTATAGACACTTCATTGGCCAATAATCACTTGGAAAATGAAACTGACAATTGTTTTGTAATTCATCTCCACAGATGTGGAATTAGGAGTTGAGTGGTCCCCTTACTTCCATGAGACCAAAGCTAAACTTAGGTAAGATAACATACACATAGGTTTATTTTATTTTAACCTTTTTCTCTGTCCATCATAACCCTATAAATAAATTAAAAACCCTCTTGTTTTGAAGGCAGTTCTTCTATGTCTTAACAATGTCATTTGGGTCACAAGCTCCTCAGAATAGGTTTGTTTTATGGTCTAAATCCCATTTGATCTGCTATAGAAGGGGATCTGTAACATGATTCGTCCTGTTTAAAACTGAAGTGGACTATGGGATTTTACATTGAAAGAAATAGACATACAGGCCAATCACTTGAAAAAGGTATTGATGGTGAGACTGAGAAATAGGATGGGTACAGCTCACCCCTGAACCAGTAGTTTAACTGAACACTGTTGAGCCGTAGGTATTTATATAGCTGTCTGGTTGTTTGATAGTGAAGCACAGCTAGGAGCAGCAGTTTGTTTTCTCTTTTTAGTGCCTAACAGCTGTATTTTGGATGATTTTCATTTTAGATGCAAGGATCGCCATGTTATGCTCTTGTGAGTTGTGAAGTAAACACAAACCTTTCTCACAGAAATAGTGAGAGAACTGGAATTCTTTCTGCATCCTCAAGAAAATAATCTTGCTGGGATTTGTCCTATGACAGAGAGACTGAGGTCTGTCAAGAATCTATGTTTCCTGGCAAGGGAAAATTAATAGGGATTTGAAATTGCACAAGTCTTCACTAACTCTGTGATCCCCTAAGATAGAAGCACCCCACATATGTGCATGACAAGGCACCTATAGCTAGAAAAATGGACATATAAATTAAAAATCAGTAGCCTGGACAAGTAGAGTGTTTAAGGAAATAGGCTGGATTCAGTGACAGGTAGATAGAGGACAGTAATTCTTGTACCAGAGACAAAGTCTTTTCCAATGTGGGCTGTGCTCTAGATCAACACTCCTATCTGGAACTATTGATGTAGCTTCATCCTGGTGAGCTAATGAACTCAAACACCCGAGACTTGATAAGAAGGTTTGATGGGAGATCAGGCCAGATCAGGCCAGACTTCTTTGAACACAGCAAAGGGAGACTGTGACAGAGCTGATAAAGACATGATTAAAGGAAGCTAATTTCTAGAGTTACAAGACATTTGTTTTTCTCTGTAAGTTAAGGGGAGCCATTCACACAGGGCTTTGCAAACTATTCAGATGAGGTATGTTCTCCATACTGTATCTCTCTTTTCATTTTTTGCTGTCATTGTCTCTCAGTTAAACTTTGTTTCTCAAAAGATTGATGTTGTCTGGGTAGCAGATGGCCCCACCAAGGGAATCTTTAGCCTCTAGAAACATGTGTGAAGGGTAAGGATATCTGGAGCTTAACTTCTCCACTGTGCTCACTTTCAGATGGAATGTCAACACAGGTGTTCTCTCCCATTTCAGCTCATGCAGTTAAGGGCTAAATCTTATTTCTACCTTTGAAGCTGATGCCCAAGTAATTGTCTGTTTTTTCTGGAATCCCAGTGAGAGTGATTCTGCCAGTGTGTTTGGGGGCAAAGAATTCCCAGCTGGTTGCACTCTGTAAATGAAAGACTCTGTGGCTATTGACTATGTGCTTGATTTCCCCCTGCCCCCCAATTTCAGGAAAGATTTTGGTATAGTGGGTACTTGGTACAGTGGGACATTGCAAGCAAAACGTTGATGCAGTAACTAAACACGTGTGGCCCAATGGGAAGTCCACTTAAAGTGACTTAAGTTTGTAAGAACTGATTTCTTGTCAGAATTAATGTGAACTCTATAAAAAGTGACTTCTAGCTGAGGCATATTTGGTAGAGCTTCTTTCAGCTCAGCCAAAGGGGGACTTACCTAGTGCAACTCTTGTCTACAGTCTTTGTCTCATGGGCACACACACTCAAATCTAAATTCCCTATGGATGGCTCTGCTGACTGGGTAAGTCTCTTGTAGTGCACAACCACCAGATGGTTCATGTAACGCCTAGGGGTAGAGTGAGCACAGGGTTGGTGATATGAAAGGGCCATGCTCTTTCTGGCATTGATTCTTTTTTGCATGTATCAAAAGGTAATTTATATAATTTGCAAAATTAACTGTCTTTGCTGGCCTCCCCTTGCTACTAAGATGCCTAAAGTATGCTGGTTGTTTGTTAGCAGCATAAGAAACTATTTCAGGAACTGAGATGAGGACCTTCCAGAGTGAATTTTGTGCATTTCTGAGGGCATGTAGAGTCATGCCATGATGGATTTTCTTTTTATGCTTTTAATGAATTTCTGTAAACAGATTTTTGTTTCTGATCTGCCACTCCTTCCTCACAGGTAAAGCCAGCCTTATTTGTATCCCTTCAAAGTCTAAACACTGGCTGCCTGAGATCCTTCTTCTCTGCAGAACCTACCATCTGGAACAGCCTCTTCTGCTTCCTTCTGCTTCACTGACACTGCATCTCATTTCAAATCTCTGCAGAAAACATATTTTTTCTCTATTTCCCCAAAATTGTCTTTGTCTTTGCTATTCCTCTGCATCTGTGTATTTAACTCTGTAAAGTATTTGTAGATTCAACTTCCCTGTAAAATATAATGTTTTACCTGTAGGGGATGCTCAAAAAAGGGTGTGATTGAGGGAGATGGGGGGTCTAACTAAATGTGAAGGTGAGTTCTTCATCCTTTCTCCTCAGAGTCTGGTAGAGTAGACAGATAGTGAGGTGGGGATTGGAGCTGGGTGTGATTACAAGATGTTTCTCATCCATACATGAGATTCAGGCTTAGAGAAGATTCTTTTTTCCTCCAAGGTATTTCAGTTCCTGCTGTTGAGCTCTGCATTTCTGTCACACCAGCTCTTAGCATTCACAGCCTTGCACAATCACACACAAGTGAGATAATCTGCATGAAAAATGAATAGCAGTTTTTTATATTAAGAAATTATTCAGGGCTTTGGGGAGGGTGGGACAGCCACTTGTTATGCAGCAGCACATTCTATCAGCAGGCGCCTCTGCCATGTTCAGCAAATGATGGTTCTATCCTTTCCTTGGCAGGTGGTCTCAGAGCTACATGTGTTTGGCGCATCTGGCCCTACTGCTTTGGGGACTGCAACAAGGTAAAGACTGCTGTTTCTAATTACTAGCATATCAAGAGGTGCAATGGGAGAATTCCTCCAGCCCCCACTTCTTCTAATTCATGTGCTAATCCTGGACTGTAGCAACATGCAATTAGCCAGTTAGCATTTGTTTTCTGAAAAGTTCACTGAATGGGAGTCTTCATAGAGGCTCTACTTTGCAATTTAGTATATTCCTGCTGGAGTTTTCTCTGCTTCTGCCTGCAAAAAACTTCAACTATACACCCCTACAACAACTCTTATGATCTGGTGTGGTACATCTGAAGCACCTTTCATTTGTAGAAACCGCAAAGCTCTTTACAAATTACATATATACAAGAATCACTTCACCAGCCAGCAAAATACAGCTATACTATTGTGATGGCATGTGGCAGCTGGTTAATGGTTCATAACAATGCTGCATAACAATTTAGGGCAGGAAGTAAAGAAGAGTATGAAATCCAATTAAAAGCACAGACTACAGACGGTTACATTGGAATTTGCTATTACCTTTACTTTTATGAGAAGTGCCTGTGAGTCTTTAATGACCAGAAGTAAGAAGCTATTACCTGTGAAAGTCAAACTTCTAGTAGCTCTGATCCCTCAGGACACTGGCCAAGTTCTCACTCAGGCACATAGGAAGCAGAAGCTTGGAGCTAACAGGGCTTAGCACCCCCACAAAGGTGGGGCAGCAGTGGCAGCACAGAGGGCTGCAGGGCAGCCTGGGTGTGGGCTGCAGGTGGCTGCAGCAGGTGGGGAGGGGCTTGCACAGACTCAGACATGCAGCTGCAACCTGCATGCAGCCAGGCAGGTTTGCAGCACTGCCCAGCACAGCAGGTGATTTTATGAAGGAAAAGTGGCATGGGGGCAAAGGGGGCAGGAAGAGCAGACTGAGGACCCTGCAGTGAGGGAGGAAGTGGGGCAGAGCCAGGGGCTGTCGTGAATGGGGCCCCAGGGCAGGTCACGGGATGCTCAGTGCCTGGGCAGCTCACCCAATGGCACAGGGAGGCTCCTGTTGCTGCGTGCATCCTGGAGAAGGCACAGGGGGCAGCTGCCCCCGGGATTTGTGTGCAAGGCAGCAGAGGCAGGCTGCTTCTGTGGGGTGGGCTCTGTACCTTTCTGCTTCAGGAGCCACATGATGCTATGTGCCTGCTGCTGCCAGGCTGCGTCATGTCCCCTGCCCACCTGGCAGTGGCAGGCACATGGAGTTGCACAGTTCTTAGGGCAGGGGCAGTGGCAGTGAGGCACAGAGCCAAGCCCACAGTGGCAGCCCACCTCTGCCCCATCCACAGATCGGAGGTTGGGGGGGGCACATGTTGCCTGTGCCTTCCCTGGGGTCTGTGCAGCAATGGGAACCCCCCTGCACTCCGGAAGAGTCGCCAGGCTCCAAGTGTCCCATGACCCACCCCAGAGTCCTGTTCACCCCAGCCCCTGCCACTGCCTCTGCCCCACTCCCTTCCTCACTGTGCTTCAATCTAGACCCCACTCCATGCCTCTTCCCCTCCAGAGACTGACCTACTGGGTGGTGTGTGTGTGTATGGTATGTGTAGGGGGTGTGCATTCAGCCTCCCCAAATAATATTTTCTCTCTCTGCCTATGCTCAGACAGAATGGCAGCTTACTGAAACATCCTTGCCATCTCTTGTAGCACACTGATTGTCTTTTAGATTTCCTGTCCCTGAGCAAGCTCTGACCTTATTTAGACCTAGGAATCAATTGGTTCAGAGCTCCATTAACCATGGCTAGAGAGGTAGGTAATAGGTGGACTTTCTCTCTCAAACCCTTTTTTTCAGCCAGCTCTGTTGGCGCTGCACATTGGGCCCTGAAAGTAGTAAAGGGGTGTACCATAAGGTGTGGATACATGTACGCTTAGAGTGTCTTCAGAAGGGGAGAAGAGCTGCTGCTTGGGAGGACACAGTAATTGCTGTGCTGTAACTGTTACATACATATGAGTGTGTAGTGGTATAAGTGATCTAAATTGCCCCAGCTGTAACCCTGGATAAAGCAGGGTTAAAGATGTAGCCTTTTTACTACACTTGTGTTCAGACAGGCTCCTGCACAAGCTCCTCCATCCCTGCAGGTCAGATGAGGGGCATGGGGCAGGTCTGTGGCCTGGATTGGACCCACAGACTGGCCCCATGAACCAAAGCCAGCATGGGCAGCTCATGCAGCATGCACCCTGGATCAGTCCTGTGCCCTGCATCCAGCACAAGGAGCACACTGCATGAGGTACCCATATTGGCCCACTTGCGCTTGCTGGCTTCGGTACATGGGCCAGGGCCAGTGCATACTACATGTAGTGCATGGGGTCAGTCCCAGGCCCACAGGCAAGTTCCTATGTCTCCATGAATACAAGCTGATGTTTTCCAAGGGATGCCTTGAATCTAAAAAAGTTGAAAATCCCCAGGGTAGATCTAGCTAGATCTAGATGAGAGAGAGACTGAAGGAAAATTACAGATGCTCAGAAAGAGGGAGACAGACCAAAGCAGACACGGGCTTCTCTCACAAATCCAGAGCACTAAGCCCAGGTTGCAGTCATTATTGTTATCATCTCTGTAAGTGGTCCTTTGGTTAGGTGATCTTTGTTGTGCTTATGAAATCCTGTGTGCTCTTTGCAATGTCAAGGATCCTTGCATGCTAGTAGTCATTAATGATAAGGTCACTGTCTGCCCATTCTGCTTTTTAACTAAGGCAAGGTCTGTCTTTTTGCCATTAAAGTGGATGTGCAACCAATGTTTGCTTACTAGCTTTAGTAAACAAACAGAATGAGCCTGCATCCAAATGAATAAGTGTCCCAGGGTCCTTGCCCTAGTTTGTTACCCAGTCAGAGATGTCATGCTCTGCACTTTCCAAACTAATAACACAAGTTCATAGCATTTGAAAAGGTGAAGGTCTATGGACTAGAGCTCTGGGAGTGTGCTGAGATGCTGTCTTCACTGGAATGTCTGGCTCCCAACACAATAACAACCATCAGGATGTTTGCATCTTGATTCAGGACCAGGGCTGATTCATATATGGAGTCTTTCCTGCAATACTGATCACATCCTACTGCTTCTATCATGACATAACACGCTCAAGTCTCCACTGTCTTGAACCATCATTTAAACCTTTGCAAAGTGAGTACACAAATTATCACTTTGATTTGCTAGTATTTCATTCCCTCTGCACGCTTGTGCACTAGCTATAGATTACAGTCAGTAGAGAATGGAGCTCCCTGTGAGGAAACCTCCATAACTCCTATGAATACAACAAGCCTTACATGTCTTCTGCCTAACAGTGCATGGGAACAAAGCAATGCGGAAGTGAATCATTCCAATAAAAATAATATATAGTTATGTATTTTGTGTCAAACCTTTTTCCATGCTAATTAATTCCTAAATTGTACATACCTTTACTACCTTGGATGCATGAGCTATAACATTTTAATTTCATCCAGGTTATCCAGGTGGAAAGTCTGTTTGCAATGAGATTAGCCAAAGATAGGAAAAGAAGAGAACAGAATACAGAGGAACCTCGGTACTCGACTGCCTTGCAACTCGTCGAATTCGGTACTCGACGCATCTTGACTGGAAATCTTTGTCCCGGTACTCGTCTTTTGCTTGGTACTCGCCGGAGGCGGCGGCGGCGGCGCCTGCTCCGTCCTGAAGTTCGCTGCTCGCTCTGCTCTGCTCTGCTCTGCTCTGCTCTGGCAAGGCACCGCCGCCGTCGCTGCCGGCCCCGCGCTCCTCTCGCCCTCCCCTGGTGCGGGGAGGGCTGTTTGTTTGGTACTCGTCGTTTTTGGTACTTGTCGCGCCTCCTGGTACCAATTAAGGACGAGTACCGAGGTTCCACTGTATAGTGAAACCTCAGACTTGCATCAGATTTTCAGGGCTCCACAGTTTAACTATACACAAGTTGAAAGAATCACAAATAAAGGTCACAATTGAAAGATCTATACAAGATGCCAGCGTGTAGTATCTGTAGATAGAGACCCATTGATGGTCACTGTAACAAAGTGGCAGCGTAGTGGCAGAACCTTCAATTCAAATCCTAGAAGAAAAGGCCCATATTGCTCTTCTGGATTAGATAAATTGAGCTCAGTGAAGTTTACAGTTTACCTTTTAGATGAAGTCTTAAAATAGAAGGCCCTCTTTGCTCTGAATTGACTGCAAAGATTAAATGGCACCTTTTGTGACAGGAGGGGTTAGCTGTGGTACCATCAGCTAAAATTTCCTGTCCCTTCCAGCCTTATGCTGCGTGCTGAGAGTCAACATCCGAAAATCTTCAGGTTTCATAGCTAGTGTACTGGCTTAGAGTACAGATCCTTGATCCTCAGTAAAAAGAGGATGCCTGTGCATGCTCTGGCTTTTGAGGCCTTATAGGCAACAAGGATGAACTTATAGCAGCCCTGAGTTGTCACTTCTCTGAGGAAATGAGCTGACTTGTGACTAGGTCTGGGGTGAGAGCCAGTAAATATATATCATTTCCATTTTCCTCTCTACTCTGATTTTGCATATAGCACAACTCAGCCAAATCACTTGATGTTTTTTATTTCTAATGCCAGTTTAATTAAAGTAGCACAGACAATGATATTAGAGTTATAAAACAAAACAAAAGTACTATTCAGCAGTGCAGGGTTCTATCATATATGTGAATATACATTCTTATGTCTTGTTCAAACAATTTATGGACATGGTAATTGATTGAACACTTTTACACATTTGGTAGGGGGAAAAGTTGTCATTTAGAGAGAGAAAGCATCTTTTTATTAATAAAGTAAGCTGCTTCTGCTTCTGCTTATGTCTTGTCTGAAATTGTTGATGACACGTATTTAGCAGAATTCAGATTCATTTGAATCTGACACAGCCATGATGTGAGCACTTCTGCTACAGCCATTATGGCAATTGGAATGTAAGCATACCTGATATAGTTTTTAGACACCATAAACATGCAATTCTACCATACAGTTTTAGAATAATTTTTCAGAGTATAGCAATCCTTTAAGTATCTCTTCTCCCAGAGTTAAATTCAGGATCATAGAACCATAGAAACAGAACCGGAAGGGACCTGTAAGATCATCAAGTCTGGTCCCCTGCTGTGGGCAGAAAGTTTTGGGCTCAGATGAGCTTCACAAGGTGCGTGTCCAACTTCATCTTGAACACCTCCAAGGAGGGTGACTGTACCATCTCCGATGGGAGTGTGTTCCAGATTCTGGTGACCCTTACAGAAAAAAAGCTTTTTCTTATGCCTAACCTGAATTTACCTTCTTACTGATGCACCTGGCTGGAGTCATCTAACCCCAGCACTCTTCCCTGACCATGGCAGGGGGTCAGACTCAATGATCTACTGAGGTCCCTTCTGACCCAAACATCTATGAAGCTATGAATTAGTTTATGCCCATTGGTTCTCATCTTCCCTTGAGGTGTCCTCCTGAATAGTTGTTCTCCTATTTCTTGATGCTCCCCTATGATGTACTTGTAGGCAGCTATCAAGTCACCTCTCAGCCTGCTCTTCCTCAGACTGAACAGCCTAGTTCCCAGAGTCTCTCCTCATAAGGCCTACCCTCCATGCCCTTAACCAAACGGGTGGCCCTTCTTCGTACCCTCTTGAGCTTATCCATATCTTTCTTAAAGTGCAGTGCTCAGACCGGGCACAGTACTCTAGCTGAGGCCTCACCAATGCCAAATAGAGAGGGAGGAGCATCTCCCTGGATCTATTGGCCACACATCACCTGATGTACGTCAGAATTTTATTTGCCCTTTTGGCAGCTTCATCTTACTGTTGTGTCATATTAATTTTCCAATCCTTCATGACCCCAGGTCTCGTTCAGATGTGCCAGCCAGTGGACCACCACCCATTGTGTAGTTATGGTGAAGGTTCTTCCTACCCAGGTGAGGGACCTTGCACTTCTTCCTGTTAAACCTCATCTGATTTCATTATGCCCATAAATCCAGTCTGTCAAGGTCATCCTAGATCTTTGCCCTATCCTCTGGTGTAGCCATGGTTCCCCACAGCTTGGTATCATCCGCAAACATCATCATTGCATTTTCTATTTCCTCATCCAAATTGTTAATGAATATGTTGAATAGCATGGGTTCGAGCGCCGATCCCTGGGGGTCACCACTGGAAACAGCCCTCCAGGATGAGGGTATCCCATTGATCACCACTCTCTGGGAGTGGCCTGTAAGCCAGTTGTCCATCCACCTCACTTATAGACTGATCCAGCCCAGTACCCTCCAGTTTGTTAGAGAGAATCCCATGGAAGACAGAGTCAAAGGCTTTACTGAAGTCTAAGTAGATGATTTCAAGCTTGTGTCCTTCATCCAGATGGTTGGTTTCCTGGTCATAGAAGGACACGAGGTTTGTCAGACATAATCTATTCTCAACAAAGCTGTGTTGGTTGCTTTTTAGCACCCCATCCATTACCAGCTTGTAGTTGATGGTCTCCTTAACTAACTTTTCAAATATTTTACCCAGGACCAAGGTCAGACAGACTGGTCTGTAGTCTGTGGGGTCAACCCTCTTCCCTTTCTTACAGATAGGCACCACGTTGGCTCTCTTCTAGTCATCTGGGACCACTCCTGAGTTTTACAACTCTTCAAACAGCTTGGCCAGGGGTGCTGCTATAAGTTTGACTAGTTCTTTCAGGACACTTGGGTGCAGGTCATCTGATCCAGCAGACTTGAAAATGTTCAAGAGTTGTAAAAGATCCCTCACCTGTTCTAGATTTCATGGTCTGTTACCTTCCCCCTGTTTCCTGAGCCTCTGGTCAGATGAGTAGTCCCCATTGGGTTTCAGGAATACCAATGCAAGGTATGTATTTAGGAATTCTGCCTTTTCAGAGCCATCAACTGTGGGCTGCACCTGGGTATTCAGTAGAGGTCCCACAGAGGAGCCCTATTTTTTTTTTATCTTTCTCTCTATGTATCTGTAGAAAGTTATTTTTTTGTTGTTGTCCTTTATACTGGTTGCCAGTATCTCCAGGCCTGCGTTAGCTTTCTGTGTCTCATATCTGCAGGCCTTGGCAATCCAGATGTATTCCTCCCTGGTTGCTAAGCCATTTTTCCATGACATATACATTTCTTTTTTCTTTTTCAAAGCTCCCTAATATTGCTGGTGAACTAAGTGGGTCTCCTGGCTCCTTTCCTGCTTTTTGCCTGTGTGGTGATGGCCTGTTTTTGAGAATTGAGCTGTGAGAATTGCCTCCTTAAGGAAGCATCATTGTTCCTGCACTCCCAAATTGTTCAATTGCTGGTTGCAGAGGGCCTCTCCAAAGAGCTTCCTGAGTTTGACAAAATCTGCCTTCTTGAAATTCAGGACTTCTGTTATGGTGACTAATTTCCCAGTCTTACGGTAGATGATGAACCTTATCAGGTCATGGTCACTGTCACCCAGAGTACCACCAATCTTCAAGTTGCCTATGATGTCCTCTCTTTTGGCCAACACTAAATCCAGAGTGATTTTGCCCCTAGTAGGCACTTTCACAACCTGTATCAAAAACAGATTGTCGGAAGAAAGTTGGCTGACCTGCTGAAGGTGAACAGATGTCTGGGTAGTTGAAGTCACCCATGATGATTGTGTCTCTAGTGCTAGCTGCCTCTGTCAGTTCTCCTGAGAATGCTCAGTTGCTCTCCTCATTGTGGGAGGGAGGCCTGTAGTAGACTTCCACCATCAAGTCTCCCTCTCCTTGTAGCCTGACCCAAAGGGTCTCAAGGAACCCTTCCCTGATTTCAAAGGTGACCTGCAGGGAGGGGTACTGCTCTTTCACATAGAGGGCCAAACCTCTTCCTTTCTTCTCAAACCGATCCTTCCTATGAAGCCTGTAACGCTCAATATTTACTGCCCAGTCATGTGTATTGCCCCACCAGGTCTCAGTCAACCCAATCAAATTGAATTCCTCATCAGCCAGAAGGAGTGCCAGTTCCCCCTGTTTATTTCCCATGCTTCTGACATTCCCATAAAGGCATCTGAGTTTTCCCCTAGTCACCTCAGGTTTTCTGTCACAATGTTTCTGCCTCAAGATGTCAGTACCCATCTGGACATCTGTGGTTTGAAAGCCCTCCTATATGTCATTGTGACTAGTGGATTCTGCTTTGGCAGTGGAACATTCTCCCTGGCCCCTGGACATGCTTAATTTAAAGCCCTCTTCAACAAGTCAGCAACTCTTGCGGCAAAGAGCTTCTTCCCTCTGCTTGTGAGATGAATACCATCGCTGCACTTGCTTGATCTCATATAGGCACTCGCTGGTGGCCTTAGAGCACAAGCCCGGTTCAGGCTGTGGGGCGTGTCTCCAGGACTTGTGTGTTGGGCTGCGTTCACCCCCAAAGGAGGCCTCAACACTCTCCTGCCATGACTCGATCTTTCCTTCAGTGGTGGGACTCTCACTCATGGACCGGGCACTGCCCTTTGCGGGCATTCTTGAGGCTCCACCTCCCCTACATCCCAGCCATACGCCAACTCTCAGGATGACTGGAGGATAGATCATCGGCCTGTCTCTTTGATGTTCCATCCTGCTCTCGTCCCTTCTTGCCTGTCCCTTTGTGTCTCTTTGCCCTGGGTGACTACGGGGTATGGGACCAGTCCTGTCTCAGCATCTGCTCTGCCCTTTTCTTTGAGACGTTATGTTCCACAAAGCTGCCTCCACTCTTTTTCTTGACCCTGCAGGTCACTTGGGCATGTCTTCCCTGGTTCGGGCTTTGTGTGCCTTCTAAGCGGATAACATAAAAGAAAAGAGAAAAAAAGAATGGTAGGGGTTTGGGCCTCAGGCCCCCCTGCTCATGGATCCTGTGTCCGCAGTTGTCAGGATCCCTCAACGCCATCCTCCTTGACCTAGCTGCCCTGTCAAGCCAGGTGTGTATTTCTTTTCGGGGAGCTGGGACCCTTCTTGTGGGTCCCCGTCCGGTCCCCTGTAGAGCTGGCAATCTTACTGTTGTGTAGCCCAGGGAGCTGCCCACCCTGTTACCCTGCCACCAGCTTTTAAATCAGTTTCCAGTGACATCATCCAACAGAGCTCTGCTCCCAGCTGCAAATAAAAGCATCTGATGAACTGTGCTGGCGACTCTTCTCGGCGTTGCGCAGCTTTTCCTAAGGAAGATGAGTGAGCCCCCTCCTTAAGGCTTTTTGATTTTTCTTCTGGCAGTTCACCCCTGCCTTGGGTCCCACCATGGCAGGGTGTTCCGGGACCTCTGTTTGTGTCCCCCTGGGACAGTCTCTTTGCCTATTCAATTTTGTAACTGTTTTATTTAAGTCTGAAATTTGCTCTCAGAGACATTTTATATGAAAGATTATTCACAATGTTTTATTATTGTGCTTTTCCATTGTCATGACTGAGAGTTATTTGTGGACCCCAGAGTTATAGGCCTGGGGCCTATCACCTAAGGCAGTGGTGGGCAAAATGACAGATCTGGCTATTTCCCCACAGCCCCTGCCTGTGCTACTCTGTTTGGTTTCCGTGGAGACCCTAGGAGCAGAGGGGCCATGACATTACCAGGGTCCCCACTGAGACTAGCCTGTGTGGTGCTAGCAGGGAATAAAGCTGGGTGGGGAGCTGCTATGGAGCTGAGTCCCGAATTTGTGGCAGAAACAGCATGAGCTGGAACCAGGGTAGAGCTGTAATCCATTGCCTGCATGCACCTACCTGCCCATGGAACCTGGACTCATTGCAGGGGTGTGCAGGCAGTGGATAGTGGCTGTTCCCAGGCACCAGCCCATGCTGTCACTGCTGTCACCCTCCTATTTGACGTGCTAAGTGTAGCTCTTACATAACTGGAGATCGAAGTCATAGTCTTTGATGTTGGATTTCATTGTCATGGTTCCTGTGTTACTTCTTAGCAAGATAACTTTAAGGAACTGGTGCAAGGTTGGGTAGGGTAGGTCACCTGGGTTGCAAGGACAGGATCTAGAAGCTGGAATTAGAGTTTGGGAGCTGGAGTCAGGAGCCCAAATCAGGAAAGAGTCAGGAGCGCAGAACCAAGGTCCAAATTACGTGAGGTGCTCCTGTCCAGCCAGGACAGAAGCACAGCAATCTTTGCCCAGACAGTTTGCTGCTGTTTTCTCTGGGCTTATGAAGGCCTACATCGGAAGGGCCCGCTTTTCTATAAAAAGCGGGCCCTGGGGTAACTCAGCCTCATCTCTCACTATATCCAGTTGGGGCCTGAGGCTGAATCCTTTCCAGCTGGGCTTAAGTGAATTACATCATCAGTCATCAGCAGGTGGTGCTGATTAATCTATTTTAATTAAGAACTTTATGGTCAGATTGACATTGTTTCTTCCTGCTGAGAGGGGTTTCTCATGGAAATCTTCTGGAAGGAGCTGAAGCAATTACCAAATTTGCCTTAATATATATATAATTTTTGCATAGCAATATGTTAGTGTCATAGGCTAATTTTGGATAGACAATATTTGTATAATATAATAAAGGGCTTAGTCTGTGTGTCTGTCTGTTAACACTTTTGGTCAACTGTGCATGTACTGCCAAGACAGCAGGTGGCAATTGACTGTGGAGCGTGGGCGGGGGGGAGGTGGAGGCAGAGGCAGGCGGGTACAGAAGCAGGCATGCATGCACCCAAAAGCTGGCAAGGAGCAGGGGGAAGGCAGGGGGAATCTCTACTGCTCAGTGGTGTAGGTGAACGTGGAGGCGGGCATGCACACACCCAACAGCTGGCTGCGGGGGCAGGGGGCAGTCCCGCTGCTCAGGGAAGGAGGTGGAAGCGGGCAGCAGGTGGGAGCCTCTGTACTGGTGGCTGGAGGAGAAGGAAGCAGCAGTGTAGGGAGTGTTTACCTGGCCGGCCCCGAAGGGTGAGTGAGGGGCAGGGGGCAGAGAAAACGTGGTCAGGTAAACACTCCTATGTTATTTTAAATCCATCATTAGTGATGGGCAATTGGCTAGTTTCATGCATTTTCCTATAAGATCTTTCCTCAGACTAGTGCTCCATGACATCTGCTTACGTTTTTCTAGATAACTTAACTCTGAAGTTGAATTTTAGTCAGTATATCTGGTTGAATCAGATATAAAAAGAAATGACCAAAACCTTCACCAAAGTTGTAAATAATTTTTGGAGGATGCATGAGGGTTGGTAAGGAGGGTTCAGAAGTGCTCAGATACTATTTTTACCTAAGTCCTAGATGAACCTGAATTTAACACAACCTGTGCCAGTAAGATTTATAAATCTCTTATAATTTTTCGTGTATATGGTTGGCAGGCTGGGGATGGTACATCCTGGGATGCTGGAGAACTGTAAATTGATCATTTTATCTGTGGAAAAGACTAAGAATACTATATCTCAGCTAGGGTAAAATGGATCAAAAAGATCCCTCTCCCCAAGTGGCATAACTTTAAAATGCTTAGAGGGTACTTATAATGTGCAAATAGGCTTTGATATGTGAATGCTCTCATTTAAAGTGCCTTTGAATAGTTATGCATAGAAATTTTGGAGGTTTGTCTTGAATTCGGCCACATCCCCACTGTAGGGAGGCAAGTGTCAGGAGAGTCAAGTGGCCTGACTCCTACTCTTTACCTGCTGCTGCCTGTCTCCTGCACCACTTGCTCCCCATGATACTGACCTCTAATGCCTGCTCCCTCCATGTGGTGCTTGCACCCTCTGGTCCCTGCATCCCTTGGCACCTGCCCCCACCACCACTTGTTCCCCCTGGCATCTACTCCCACTGAGTGGCTGCTCCTCTGCCCTACCCTGCCACTTGGTCCCCATGCTGTCAGTCCCCTCACTGTCTCTTACCCATTGGCATGGCTCTGGATCCAGGCCAGCTCTGGCCTGGGTCCAACAGCATCTGCCCAGCCAAGCAGGAGCTGTGGTAGTCGTGGCAGCCTCATCCCCATGCCCGTCCCTATGCCCATTGCAGAGGTAAGGGCTAGGCCACTGCTGCAGGGGCCAAAGCAAGCTTGTGCTCTGTGCCTTGGGCTGGAGCTGGAGCTGTGCTGGAGGGAAACCAGGGGCAAGGGGGCAGAGACAGAGGTGATGGGTCAAGGGGCGTGCAGGGCAGGGTGGCAGGGCAGTGGCTGCTGCTTTTATCCCAAGCCCAAGGGGAGGCCAGAGCCAGAGGCATTGCCCATGCCCCACCCCAGCTTTGCACTCATATCAAACATGAGAGATTCCTTTTCCCTAGTGCTGAATAAGGGAAAAATGTGTCTTGGACTTGCGTGAATACAGTAATTCCATTTTGTCTCATTTCTTTTCATTTGTATCTCTTTTATTGTCATCTGGCATCTATATGTGAAAGATAGTACCAAATAGCATGAGGGACTGCTTCTGGAGCGTTTCTGGATAGGTTAACACCAGGAAGAACTAGAAATTGCACAAAAGAGCCTTTTTCTCATGAGGCAACTAACCCACTATTGTATAGCCCCAAATAAGTTCAGCAAAAGTACCCAGATGTTGCAGGCTTAACCCACCCTCCGAACCTTTTGAGATTTGCTTGCAATTTACAGTAGTCTTTGATTAAATTCCTGGCTTGCAGGGGTTTTATTTTTATGCCTTTTAATTCTGAGATTCAACGGAAATGTCACAATTAACATAACAATGTTTATTTTTAAAACAACCTTTTGTCAACAAAAGAACCCCAGAGCTGCTGGTTGTTGGCTGCTTATCCCAGGGGAAACCTTTTTCAGCTGATTGTGCTATGCTGTGACACTGACAGCTTTTTGCCATAGGGAATCTGGAACTCTGGGGACCCATTTTTCCCAGGTGAGGAGATAGCAATGTGATGTCACTTCAGCCATTTTTGGGGGCAGACATGATAAGAAAAGCAAACTAAGTAATGTAAGCAAAGATGGGCTGGAGAAAAATGGGATGGTTTGCTGGTTAAAAACAGGGGGCTGTGAGATGCTTGAGATTAGTGTTTCACTGTCAGATTTGTATAGCTGTAAATCTACTTTGTGCCTGTAGCACCGTCTGTGTAACAGGGGTGATGGATTAATATTTCAAAAGGGCCAGATTCTCCATCACCCTTCCCCTTGTGCAGCCTTTTGCACCAATGCAAGATGAATACAATGCGGGTGTAAAATGTTGTTCTGACTCAGTCGCATTTCATAATCACTTGGCATTATTTTAAATGACTTCACAAGGTGTTACATAATAGAGAATCTATAACCAACTGGTTTTAGATCAGCCCTCCTTTTAAACGCAGGATTACTAAGCCACAAGTAAAGGCATCTTTAGTGACTATGTTTTTAGCTTCCTTTTCTTTGTTATTTATTTCAATGGTGTTAGGGGTTTCCTCTCTTTGCCACTCATGTTACAGTATGCTGCTTCTTGGTTCTTTGAAAATGTGACTCAGAGAAGGTGAGTGGCTTGTGGAAGGCTCTTTAAGCAAGAAATCCTGGGCCCCATGAATGCATATCCCATATGTACCATACATAGAAGTATACTGTACAGAGCAAGTTTGACTTTTCAGTGGGTGGTGGGGAGGGAGGAGGAAGGGTTTTTTTGTTTTTAAATGTCTATGGTTGCCATTAGTTAAATGCAGTGAAAAGACTGCAGTATTGTTTCCATGCAGATCAGTTGGCAGTAGAAAGGCCGTGGAATGGAACTTCTATCCTTTTGTCCTTCTGTCCATTCCTGATATTTTGTTCTGTGGGCAGCAGTGGCCAGAATCATGCATATGCTAATCAGGAAACTGCTTTAGTGCATGTTCTTATTACTTCTTTGATTATGAGCCTGTCACCAAGAGCCTAGTGGCTCAGGCCTCTCTCTGATTAATCACACTCTTCTCATCAGCCACTTCAGCTGTACAGTATCAGATAATGATCCTTCTCACTTAGTGCTAATGGTATCCCAACAAATAGAAATTACCGTTATTGGAAACTCCAGGCAGTATGGTGTCCATTAATTAACAGTGATGGGAAACTCTTCTGTCTTTGTTTATTATTACCTTGAGAAGATTATGGCATTGAAAGTATTCACAATTCATGACTCAAAGCAAAAATAAAAGGAAAAAAAAGAAGGGAATGAAAAACATGGGTTTGTGGGGAAGAAAGAAGCAGGCAAGAGTCTGATTAGAAGGTATAAGCTCATCCAGAGTGAATCTGCCACCTGTTTGATGATGCAGCCGCTATCATTAGGTGATAAGAAATTTGTTTGCTTTTGACATCCATTCCATGTTGGTTCATACAAAGCATCCTGTTACTGAAACTGTATGAATCATAAAATCATTGGAATTAAGGTTGGCAAAGAGGTAGGCTCTATTTGGTTTGTTCCCTGAGAGCCATAGCAGGCTTGTTTCCTGCAGCATGCTTTCTACTTCTTTGTCCATCCCATAACTCAGGAAACAGGATTTCTACTACTATCCTTTAAACAGTCTCTTGCAGTCGGATGCTATGACACTGAACCACCTAGGAAATAGTCTGTTAATCCTAGATAGCTTTAATTTATGAAAAGTAAAATAGGTGCCTGAGGGGGAATTATTATTTGGGGGTGGAATGGCTAAACATGCCTTGCCTTGTCTGGCAGAAAAATGTTCTCATCTCAAGATTAAAATGTTTATATTATATCTCCCCATTGATATTTAGCTTCTGCTAGGATTGTTTCCCTAGTCTCTCAGAATGATGAGATACAGAGATATAAACAATTATTGCTGACATCTGCTTCCTTCCCCATTATAATGCCAAGGTGATGTACATATTAGAAATATCTTGGCTAGATAATGGGTCAGTAATCAAAACAGAAGCTATCAACAAGAGAAGCAGTTTGCTGCACAGTATTCTGCCAGAGTAAATCATATGGGACTTGAACATAATGGAGTTATCCATGATTCACTCCACCACTCCTGATCTGCTCCAAGGAGCATATCACACACATGATGGGGAAGCAATAAGGTCTGGTGGCTAAATCAGGGCACTACAGTTCAAGATCCCTGAGTTTTAACCTTTGTTTTTCAAGTGACTTGGCATGCAACACTCAAATCACTTATCTTTTCTACCTCAGTTTCTCTAGCTGTCACTTGCAAACAATTATCTGGGAAAAACTTAACTAGGTTTCCTAAGTACTATATCTTTCATGGGTAGGTTTCTTAGTTAAGAAGCATTCTCTATCTTATTGATTAACTTTAGAAATCTAATTGATTCAGCTCAATTTATTGGAATTCAAGGCAGACAAGTGCAGGGTGTTGCATCTAGGGAGAAGGATCCAGCAACACACCTAAAGGCTGAGGAACATCCTTCTTGTCAACACAACAGCAGAAAGGGATCTTGGAGTCATTGTTGACTGGCAGCTGCCAATGAGAGGAAGCGGTCAGTAAGGCTAACCACACCTTGCCGTGCATCTACAGATGCATTACAAGCGGATCCAAGGAGGTGATCCTCCCCTTCTATGTGGCATTGGTAAGGCCACAGTTCAAATACTGCTTCAAGTTCTAGGCACTGCTCTTCAAGAGGGATGTGGCTAGGACTGAGAGGGTCCAGAGGAGGGCCACTCGCATGGTCAAGGGGCAGTGAGTCAGGCTGTACGAGGAGAGGCTAAAGGGCCTGAACCTATTCAGCCTCTACAAGAGAAGGCTGAGAGGGGATCTTGTGGCTGTTTACAAACTCACTGGGGGGACCAGTGAGAATTGGAGGAGGCTCTGTTCCCCCAGCAGCACCCAGGGTTACTAGGAATAACAGCCACAAATTGTTAGAGAGAAGGTTCAGGCTGGACATCAAGACACATTACAGTTAGGGCTGCCAGGCTCTGGAATGGGCTCCCAAGTGAGGTGGTACTCTCTCCTACTTTGGGGGTCTTCAGGAAGAGGCTGGACAGATATTTGGCTGGGGTGATATGACTGTGGCACCCATTCCTCCCCGGGTCGGGGGGTTAGACCTAATGATCTGTTTAGGTCCTTTCTGACCCTAAGCACTATGAAACTACTATGATTCCTTAAATGTATAGTCACTAAAATCAGAGGCATCTTTGGGTGCTGTTACAAGTTACTGTTAAACCATTTTAAATCTGTGGAAAGTTTGGCCATCTTAAAGTTAGAATGGTTTCAGAGCAATCACAGGTTAAGGCTTAATTGTATCTCACAAAGACCTATACCTGTGACTTGCCACTAGAGAGCCTGGCAAGCAGGGGTGTGAACAGGAACCAGGACTCTATCCCTCATCTCGGGTGGTAGAGGAGGTGAAAGGATATCATGTAGTTTGTGTGGCAGAAAAGCCACCTTGGGTGCCCCTCTCCAAAAACCTCTCCCTGTGCCAGCCTGAGGGGCTGCTGGTAAACCCCTCAGGGCAGGGATTTCAAC
>JAGPOW010000304.1:71370900-71404619 GCA_030014935.1 Caiman crocodilus | reverse complement strand
ATAATTTGTCCTGCCGGGCTCTCGCAAATGTGAGCCTTGATAATTTTTTCAAAGATTTTGCCAAGAATGGAGGTGAGACTGACTGGCCTATAGTTGCCCAGGTCCTCCTTCCTCCCTTTCTTGAAAATGGGGACCACGTTGGCCCTTTTCCAATCCTCTGGGACTTAGCCCATGCACCATGAGCATTCAAATATTCCCGCCAGTGGTTGTGCAATGAATGAATTTTTGTTTCATTTAACTATATACCAAAATCTTTGTGTAATCAATTTTACAATAGGGAAGCCTTAGATTTTAGAGCTCATGGTTTCATCATTACTAATGGATAGGAAAATGACTAAATTGGAAGATGCTAGCATTTAGCCCTAAATTAATCAACTCTAGTATTTTAAGCACTCTGAGTTGGTTAATCTTGGGTTGTCGTCAGTGATTAGATGCTTTCAAGGACTGATATTAATAAAATAGGAATGATGATATGTGGCACTCTGGGGCAAACTTCCTAGCAAGTGATGCTAATTCCCTAAAGTGATGGGTCTACTCAACAAATATATTGGAGAACTGCTAAGCAGTCTAGTGGAAATACAGTATGGTGGGAGGGAAGGAGAAAAAGGAGGTCAGAAGGTCCTAGGTCCATAATTGCTAGAGAGGGAAGGTATGCTCAATTTTTGCATGTCCATTGTCCTGTTTTTATGTAAAGCTGTAGTTCCTGCAGTGGTAGTGATGTCCAGGAGTACAGAAGGGGCTGTGATAATACAGCTCAGAGATGAAAAAGTGGGAAATGGGAAAAAATTTTCCAAGGGAAACATACCCACCCTAAATAGGCAGAATAGAAAAGTAATTTGCAGGCCACAATTTAATAATATTATTGCATCATTTATTTATATTATTTTATTCATCTCAAGGGATCCTAAAATGCTTTAAAACCTGTGCATGCTGGGCTCACTTCATCCCTATCCTTCCACCTTCTTTCCCCAATGAAATGTAGCCATTTCTGCCAGGCTGTGCCAACTTTTTAATAAAATAGGAAGGAGAGTCTAAAATTCAAAGGAGGGGCAATGTGTGATAGTTTTTGCCAGGTCACTGGCTTAATGGCTGTAACCTGAGAAAAATGGCAAAAGAATCTTTAAGCCTAGACAAATGTCTGATGGTGGGTCTGGCTAACTTCTTCCTGGTTGGTTTCTGTCCTGAAGGAATAAAGAAATACTTTGGGCAGTGCTGTATTGTAGAGCAAGTCCTAAATGACTCCCTATTGTTTCTAATGTGACTTGCATGCCCCAAGAAGTCCTTCAGGCTAGGCACCAGTAGAAGGATGTTAGTCAAAGGTGGAGGTCAGGTCAATCTCAATCAGGGTAAACAGCAAAAAGCAAGCAGCACATCAAAGCAAGGAGGCAGGACCAATGGCTTTGCCAGGAAAGTGGGAAATAAGGTGCTCTAAAATTGCTGGAACGGAATATAGCTTTTACCGATTCACATTGATGTGGGTTGGCTAAGGACTGGGGAAAGTAAGTAGTTAGTAACAGTGATGTAACAAGCAGAGATGCCACAAGAAGGAAAGCTGGGTTGGGAGGCACATGGTTCCAAGAGGCAGGCGCAGGGTGAAGGAGGAAGAACTGGATCCAAGAGCAAGAACAAGGGGGGCAAGGGGCATGGGATCTAACAAAATAGTTCCTGTCTGCTATTGCTGCTGCTGCCTCTTCAAGAATAATAGCTGGGGTGAGCATAGCATGTACTCCTACAGCAGCAGCTCAGGTGGGGCTGTGGAGTTCCCAGTGTGGGTGAGAGTGCTGCCTCCCTTCCATCCCCTGCCACAATCCCCTGTGCACCCCTTGCTCTCACCACCCCTCAAGCTCCTGATCTAATGGAAAAAAAGGAGAACAGAAAGGGGAATCATGACCACTGGCAACAGGCAGAAAAGGTAAGTACCAAGGAGTTCTAGTATTCAAATACTGAATGTCAATACTGAAATCTGTAAGCCTTCGCTAGAAGCTGTGAAGCTGGCATGACACTGCAGATGTTCTTCACCCCTTCTTCCAGACCTATAGGAGGGGCAGTGCAGGGTCTTCTTCCCCTTATTCCCAGGCTGTGTGTTACAGAGAGGGACACGGGTAGGCTACAGGTACAGGCATACTGTCCCCATTGCTCACAGGAGAGGAGGGGGCAGGGGCCAGGCCTGAACTAGACTCTTGTGTCCTCTTCCCCATTCTCCTCCTGATGGGAAGAGAGAACTTTGGGCTGGAGAGCTCTGCCTGCCTCCTGCAGCAGCTCTGATTGCCTGCTCTTCCCCAGGAGGTAGGCAAATGTAACACAGCCAATGAGAGGGCATTTTCCCACAGGGAGAGCTGAAATTAAAGAGAACTCTGGAGCTTTTTGCATCTTGTGACTCCAGCCTCAGCTCATGGGACTAACAAAGAACCCTGGCAATACTGTAATGGGCAAGAAATTGGCAAATGTTAGTTCACCTGCGCTGAGAATTTGGGAGTAAAGACATGGGGAGAGGAAAGAAAAGTGCAGTTAGAGAGACAGAACTGAAGTGTTATCCCGATTGGGAAGTTCCCTAGAATTAGCATTAAAACTGAGAAGTGAGGAGGATGTCTTGAACAAAGTTAGAATACCTATTTTTCTTTCAGTGTGAGATGTTGTAGACCAGAATAGTTTTTGAGCATGTCTTATTTTCCATGAGAGAGAAAGATGAAGTGGACAAAAGCAACATAAAACCCTTTAAGAATAATCCCCTCCAGCTTTTAGCAGGATGCCAATAATCACACTTTAACTACCAGTATTGCTAACTGTTTCTCTGCTTGCAGCATGTAAGAAAGGAGCAGTAGTACTTTACAAAGCTTTATGCAAGCATTGGTGAGAGAGTGTGAAGTTCAGCCCTCTCCAGCTGGGTAATGCAGCACAAAATCTGGCTAATTAACATGTCTGGAGGGGTGAATTCTACCTCCACAAAATCATAACCCTTCTGGAAAAGCTGCCTCTATCCTGAAGCCCTGAGTAGCATGTGGAGCTAAGCCAAGAGAAGGCAAGATATCCTGACCAATTTAGGACAAAGTCTCCTAGCATGGGGAGGGAAACGATGCTCTAGCAAAAGCACTGGGTGGCTACTGATAGCTGCAGGGACCCACAGCGGGTAGAGAATTAGGTCTAAGACAGGGGATAAATTCAAGGGCAGCCTGAGCCTGCATTACCCTGGCTCAGAGGTTGACACTGGCCACAAGGGCTGGGTAGGACCTGGCTGAGAGGCTTTTATTTGTGCGGGGGGGAGAGGCTGTAAAGAAATGGCCAGCTGAAAACTTGCAGGAAGATCACACAGGAACGATGCCAGACCCCCAGGGAAGTGAAGGTACTTCAGAGGACACTGGGACCTGTTGAAGGTGATCAAGGTGACAGCTGCTGATAATGACATTGGGAATGGTTTCTGGGTAAATTTGTACTTTCCCAAAGGCAGGAGATTGGGTCTTTGCCCCAAGGCAAGGTAGGAGATGTAAAAGTATTGGTTAAAGACTCCCCTCACAACTTTTGACAGATGGCTCTGCTGTTATCAACACATTATTGTGACTGAAATAGAGCACAGCTGGTTTCATTGGCTGGAGGAGGACTTTAGCTTTCAAACATTTTGTAGATGTACCTGCATGAGATGTTATCATAGTGAATGCATTGAGGCAGGAGTTTGAGTGGGATTGCAGTAATGTGGCTTTCCCTGTGAGTTTCCTTCCAGACTCTATGTTGGGACCTGGGTTACAAGGCATTCATAAACTTTGTAGTAGTTAGGGGTGGGAAGGACTTGAACAGATCATCTAGCCTGACCCCTGAAAGCAGGCCCTGCTGGGATTTGAACCCAGGATCTCCTGCTTACTAGGCAAGCACTTCAGCTAACTAAGCCACAAGGCCTGTCTCACATAGTCTATAATAAGTTACTTCAGTTTGTCCACAAGTGTGGGAAAGCATGGTGCCAGCCTGGCAGGCACAGAACCCATTGTGAACATCTAGTAAAACTATACATACATTAGCCTTAGCAGATTCAACAGGAAATGACTTTACAGTCACGTGTGCAAATTCAACACATTCACATATCTCACAACTTGCAGAAAGCAGGATTTTTCAGTCTGCAGAAAGCCTGGATTTAATCCTCAACTAGCTTAAGTAATATTGAATTACTAGGAATTCCTGTCAGCTACAAATGGTGTACTGCTCTGGGAAGAAAATATTTTAATACGAATACATTCCATTTTTCTTTCATTTATTATTTGTGATGCCTTTTTTCCTATGAAGTGAGTGTGACGCTTACAGAAGGGTTAATCTGCCTTGGAAATACTGTTCCCTTGGGGCAATCTTAGATCAGTGGATGCCAGTCAGAAGCTATTAAACACAATAAAATAGATCAGCCAATGAATCCGTTCCACTGATTCTGAACGTGAGATATGTTTGTAAGAGCTTTGGTATGTAGAATTCTTTGCGACCCCATCTACACAATCTTGGGCCATGTCCATGCAGTTTCTTTCCCAAACCCAAGTCTGCCACGGACAAAATAGGTCCACAGGTTCAGCAGAGACCAGGACTGGGGCAGAGCAGGTGGCTTGAGAATGACCGTGAGTACCTTGGAGTGGAAGCGAGTATCTCTCTAGCAGTGCCCTCAGTCTTTCCTGAGGCAGAGAGACTGAGCATGACCCTGGGGAGGCAGATGACATAGACGTGCCCTTAGACAGCAGTAGTTCTCTTGTTCATGCAGTTAAATTAATTTATCCATTAGAGCTGCTATTTACCTTCAGACTCTTTCTCCTACTTCAAAAAGCCCAACAATTTGATGCCGAGGATCGTACGGTGGCATTTTAGAGGAGACAGGAGAGTGTTTGAAAAAAAAAGACAGGAAAATAATCTCAAAAGGGAAAAATTGGTTTGTTTGAACCTCACAATTGGATTGTGCTTACAATTGGATGAAACTGCAGCAAAGTAGCACTTTCAGGGGCATCTGAAAGGTTTTTTAATGGCAAGTGATAGAGAGCTGTGCAGATTCCTGTCAATAATTGGACCAGGTTGTTTACTCCAGAGCAAGACCTTGTGACACCAGGAAAACGAGTTGGAACAAAGTCTAATGTTCTCATTAGAGTTCTGTGACTTTTATTCACCTAAGAAAAGTGCCTTAGCTGAAGCCGGAGGGCTAAATTAAGATTGTAAGGCATAGACTTAAATGTGCATGGAGATAAGCAGTGGACCAAGCCTTTCAAGGTCATGTAAGCATCCCTCTCTTAGAAAAGGAACCAGCTGGTTGTAGCTGTATTTGATGTAAACAGGAGTAGAGTGCAATGCAGTCCTGTCTGTTGAGATCCTCTGAGCTGTTACTTTGAGTTTGATGCTTAAGAAAACCCAGGTCTTATGCAGGGCAGCAGAACCTGAGAGTGCAGGTGCATAGCAGCTAAGTGCCTGTATTTCCTCATGTAAGGCATGAAGGGCACAATCCTCCATTCCTTTATACTTTTGTTATCTCCTTAGGCCTTTGCACAATGAATATAAAACAGCCATTTTGATCTGGTGGCATTTTATATCTTCTTTACACAGGAATGAGTGACTATACAAGGTGCAAAGAAATGGAAAATCAGGCCTGACATGTATCTGCGGCCTTCACTATAGTGGTTCTGCATCTGGTAAAACTAGAGAGGGGAAGGTACAAGGGTGGTGAGTCAGTGGTTCACTTGGGATTGCTCTAAATTGTATAAATCAGCCACAACCTTCCAACAGCCACAGCAGCAAGTAGGGATTATGGAAAGATAGCTATGACTGTTCTCTACATGGCTTTCTCCATGCCAGAGGCCAGAGAAGTGTGCATGAATTTCTGTTTTGTGATATTGGAGCAGAACAAAATTAACAGGAATATCTGATCCACAGGGCCTGTTTTTCCACTCAGTGGGCACATCTACATGAGATGCTATGTAACCATAGCAACACATGGTGGCACCATAGCATCTGCGGGCAAAAACTGATGCTGTAGTGACACGCTCCCTCGCTATAACGTGTTATTATGGCAACATAGTGGCTAAAAATAACTGCGCCACTAGCACAGCACAGTAATGGCTGTTACTGTGCCGTCATTTAAACAGCTTAATTTAGGGCCTAAAGGAAGTTCTCAATGACGGTGCAGTAACAGAGGCACCATAGGGGCACATGTCAATGCATCCAGTTACATTGATATTCTATTAGTCTAACTCTGCTGAGGTTATATGGTCCTTAAGACACCCTAAGTACCATCTTGGTGTGACTGTCCAGCTGCCACTGGGTGTGTGTAGACGAAATGAGGGGCATATGTGTACGGCACTTTAAAGTAAGTGAAATGCTTTTGTACCGCTTTAATGGTATTAGTGTTTGTATGCATCAGCAGTGTATTGCACATTAATTCCAGTCACTGTAGCACATTTGGTGGCATAATGTACCTTAAAAGACTTGGGGCGTAGTACTCCTCGTAGGTGTTTTAGTTTGCTGCCGTCCAGCTGCAGAGTGAAGCACTGGACTCTGTGCAGCTCAGGGACTGTGCAGGCAGCTTGTGCAAGCAGCCTGGCAGCAGCCTGGGAAGGCAGGTCCACTAAAGGGGAAAAAAAAAAAGCAGTGAGTCTGATCTTCACCACGCCTTCCTAGAGCCTGCATGAATTGCACAGGGACCTGATCCTTCCCCCATGGCTGCATTGCCCCCTGACTACCTGAGCTGGGTGCTTACAGGTGGGTGCCACCTTGGGGTGCTGGGCCTGCTGCTGCCAGGGAGCAAAGCACCAGACACCCTCCCACCGCCACAGCTCAGGGACTGCTCTGTCCACTGCAGCTTGTCCTCCCCTCTCCGCCACTGGAGAGGCAGGTAAGACACGGGTGTACATGACACGGGGGTTCACTTCACCCTAAATTGAAGTGGTGTTTTTAAAAACCCACTGCTTCACTTTAGGGCCGTGTTTCATCCACACACACCCACTGTGCCTAAATTGGATCTTGAATTTTCAATAGCTAGTTTTGTTCTGTTGTACTTCATTAGTTTCACTCTGAAAATAATCATTAGTCCTTCAGCTGCTGAATTTTTTTATTTTAAATTCTCTGTCGTTCCTTATAGTAAATTGTAAGAATGATGATCTGATAGCTCTGCTTTAGAGGTATAGGATATCTTTAGCTGGAAAAGAAAGAAGTTCTTCATGTCACCTTTAAAATAAAACTACAAAGCCAAATAGTCTAATATAAAAAACAAGCTTCTGAAGGGAATGTGCAACACAAAAGAAATCATGAAAAACAAAAACGATATACATTTAAATTGTAAGGAAATCTCCTCCTGGAGGCATGAAAAGATAAATCTGTAAATACCATCAAATCAATATCAGAATAAAGGCAATAAAGACACTGAAAAATGCGGTGAGTTCCCCAAAGAGAGAATAGATCCAATGCACCCAATTCACCGAAGGGGCCAGATCCAGTCTTTAGATGAAGAAGGTCAAAACTGCTCGCTCTCTTCCTCGAGGAGAGGTGTGCTGGGCCTTGGGGAAAACTGGACTTTGATACAGAAAAGGATGCCCTATCCTTTGCAGCCTTTTTAGGGTCTGGCACTATCTACACCTGCTTCTCATGCTTAGTTGTATTAGCTTCTCTCTGCTTTACCATGCCTATGATTCTCCATTTCAAGACCAGAAGACTGGAAGTAAAAGATGGTGTTAGCATAGGCCCTGCTGGCATGCTGCACTTTGCTGTAAGGAATGCTACTTGAGGAATGAGCCCTCTTCTGTCAGATGACAGCAAGAAACTCTGCACAAAGCAGTGCAGCATTTTGGAGGTACTTCTTCACAGCATTTGGATATGCCACACAGCTACTGACTGGGAGTGACTTACTAGATGTCTTTGTAATCACAGCTTCCTTCTACAGTCAGCGCTAGCTTCCCCTTTCCTGCTTTCAAAGTCTTGAGGTACTTTGTCCTGTGAAAGGCAAAAGTTGCACCTTCACTGAAACCTCTCCCATCCTGGAGACTAAGGGCCAGGGCCAGAGCCACCAATCTTGCTTTAATTCCTTTGTGGAGCTACAGTGATGTACATTCCTGTTTTAAATGGCAAGTTGATGGTTGCTTTGCACTGCAAAAGAGTCACAGTGCAGCCAAAACATCTTGTCTGCTGAGCCCTGCTTTCAAGCATGTTAGTTCCAGAGGGGAAGAAGTTAATGGAATTATTCACCCTGACTCAATGGTGAAATGGCATCTTTCATTTTGTATTGAACTGGTTTGATCCAGAAGCCATAGGCTCATCGTTAGAGGCAACTCTATTTAAAAACAAAACAAAAAACCAGCTTAATTTATGTCCTGACAGGGTCATTAATATTTTGTGCAAGGGAGATGAATGTTAGAGTCAAGGGGAAACACCTGGCCCTGTTAAAGTCAATGGATTTTTGGCCATTAACATCACTGGCTAGAACTGAACCCCAGATCAATGTTTTTATTTTCTGCGTCACAACAACAACAATGATCATACACACAGATCTCCCTCTGCTGTACTTTTCTTTATTACAAGATACAATTAAAGGTACAAGTTGTACTCCTGTTTTTTTTTATGCTATATTCTTCAGTAAGGACTTAGCCTATCTCCAGTGGAGCCTGTAGGAGCCTTTCTATGAAATTTTATGCATTTTGGAACTAACCCTCTAGTGAGTCCTGGAGTTTTCTTGTGCTCCAGGTTACCATCCTCAAATAAAAATGATTCACCCTTCTCCCCCTCTCTCAGTGTTTCAGTCTAGTGATAGTATTGGTACTGTAATGTCTTGGGATCTCTTCAATGTCATTTGTAGATCATTCATTGTCACTGTTGAGCTGCTAATATTTTTTCTTTCTCCTCTTCTTTGTTGTCAACAACCTGCACTGTGTAATTTCATTTAAATGATAAAAAAAAAAATGTAAACAGAAAATGCCATGACTAATGCTGGTATTTCTCCCTCAAGTCTTTGGTTCTGCTCTAAGCCATTCATCTAAATCAGAGCTCTTTCTGCCTAACCCCTTAGTCAATTAATAACTACTTGGCTGTGCTCCAAGCCAGGCTATCTTGTATACTCATTCCTTCTTAGGCTTGTTAAATCAGTTTGCCCTGGGTAATGCTCACTTCAGCTGGTGTTCAGTAAAGGAGTGAGGGTAGTTGGAGAAGATTATTAAAAACTTGTTTAAAGCAACAGGGGCAGGGAGCAGGGTGTCCCAGGAAAGTGTGATCATACCCCTGTAACTTTTTTAAGAGGCCATGGCATGACTAGATTATACTTTCTAGGCACTACTGCTTTGACAAGTCATCTCTCATTTTCTAGTGGAATATTTTAAAGTGATTCTGTTGCAAAAACCTCATACATTTGTGGACAATAACATTATGTAGAACCTTGTTCATTGTGGATAGGAGCACAATTGCATTAAACAGTAAATCAGCTGCCACTGGCCATGTAATGGTAACATAACATTTTCATTCCTACAGTATTTTCTGTGCAAAATTAACCTCTCGAAAACCTCAGTAGATAATTTCCCCACTGCCCTAATTTTATAGATGAGGAAATGTAAGTACAGAAAAATAAAATAGCTCACTACAGGTCACTAGGGAATAGGACCCAGGACTTCTAACAACTTGCCTTTTTCTTTAGCACAAGACTATGCCATCATGAGGTTTCTCTTCAGTAAGGCATTGGGACAAACTGGGACATCTTTCACATGATCCATCTTCATGTTTCCAAAGAATGTGCCAAAAATCTTTCCTTTTTTTCCACCCAGAAATCTACATTGAACACTATTGTGAATTTTAGGAGTGGCCACTTACCCTTTTTTGGTATTTTTTTCATCAACATGTTTAGCAGTTTAAAAGTAGTTGTGCAACCCAAGATTTCTCATTTCCCAGTAGGCTCCAAATATGGTCTTTGAAGGATATGTCTATGCTGCAGTCAGAGGTGTGACCACAGCATGCGGAGACATACTCAGGTAGCTTCAACAGGATAGCCTGGGGCTGAAAACAATGTAGCATAGCAGCACAGGGACTAACCACCTGATTATGACCTGTCCCCTCAGGTAGATTTAGAGCACATGTGAGTTCTGTGGTTCTGTGCTGCGGCAGCTCTTTTAATAGAAGTATCAAAAGAGAACATTTATACCTAGCTCAGATATATGTGAATGAGACATAGTTAGATGGGAGAGCAGTGTAGACCTGCTCTAAATCTGCCCCAGTGAAGGTGTGCTGAGATCTTAGCACCTTAGAAAATCAGACTACTTAAAGGTCTACCTACATAAGCATTAAAAAAAAATTCAAGGTAGGTTCCTGTTCCCTAATGATTTATCAGTTCTTGCACCTCCATGGAGAATTAGTGTGCGTGCACGCATGCACGTATAGAGAGGGACCATAACTTTTTTTTCCCCTGAATTCTGGATGATATCTGTCAATTATTAGATGATCAAGGTTACTGAGCTCCTGTATTCACAGTAAACATTACCAATGTTGCAGAAAAGGTGCCCAGCAGGAATGATATTCTACTAATCAACATTTAACTGAGATTTTTTTTGTATGCCTAATTGCTTTGTTGATGATGTGCCTATATTGGAAATTATGATAAAGGAACACAATCATAGAATGATCCTCTCTGTGTTAGAGAGAGGAAGGATATATTCAGCAGTACGTTATATCAGTTTCATTACTGGGCTCCAGTGCAGGATTGATCCCTACAATGTATTCTCCGGAGGTTGTCCAATCTAATATCAAACAGAATCAAATGACAGAGATTTTACTGCTTCCCTCTGGAGGGTATTTTACTATTGAATAGATATTGCAGTTATTATGTTTTCCTTGATATTCAGCTTAAATTTTGTTTTTCTTTAATTTCATCTGTATTAATATTTATATTTCAAACTCAAGCAATCTTGTCTTCCATAGCCAGACCAGCAGAGAACCGGTACTATATTTAAATAATCTGACAATTGCTGAAGGTATTCATTAAACTTACTAATTCCCTGAGCTCCCTTTCTAGATCTGGATAAATTATTCACAGAAAACAACTTATTTGACAAACTTAGATGCCTGTTTCTGTTCTTGCTTGTTGCTCGAAATATTCAACAGTTTGGTTAATCTAGATCAGCCAAAGGATTTAGCAGAATGATTTGCTGACATGATGCTTTAGGCAGGTGGTAAGTGTCATTTCTTATTTTTGTTGCATGAGTGATTGATTAGGGTGACCATATTTCCCCAGTTTCAACACATGCCCTGACGCACTCTGGTGTGTATATATTCTAAAGATGTGGTATATTTTAAAGCAGGGGAACCAAACTCACTTTGTTTCTAGGCTGGATCTGGGCCATGAGTTTTCTTACAGGTTGAATCTGGCTGGGGGCATTGGGTGGCTGCAGCAGGGCTGGTGGCAGCTGTAGTGGGGCAGATAGAGCTGCAGCAGGATTGGCAGTGATGGTGGCTGGCTGTGGGGGCAGTAGAGCCAGCAGTGGTAGGGAAAGCAGCTACAGGATGAGCGGAGCTATATCAGTACAACCCTCCTATTGCCAAGGGCCATGTCCCTCAGAGCCCGTGGGCCATGAATTTTGTGGTAAATCACTTCCTACTCTAGCCATGCTGCCACTTTCCAGAGCTCTTTCATAGCCTGGTAGACTGGATTCACCCCCAAAGACCATATGTTTGACACCTTTCTTTTCAACTATTTCTTGACACCACCTATATCTTAGTCAAAGACAATGGAAAGAAAACTGAACTTTTGATAATATCTGCTAGAGCCTGGTTGCTTTAAAGTGAAAATGTGGGAAATAACCAGGAAGACAAGACAAATCTTTCTCTTATATGGACATCTCATTTCCCTATAGATGCGTGGCTTTGTCCACTGGGTCTCTATTTTTTCAAGAGTTAAGGAGCTCTTGAGCTTTTGCCTTAATAAAGCATGGCCATTTTTGTTTTAAGTACAATGAGTATGGTCTAAGTGTGATATTTAACTTCACCCTAAGTTACAGGTCAATGAAAAGCCGACTAGTGTTTAGATCAGTGATTCCCAAAGGGTGTGCCAGGGAACACTGCTGTATTGTGAGAGCGGTGGGGATGTGCTACAAAAAATTGGTGGGTGTGGGCCCCTGGCCAGGCCAGGCCAAGCCTATGATGGGACTAGGCCTGTGTACTGGCATGTGAAGTGTATCGCCAATTTTAATCCAGAAAAAAAAGTGCCTTAGGTATCAAAAGTGTGGGAAACATGGGTTTAGATGCTAGTAAAGGATAAAGGAAAGGAAATGGTTAAAGACAAAAGGGTAGGAGATGACTAGCATCAAACTGAACACAATACAGTTTTTTAATACTACTTTTAAATATCTCTGTCCAGGGAGCATAACTGGATCTTGTGTGTGGGTTGTCATGACAACTCATGCTGCTCTACTTGCTTTTTACTTCAAAAGATAAACACTTCAATGATATGCTGTTTTCATTCTCCACTTTGGACTGAGTTTGCTCATTAAGTCAGTGTGAACTTATTGGGACCACTCCCAGGTACCAAATACTGAATGAACTGACGGTGACTGCAAGGCGCAAACTGGTGATGTTAAGCTTCAGTCCCTAACAGGCAGCTGCCAACAGTAGTTTGTTTGGCCACTGAATGCAGAAAGAAAAAAGTAAAAGGTGGTTTTCAGTTCAGTACCTGGAGAAACACAGGTTCAGGTAACAGCAGCTAATTTAAAAAATGGATGATCGCTTCATAAAACACAGGTTCAGGTAACAGCAACTAATTTAAAAAATAGATGATCGCTTTGTAAAACCATTTCCTGGCAGATCTCTGTGCACACCAGCAAATGCTGGGAGTATCTGGAAGAAGGTGAGTGCAGGAAGGAAAATGCTTTTAGTGTCACTTCTGGTATTTCCTTTGGCATTGATGGAACTGTTCATGGAAGGGCCCATTTGAGGCTCCTGCAATGTTGGATGGCATCTAGACTCCAGGTGCTATCAGTTTTCTCTGCTGCCTCTTAGCATAGTTAGTAGATTCTGAGGTTTCATTCTGGAGGCACACTCAGACCCTTTTACCATGCTCCCAGTGGCATACCTCTCTTCCGCACCCACATTACTATTGAAAATCAGGTTTCTTTACTGAGTTGCCTTTAGCTTATTTTCACCGATAGCTGGCCACTTACAGTGACCTCGGGTGTCTCCATACAGACTAGTAAGCATTTTGGGGGTTAACAACCTCTTAGATTAAGTCATTTGTGATGCAAGTTATCCACCGTGCTTCCACTTTAGCCCAGGCTCCTGGCTGTATCCCTTCACTACTAAGGCAAGAAATGGTAATCCTTAAAGTGCAACTGCGCATAGCACGTTTTAACTTTAACACCACTTAACTTAGCAGATTTAGTATGCTCTGAGTGTAACGTGTAACTTCACCCTTACTGGCTTTTGATTGTCTCACTGCTGCTTCCAGCAGGATGGAAGCAGATGGAGTCCTGTATATGCCACTAGCATTAAACAGAATCAGAAAAATGTGCAGCAAGAGTTGGTTCGTAAGTGCCATTCTTGGTATGTGTGGTACTGTTGAAAATCCTTTTCCATTGTCTTCATGTCACTGGGAATGAGCAGTTGTCTCATGCCTCCTGTTTGCATGTTGTTGCCGTGGCAGCTGTTGCTTCAGGACTCATTCTAGCAGCATCTTGTTTCACCGCTCAGCAATCAGCCTTCTATTCCTCACTCACACGGCCTGAAACCTGGCCTTCCTCTATGACCTCTAGCCTTCTACTCACCATCATAGGTCACACTCTGTCACATTCTTTCTCTTTACCTGATTCTTCTCACCTCTAGAGGTCACTTCCTTTTCTTTCCGCTGCTCATCCTGGAGACAGGTGAAATACTTATTTAGGTCCCTGTGAGCATGCCTACATGTTCATTAATGCACCTTTGCTACTGTGCATTTAGAACCTCATATTAGAGGTACTACATAAAGGCAGAGTAGCTATACTAGTAGCAAAGGTGAACATTTTTTATTGTGACATGCAGTAGACTAATTCTGTTGTGCATCAGCATTGTTTTTGCCGTGACACACTAACGCACAGTAGAAGAGTTCACTGCTCATTAAGGCATCATGTGTAGACATGTCCTGTTAGAAGAACCTGTACTACAACACATCTGTCTTTTGAGGATGTGGCAGCCACACAACGAGTCAGCAGCCTCGTTGCAGTAACTCTTAATTTGTATTTTTTTTGGTTGCTTAATGCTTTGAACTGAATTTGATTTGTCTGAGCAAGCTCTGACTAACAACAACAGCAATGACAACAAAAGGAGGCAGCTATGGCCCTTCTAAAAATTTCCTTTGGAATCCCATTGTGGAGGAGATGGGGGTGGTAGAAGGAGGGAAAAGATCAATGTGTATGTTAGAGACAAAAAATATGTCTGCATATAATCTTTCAAAATCCTCAAAACTGCTGTGTGCTGTTGAAACAATTCTCTGAGCATCAGCTGTGCTTCTCAGCAAAGTACAGGCCACAAGGGGGGCCGGATTATCATGCGAGCGTGTAATCCTGAAGCCAGGAAGCAGATGAAAAGTTCTGAATCTTTTTGTGAAAAAGGTAGAAACTCAAATCAATAAGAACTGGGCAGGAAAAGGGGTAAAAGTCACTGTATGATAACAGTCTTTTCTACCTGTCCTCTATGCACACAACACTTGCTTAAAAGAACAGTATTAAGGAATTAGAAATTTGGAAATTCCAAAAGTAAAGTCTATATAGTCTCTAACTGCACCACCGTATACTGTTTTCCTCTACGGAGTCCCTACTTCATTCAGTGCAGAGAATGCACCTGCTGTCAGGATGGCTCATAGCTCTTGTCCTTCTCTATGTGCTTCAGGGAGCTTTCTCCCCCATCCTGTTCCTAGAGCTCTGTGGCAAATCAGTTCAAGGCTGGTAGTGAAACTGGACTTTGTGGGTATGAACAAGTGATCATGGGATCCAGATCAGGTTTAAGAGGATTAGTTTAAGCCTAAACTGGGAAAAGCATGTGGAGGCATTTGACAGCTCAAGGTAAGAAACCTGGGGGAGAGGGACTGATGTGCCTGGGTTTGGGCAGGAGTGCTGGTGGGTCCAGGGGGAACTAATGGGTCTGTGGAGGTAGTTGGCATGTCCACATGGAGGGGGTGGGCCGTCTGGTCCAGGGCTAAAAATAGCCCAGCCAGGGTTAGAGGGGTGAGAACAGAACAGACGTAGGGCTCTGGCTGGTTTCCCCAGCTATGCTGTGAATTCACATAAGCTCTCACTAGGCCAGATTAAACTTTGCTAGATTGAGTTAACTCTTTTTCAATCTAAAGTTAGTTCATCTGAGGTGATCTCTAAGCCGTAGTGAATGCTTGCATACCATGGCATTTAGATCAACCTAACATTGGCTGGATTCATCTAAGTGTAGCTCTTGTATGTACACTGAGACATATTGATCAAGGGTGAACACTTGAATGCTGTCCATGATTTGATTGTAAGTGAGAGTCATGATTTGTATGCATTACTAAGGCCCCCTCTACATGTTACACTTAAGGTATGATTAACCAGTTACAAGCTGTGACCCAGCCACATATTCAACCAATTTATGGTGTGATAAAACAAGCAATAAGCTATGAAGTTATTCCACAAATAATGTGTAGTAAGTGTGTAGCTTGTTTTAACCATGCCACCATCTAAATGCATGGTCAAGTGCTCCTCTGTGGCTGGCAGCCCCATCAACCTCATCTCCCACAGCCAGCCCTATAGCTGACAAGGCCTGCAGTGGTGGCAGCACCCTCAGTGGCAGGGCTTGCAGTGGGGAGAACACTGCCCCTGAGGAGCCTCATTGGCTGCAGGGCACTCAGTGGGGGCAGCACTGTCAGCTGTAGGGCTCACAGCAGGGGCAGCAGGGAGAACGCTGCCTCTGCTGTCAGCCTTGCTTCCTCTGCTACCTCTGTTATAAGCCCTGTACATCAAGAGGCCCACCGCAAGGCCAGCATTTTCCCTGCTGCTGCAAGCACCACACTTCATAAGGATTGCAACGGTGGTACCGTTCTCCCCACAGCTACTACTGCGAGCCCCGTCCTGATCCCAGACTCCCTCTGTACCAGTGATAAGTTGCAATGGGATCTAATGCACAATCCCTCAATTGTGTTTCCTGCTATGCATGTGTGGTGTGGCAGGAGGCACAATTATGTGGATTGTTCATAAGATCCCATCACGCTTTGACCTGCACGTGTAGAGGCCCTTAAACTTAGCTGAAATGCTCTGAGAGGTGATTATTGGCCTAGTTGTTCTGACCTAGTTTATATTTCAGTATGAGAGGGAGTGGTGTGGTGGTACTGGCTACTAGGGATGTGCAAAACAGGCTATATTTGATTCAGATTTGGCCTGAATTGGGGACAGTGATTCAATTAATTGATTTGGATCACTGTCCCCAATTTGATTTGGCCAAATCTGAATCTGAAGATTCGATGCTGATTCAGGGAATTAGTGATTTGGCCATAGGCACAGCTTTAAATGTCTTTTTTACATACCTCAAGGTACCAGGTGCGTCTTGTGATAGCTGTGATGCTGGGGCAGATGGAGCATCCCACAGGAGTGCACCCCCTAGCTCAGCAATCGGCCATGGGAGGATCCCAGGTGCCTCCCCAGACCCAGGAAGCACCAGTCACTGAGCTGAGTAGGGTCGGGGGAGCCCCACAGCATGCTCCCCAGAAGACCTGGAAGTGGACCAGAAGTGCTTTTGGTCCACTTCCAGGTCTGCTGCTGGGCACACTGGGGACCCCCCTCACTCCTGTGGGGCACTCCTTTTGCCCCACCATCGCAGCATTCACAAGCTGCCTTCTACCTTGAAGTATGTAGAAAAAACATTTAAAGCTGTGTCTATGTCCAAATCTCTGAATCTTTCTCTGAAGCTCTCTGAATCGATTTGGAGGGTTCCAATTCAATTCAGAGAGATTAAAAGGTCTCCTAATTTGATTCAGATTTGGAGATTCAGTCACTGAATTGGGCAAAATCTCCACTGAGTCAAGTCAGGGACCAAAATTTCGCACAGCCCTACTGGCTACTTCTGACTTTGGCCCACCAAATCGGGCCGAATCTGTCCCAAATTGAATTAGAAGACTCTTTAATCTCTCTGAATCAAATCAGAAACCTCCAAATTGATTCGGAAAGATTTGGAGATTCGAACATGGAGACAGCTTTAAATGTTTTTTCTACATACCTCTAGGTAGCAGGTGGCTCATGAATGCTGCAATGCTGGGGCACATGGAGCATCTCACAGGAGTGCAGGGGGCTCCCCAGCGCACGCAGCATCAGACCCAGAAGTGGACCAGGCTTAGTGACTGGTGCTTCCTGGGTCTGAGGAGGAAATCCAGGGTCCCCCTGTGGGTGATCACTGACCTGGGAGGGAACGGCGGGGCCCCCCTGTGTGCTCCCTGGCAGACCCAGAAGATCTGGGTTCACTGCTGAGCACATGGAGGCCCCCTTGCACTCCTGTGGGATGCTCCTTCTGCCCCAGCATTGCAGCATTCATGAACCACACCTGGTACCTCAAGGTATGTAGAAAAAAATTTTAAAGCTGTGCCTATGTCCTAATTACTGATTCTCTCAATCAGTATCAAATCTTCAGATTCAGATTTGGCCAAATTGAATCAGGGACAGTGATTCAAATCAACGATTCGCATCACCATCCCTGATTCAGGCTGAACTGAAATTGGAATTGAATAGGGCCCATGTTGCACACCCCTAGTAGAAAGTTTTTGTCTGCACAATAGAATTTAATAGATTAGTGTAACAGTATGTTATCTGGTCAACCTGCCACTCTCCTCACTAGGGCCAACACTCCATTGTCCTTTAGTTTCTCACCTGCCACAACTTTGTTGGTTTTATGGTGGACAGGGAAAAATGTCAGCCCAAGAGGGAGTCTTCTCTATGCTGGTTGGTCTTTTTCCAGGGCTCCTTCTCCCCTACACTCTGGTCTGTCACTCACCCGTGCTGTTTAACCATTGTGGGTCTGCATCCTATTCCCCAAATATGCTTTCAATCGGAACATAAATTAATGACTTTGTCCCCTTTGGAGATCTTTCTCAAACAAAAATTAATGGATTTATCCCCCTTCTCTTGAGAGTCTCTTCAGCAAGTCCCTTTTTGCAATTTGGTCTTAGTCAATGTCAGGTCCTCTCTAGGCTCAGATCACATTCCTGTTAATCCTCTCCTAATCTGTATTCTTCTTCAACTGCTCTCAAGCCCGTCTCAAAGTAGTCTGTCCTCCTTGATCCAGTAATCTTCTCTATATTTGGTCTGGCTCAAGAATTTCTGAGTTCCTTTAACATAGTCTGGGATTTGAGCCCACAAATGCCCCTCAATAACTCCTGAAAATCACTCAGATTTAGTTAATTAATTACTTCATTCACTACACATGTGGTCAGATAAGATTCTTTCCCCATGAATCTTTCCTGGCACAGTCCATATAGCTGTTGAGGGAAATACCCTCCCAGTTATTTCCCACACAGATTATATGCGATTTAATCAATCTGCCCTTGGCAGCCTCATCTGGCTCCCATCAAGGGCCCATGAGCATGAGGCAACATACAGATTCTCACCCATTTTCAGCATGAGCTTATCTCTTTCTTGTCTTTCTTACTCCTCCAGGGCCACCTGCCTTCCCCCCTGAGCAGGAGTCAGGCAGCTGCACTCCCTTTACAGCCCAAGTTGTGTCTTTACTGACACATGTTTCTCCAGCAGAGTTGTGGCCACAAGTTGCAGTGGCCAAGGTTCACATCCGGCAACTTCAACAGCTGGGTTTCACCTCCATGCATGCCCCAGGTAAGGTATCCAGGATATCCCCTTTCCCAGGGATAGTCCATATTCTCTAACAGAGGGTTGGCACTCTTCAACCCCCTTTTTCTTGCAGGGCTGCTCTGCCTACTGGTCCAGAGTGCTTCTCCAGAGCGGTTTCCTCAGAGTCTGCCTGCCCATCCCGGTGAGCAGAGTCCTTCAAACTCCTCTGTGACACTCACTCCACACTTCTATGTGGTTCAGGGTAAGTCTCTCTGGTTTGCCCCTTTCCAAGGGAAACTCTTAGCCTGAAGCTTTCTGTGGTCTCCCTCTCCAGGATGACTACAACTCTCCAGGTCTTCTGAGCATTTTTTCTTTCCCAGCTAAATTGGGAATTGATGGCCTTAATCCTTCCATGTTCAGATCAGCTGTAATAAGGAATCATGAAAATGCCTATAACTTTGTAATTTATCACCTGATTCAGATGAAAGTTGCAGAGATGGTAGCCACTTCTGAGAGCGTGAAACCTGCCAAGTTTCAAGGAGATAGGTCCAGGGTTTTCTGGGAAACTGCACCTCAAACTGCAAAAAGCAAAACACACGTCACTTGCTGGCAGTGGCAGCCTCCTGTCATCCTGCGTGCAGATCTGGGGGCCTGCACCTCCAGGAGGGCTGTGGAGTTGTGCTGGACTTCCCCGGGGGTGCAGATCCCTAGATCTGTGCTCAGGATGACAGGAGGCTGCTGCTGCTGTCTGGGACCAGTGCCGGGAAGACTGGTGCTGCTGCATGCCCCAGGCAGCAGAGGGAGTCTCCTGTCACCCCACGTGCAGATCTGAGGGCCCACATCCACAGAAGGGCTGTACAGCTGTGCCTGAACTCATCCTGGGGGTGCAGACCCCTAGATCTGTGCTCAGGATGACAGGAGGCTGCTACTGCCACTGCCACCTGGGACCAGTGCTGGGCACAGCCTCTGCCCAGCATTGGGAAAACTGGTGCTGCCGCTGGCCCCAGGCAGCAGTGGCATCCTCCTGTCATCCCACATGCAGATCTTGGGGGCCCACACTCCCAGGAGCAGTCTGGCAGTGCTGGGAGGACGGGTCGAGCTCCATGGGGCTAGTGGACTGCAGCCCTGGCTCTCATCGCCTCCTGCCACCAGGCTGTACTCTGAGCAGCTTCACCAGCCCTATGGAGCTCAGCCTGGTAGGAGGCAGGGGGAGAGCCAGTGGTGGAGCTGCTCCGAGCACAGCCCTGGCTCCATGGACAGCCCTGACCAGTGGCTCTCCTCCACCTTCTGCCACTAGGCTCAGCCCCATGGGGCTAGCAGAGCTGCTCAGAGTGCAGCCCGGTAGCAGGAGGCAGGGGAGAGCCAGGGCTGTGCTCCAAGTGGATCCACCAGCCTCACGGTGTGCAGTCCAGCAGTGGGAGTAGATGGAAGAGCCAGTGGCAGAACTGCTCGGAGCACAGCCCTGGTGAGCATGGAAGGCTCCACAGCACCATGGAGCTGAGTCTGGTGGTGGGAGGTGGGGGAGAGCCACTGGCCAGGGTTGTGCTCTGAGCAGCTCCACCACTGGCTCTCCCACTGCCTCCCACTGCTAGGGTGAGCTCCGTGGGGTTGGCAGAGCAACTCGGAGTGCAGCTCTGGCTCTCCCCCACCTCCCATCACCAGGCTGCTTTGAACCTTGAAACGTTTTGAAACTTTTGAAACATTTCAAGTGCCCTCATTTCCTTTTGAAGCTGTTTGTTTTGTTTCAATTTAGCTGTTTTGAGCTCAGAATGCATTGAAACAGCTTTGAAACAAAACACTTATTGAAATTTTGTACACTCTAGTGAGCATAGCAGGGCCAGGACTCAGCTCCCTGCTACATTTGGTTTATGAATCCTTGGACTCAGCTGAAATGCATCTGGAAGTGATGTGCAGATGCGCCTGAGGGCATCTGAGGGGGTTGCTGAACAGAGCTCATTCATGTTGTGATGGTGAAGTCAGAGACAGAAGGGTGAGGTTGTTTACAATGATAAGGAAAGGAAGTACCGTCTCTCTGTATGCTCATCTGTGCATATCTTCTGTTGCCTCTTGTCTTGTACTTAGCTTGTAAGCTCTTTGATGCAGGGACCATCTTTCTGGTGGGGTCCTGGTCCCAGAATAGAACTCCTTGGCATCATAGTAAAAAAAAAATCAAAATCTATCTCTGCACTATAGGTCTCCTTCAGTGATAATCTTAATAACAATTCTGTCAATAACTAATAAAAAGCATCCTTCATACCTCTGAAAAAGAGCTGGAGAAGTGAAACACATGACAACAACCATTTGCTTATTGTCTTGTGAGGCTCTCTGATACTTTGGTGATGAGCACTGAATATGACTAGGTTAGATGGATTGATTGCCCACAGGGGTGTTGTTAGCTTACTAGTGCAGTGATGGAAGCAGTTTCTCTTTGACAGAAATTTTTGAAGTATTTTGCACATGCCAGCACATTTACAGTCAATAGTATGTTCATCATTCACTGTGCAAGTTGAGTTACTACCTTGTGATTACAGTTTAGCAGTCTTTGTAAACTAACTGGATGATTTTGGGATGGTTGCCAGCATACATCTGTCCCTCCAGCAAAGAACTATGGAACAACAGATAATTATTGTCTCTCGACTAGGCATAGTATATAGTGGTCAAAGTCTAAACTGGACACAGAAACCAAACTCCACTAGCCTATTGCCCACCCAGGTGAAAGCTGAGGCATTTTTGCAAGGATTGTTTTGTGTGAGTCCAAATAAAGAATGTATGATTTTGTGCAGGGATAAGGAACTCCTGTCTCCAGCAGCTTTCACCAGTACTAAATTCAGAGTATGTTTAAAAAAATGGAAATTACAGACTAAGCCTGTGAGCTTGAATAAGACTGAAAGGAATAATATCAAGATAAAGAGAAGGCATTTAAGAACAGAATGAAAAACAGCCTAATCTGATTGAGAGAGACTTCAGTACCTGGCCTAACGTACGGTTAATGGAATTTACTGAGATAGATGGCCTTGGCTGTGCTGTGGCTGCATTATGTTGCACTTGCAGCAAAAAAAAGGGTCTAAAAACATGTAGCCAGTTTCAGAAGTATCCTCCAAAGTAAAGGGAACCTGATATGGCATTCGGCCAGTGCAACAGCTTCTGTTCCATCTCCCATCGTGCTACCAGTACGAGATGGCCAAAGGTAAAAAGGGACAGCTACAGTTTCCTTATGATCCCTGTTGCTGCTATAACTGAGGCCAGTTGCAGCTGGCATGTATTAGAGAAACTAAGGCTTTACATAGGATATTGAGGTTAAGGGAACAATGTGTGGCACAGTTCAGCGAAAGGTTGTGAGAATGTACAAGGCCTTTGCAAACTGCAGTTCTAAGTTCTGCTGTGTGATCCTCAGCCACAGCTGAGGGTCAGAGCCAAGTACAATAGAGTTTTCAAGTCTATAGAAACACTTACAAGGGAAAACAACCATCAGGATCATTAGGAGAAAACTAGAAGGAATTATAGAGAACAAACTTGAAAACAGTTAATTTTGCTTTAAGAGTAAGAGTATAGAGTCTAACATTGTGAACTCATGATGTCAAATATCATGAACTCATTAAAAAAAGCTCATAGTTCACATGTATCAAATAAGAATTCAGTACTTCAGAATCCTGTATTTCTTATGGAAGCCAAAATTGGACTGATGCCAATGACAATTTTGGCTAAGGGAGGTCTGCAGGTTCAGAGCCCAGATGTTTATAGCAATTTTTTAAACTTTTTTGTATCTTTTGGTTTTGCCAATTAGGCTGGAAACAAACCAGAAAAGCCTTCTCCTTCGGGCAGGTAGAGGCAAGGTTCTCAGCATTTTCTGTTATATGTCAGATTGAAAGTACCTTGAGGAAAAGTGTTTCAGAGGACAGAGTTGTAGTGCTTCTGCTTCATCACAGCTATTCTAGAGAATCCCTGGCATGCCAGCAAAGAATAAGAGGTGAAGGAAAAGTGGTCATCTTGTTGTTTAAGTTAAAAAAAAAAAAAATCCAAGTGCTGGGGGAGGGGAGGGGCAGATCCCACGCATAATAAATGGAGGGATCTTGTATGGTCCAGCTTTTTCCCAGCCTAGTTATTGCCTGTGGTCCTAAGACAGGGTATTCATCAGTCACTATCTATTATCCTTGACAACAATGAACAAGTTCTGCTACCTTGAATCCAAAGTGAGTGACAAATTATCACTGGATGAAGAGATAAATGTGTGCATTAGAGAGGCAGCTACCATTTTCAGTAAGCTCTCCAAATGAGTCTGGAACAATATAAAACTCACAGTCAAAGCTAAGCTGCTTGTGTACAAAGACTGCATCCTCCATGCATCCTTGACATCAAATGGTAAGACAGAATCACTTACAGAGGTCATCGCCAAAGCCAACCTGTGAACCATCACTGCTCTACTCAGACAGCAGCACCTATGCTGACTGGGCTATCTTTGCAGGATGGAAGATGGATGCATCCTGAATGACATCCTGTATGGGAAAATTGCAGGTGGGGAGAGAAGAATAGGGTACCCAAAACTGCACTTCAAAGATGTCTGCAAGCATGATATGAAGGCTTTTGGAATTGACGCAAACCTTTGGGAGGCCTTACCAGGTGACAGGACAAAGTGAAACTCCCTTCTCAAATCATGGAGTCCAACATCACAATGAGAAATGGTCACTCAAATTACAATAGAAATGTGAGCAAAAGAAACAGCCTGCCAGGACAGTAGCTCCTAATGTCATGAACACCTGTCACCACTGTGACAGGACCTGCAAGTCTAACATTGGTCTTTACAGCCACAAGAGAAAATGCATCACCAGTCAGTAAAATAGCTGCAATATTCACCATCACTCACTGATAAGCTGATATCATATTGCCTTTGTGATGCAAGCTCTAGATTGCTGTATAAAATTTAGAAAGGCAGAGAAGTAGGATCCAAAAGCAAAGTAATACAGATTTTGATGACCCTGAAGGATGGGAACAGGCTGCCTGCCTGTATCTCAAAAGATGGAATAAAAGTGAGTCACCTGAGTAGATTCCTTAAAAAAGTTGAAGGACAGAGCAGTGTTGAGAGAGCACTTATTAATTTACCTTTCAGAAGAGAATCCGTTAGTGTCTCGGTTTGATTGTCAAGGCTCCCTGCAATAAAGCAAAACTTGAGGTATAGGAAGCCAGGATAGGTTAACAACATGCAGAGAGGTAGTATCTCCTGGTGTGTGGAGTGGGAGTGTGTACCATCATAAATACTGTTATTAAATTGATTTGGCTGAATATTGGACTTTCTGTCTTCTGGGAAACTGCTATTTTGACATTTGTTTTCAAATTTGCATCTACACAGTTCCCTAATGTATTGGAGTTCCCATTTTACACAGTTCAGTAGGGAGTCTGGACCACAGAGGAGAATAGAAGCATGAGGATCATGAGCTATAATGCCCATTGCACACTATGTTAGCTCAGGCAAACATACAAGAATGTTGAACTAGCCCATAATGAAATGTTTTGATCTGGATTGACACACTAAATATTTTGATTTGGCTCAATTTGACCAAAGACAAAGTATTTTGTTCAGAATTTCTTCATGTTGTACCTTTAGTAAAATAAGAATATTTTCTGCAGAAAATTGCATTTTGCAGACATTGCTTTTCCCATCTAAAACATCTATCATTGAGCATTTATATTGTGGCAACCTTCAACATTCCCCGGGGGCAGTGGGGGGAGGTGTTTGTTGCCGCACTGTGCTGGGATCTGTACACATGGAAGAGTTTACTGTCCAAAGACACAAATAGATGAAGTTTAGCCCCTGAGGATACAATCTAAACACAGATGAATATGATGAAGATTTGGCACACATTTTCAGTTAAACAGATTGCAATTTTAAAGGTTTGAACATTTTGGACAAATTTTAAACAAACCTCTGAACTTCTGGGTCTGAACTTAAACTCTGAACTTTCTGAGATTTGTCCAGGACAGGCAGAGAGATGTTGATGTCAAAGGGAAAGACAGAGCTAGTCTCAGTGCAATTGCTTCCATATATGAAAAAAGATTGTGGTGATACACGCAAATAGATAGTTGGAAGGGTCTGTATCTGGGGGTGTGGTTTAGGGTGCCCTATCTAGTTGCATGTTTTCAATGCTTGGTAGCAGGCATGTGATCATCATCTGAGTCTCTGAGAGAAAGCTAACAGGCAGCAGAGAAGAACAAACCGAGTTGTTATTCCAGTGTTGTAATAAATTGGCCTTATAGAGACCCGTGAATGGTAATACTGCCTAGAAGGCTGAAACTGTAACTATTGCATTTTACTGTAGCTGAGTAAATAGCTTACAGAAGACATCTGCTTTGGAAATGCATTTGGCACAATAAATAACATTTACACGATGACGCCTGCAAATATAGCTGTGACATTTACTGATTTTCAAAATCCTGAATTCTTACCTGACCCCTTGTGAGACTGGTAAGATCAGATCTTTTAAAGAGACAGTTCATACCTTTTTTTTCTCTGAACAGTAGCTCTACTGTTACTAATACTGGGTGACAGATGTGCCTGGAATTTTATAGATATTTAAAATTTCCCTAGCTAGAAAAGTCCCTGATGCTACTTGGAGTCTTTTAGAGACTGTATCTTTGCCTGTGCAGACCCACAACAGTTATTGGGGATATCTGTGGTTGTAGGACTCTGTTTGCAAAGAACTCATTGCGAGATCAGGGCCTAAATTAGACATAACACAGCAAGCCAGCACAAGGACAATAAAACCAAAATAGTCAAGAAGGTGCATATACAGACGTGAGCTACAGCAGGGAGTATGGTTTATTGATTTGTTCATGAACTGTTAGTTCCCTTTTTTATAAAAAAGCAGAAGATGAAAATATAAAGATAATGGAAAAAGGCTCATGTAGAAGTGGTAAAAATAAATATAATTGAAAAAAATGGGTTGATGTGTGAGGATTTGAGTTTTTACTTCAGCCAAATGTCTCAGTAAAGTCAGAAGTACAGGTGAATTCAGAGTTGCCATCTCTCTCCCTGCTTGTTGGCTTTCCTAAGGTCTGAGCTCCTGGAGTCATGTAAATATAAGAGAATCTTGGCTTTCATCTTGAAAGCTACTAGGATCCAGATCCAGTTCCACTTCTAAGATGTCTGTGGCACTTAGCAGCTTTCAGGTGTCTGAGTCTCTAAGTATGATTGTGTTCCATCCTGCTCATGTTCCTAGAAAATTGTTAGCAAGCCTTTATCTTGCTCAAAGTGGGGGAGGAAGGAGGGTCCACTCACTATGCTTTTGCTCAATAGTGTTTTGATCAAGACACTTACCCAGTCCCCAAGACACAGCCTCCTTCTATCACTAGGCAGAGGAATTTAAACCCCCATCTCCCATTTCTTAGAAAAGCCTGAGGGCATCCTTTCATCTGTCCTACTGAGGCTGAGACACTGGATGGAAAGGAATGCAAGAGCCAGGAGGCCGAAAAGATAGCAAACAAGGAGAAGCCTTTCTCTGTAGCCAGGGAGGAAGGCACCCCCTTGGTGGAGAGAGTCCTGTGCCTTAGGCCATATGCCCAATGCTGTGTATGTATTTTATCTAATGATTATTTAATAAAAGCCAATATGATGGACCTTTAAATGTTGTATAAAAATGCCTATGCTCAGTGAACTTTTGCCAATCGTTGGATTCTGAAAGACCCCTTCTTGAGTCTATGGTTCCTGGGAGCCCTGCCATGCAGACTACCCTGAGATGGGGGACCCTGGGTTGCCATGGTTTGCAGTTCAAGGGTAGACAGCCACGCAGACTGATCCAGGACTTAAGGTCCTCAGGATTTCTACAGTCTATAGCTTTGGGCAGCTCTACTGTCCTAGGGGTATGTAAAGCCTAGGAACTCTGGAAATAACTTGGACTTGGTTCCACAGCAGGGCCCTAGAAGTCCTTACTTCCTGGGGCTCTGCAGTCTTCCAAGCTCTGTGCCAGGAATTGGGAACCTAAACTAAATGCTTGAATTTGTAGAAGGCAGTTGGGAGCTGGAAATCTCAGGGCTTCCTTCAAAGGTGCTGGAGTGTTGACATGCAGGAGCCTGGAGCAGCTGTTTGCAGCCTCCTGCCTGCAGCTGGCCCAAGGAGCTGGGTCAGCTTGCAGCCTCCCAGCCACCTGGGAGCAGCTGCTGGCAGCAGCTGCTTAGAGCCCAGACTGGTGGTGGCATGCCGAGCAAAATGGCCTTGCTGAGCAAAATGGCCATATGAACTATGAGTTCAGCACACGTGCCAGGGGGTGCTGATGCCTGTTCTAGGGTTCTTAGCTTCTGAGCAATTGTGCTATGGAGGCTGGGGATTCAAGGGCTTCCAGACTTCCAAACTGGATGGACCCATGGGCTGCCTAACTCCCTACAGCTTGGACACTGACAAGAATGTCAATTTTGGTCAATAGCTGACTGTCCTGTTAGGTCATTCACTTTGGAAATGCCCTGAGTTAATGCTTCCCAAATAAAGGTTTTTTTGTCTATCTATTTGTGGAAAAATCTACAAATAATCACTTAATTCCAAACTGGAATAACCCATATTTCTCATGAACTAGAAAGTCTGAGTTTCAGCAAGCTCTAAATGTGAAGATTTTAGACCAGTGGTGCTCAAGCTCTGTCCTGTGGGCCCGAGCTGGTCCCTGGTGCCAGGTCATCTGGCACATGGGACTCCCTGGGATCTGTGGGGAGCCCTAGGGGCCATGGTCTTGCACACTAGATAGGGCATGCAAGATGGCACAGAGACTGATCCCAGAACTCAGGGGCTGGATAGGGGTAGCATGGGGCCTTGGAGCCTGATCCCGGCTGGGTGAAGGCAGCATGACATCCCTGGAGCCCAGACTCAGCCTATGCGGGGTGCACCAGGCCCAGTCTGGCCCACAGAATAGCTTGACCCCATTCATCTGGCCTGTGAAGCCAAAACTGTGAGCACCACTGTTTTAGACCTTGTAGACCTCGCTGGAGTACTGACCACCTGAATGGTGGAATAACTCTGAGGAGGGACAGAGAAGGACCAGACCTAAACCACCTTTGACTCTTTAAATTATCAGAAGATTTTTCAAACCTTTTATTTTTAGACTTTAACATGGTTAGTAAGACAAAGCAATATATGAAGGTACTGACTTGGTTCTAGAAGACTGTATTCTAGGAAGACAGAGTCAATATCTATGAAGGCAGATAAATCAGGAAATGTCCAAATAGTAAATACTGAAATTTCCATTTGGTCATTGTTTTGCAGAGTTTCTTATGCATGTCATTTTCATGGAATCATAGAAAGTTAGGGTTGGAAGGAATCTCAGGAGGTCATCTAGTCCAACCCCCTGCTCAGAACAGGACCATCTTGAACTAGGGCATCCCAGCCAAGGCTTTGTCTAGCTGGGTCTTAAAAGCCTCCAAGGACAGAGAGTCCACAACCTCTCTGGGTAACCTGTTCCAGTGTTTTACTACCCTCCAAGTGAGCAAGTGTGGCCAAGACACCCTGCCACAGTAAAGTGAGGAAGAATATAAGGAAACAAAACTTACTGGAAGATGCTGAAGAAACTGTGCCAAGCTGAGGCAGAAAAGATGCCGTTCTCTGACTAATGAAAGGAACCAGCTGGGCCATGGCAGTTCAAAGGCTGCTGCGTCAAGCCCAATTGCCATCTGGGACAAGGAAAATGGTGCAGCAGATGTAAAAGAGAAAAACCATGCCAAAAAGGAAAACATCTTGTCCAGAAGACAGCAAATCAAATGCTGCCACAGAGGACTCAGCAGAGGAAAAAGGGAATTTAAAGGGATGCCGAGGGAGAGTCTGGGGTCAGTTTGCAGAAACGGGGAGCAAGGTGCAGATAGACGAAACACAGAGAGAAGACAAGAAGAGGAACCAACCCCGAGGCTTGGAGGAAAATCTTGGTCCCTGAACTTACCTGAGAAGAGCCAGTGAAGCAATGGAGGAGGCCACTCTGTCAGTGGGTCCAGTTCTGAGGGACATGAAGATAACTGCTTCAGTACCCCAGAAAAAAAGGAGAGTTGCAGATGAGATTACACCTCTGTGGCCGGGTGAGTTCATCTTGACCCTGAAGGTAAGGGTGGGATTAGAATTGAGAGGTGGCCATCTTGAGACCCATGTGGCAATCAAAGGGGCAAGCAGCCAACTTAGCAGAAGACCCCAACTAGGGGGCTCATGGGACTAAGGCCGGACTCTCCATCCAGAATGGAAAGAAACAGCAAGCCCAGAACATTTGGTCTGGTTAGGGGAGGGTATGGGGATGATGGAGCCCTGTGAAGATATGCAGAGCTTACCTCCATCCTCTTTCAAACCTCCCTTGAGGTAGCTGAAGGCTGCTATTAAATCCTCTGTGTCTTCTCTTCTCCAGACTAAATAAGCCCAGTTCCCTCAGCCTCTCCTCAGAAGTCATGTGCCCCAGCCCCTTAACCATTTTCATTGCCCTCTACTGGACTCTCTCCAATTTGTCCACATCCTTTCTGTAGTGGGGGCCCAAAACTGAACACAGAACTCCAGATGTGGCCTCACCAGTGCTGAATAGAGGGGAATAATCACTTCCCTGGACCTTCTGGTAACTCACTTACCAATGCAGCCCATTGTGCTGTTAGACTTCTTGTCAGCAAGGGCACACTGTTGGCTCATATTCAGCTTATTGTCCACTGTAACCCCCAGGTCCTTTTTTGCAAAGCTGCTGCCCAGCCAGTCAGCCCCCCATACTGGGGGACTTTGCACTTGTCCTTGTTGAACCTTAACTTTGTATAAGAACAAGTCATTAGACAATGAAAGGTTGTATTCAAAGTCCATTATTACTGTACTTAATTCTTGCATGACTTTCCTATCATAGTATCATAATATCTAGCATCAGAAGGGGCCTGAATAAGGCCTGTTGTTTCTTGTACTTAAACCTGATTGGTTTTTGTTTCTTCCTTTTTATGTAACAGCAGCACCATTTTTTGAAAGGCAGATTCTGACTTTCCTTTTCATTTGGCAATTGGGAATATTCTGTTGGTGATTTACCCTGCCATCACTATATTTGGGTTATCTGCATCAAAGAAAACTTTGTAGGCACCAGCCTGATTTTTATGGCTGCTGTCCACCTGCAGCTCTCAATGACCAGTCACATTTTAAATGTTTGTCTCTTCCTAAAATCAGGCTGTTCACTTTGAAGAGTCTGTTTGGTCGACTGTTCTGTTATTAACCATCTCCGGAACGCTAGATTCTGTGTATGAAGGACACAGTGGCTTGGGCAAAACACCTGTCCCCTATCACAAAGGAAGTAGAGAGCCTGCTAAGATACTAATGAAAATTAGCTGTGCCTTCTTAGTTAGCAATAGGAAGTCACAAATTCACCTCTCTGCTGTCATGGATATTCAGAGCCTGTTTAGGTGCTGCCAGAAATCTGCTTAGTTCACACTTGTATAAAGAATAATTAGACTGGAAACTCTAACATCTATCTTTAGAAGCATTGAGTTATCTACCCTTATCATCAGTGCCAGGGTCCTTAACATAAATAGGGGACTCTTCAGGGGAATAATTGCATTTTTCAGAAATACGTCCTGGAGTGCCATATGCATTCATTGGTGTGTGGTGTTGTATTTAGAAATGTAGATACTATGGTGTGGCAGTTACTGTAAAGTGACCAACATTGGATTTTAATGGTGTCAGTAATAAGTGAAATCTATCAGATGCAGTACTCAGCTCTGTTGTAAATGTGTATTGTCTAATGTAGTCATTCTCAACCAAAGTGTTGCAAGATCCTCTCAAAGATGCTGCAGGGTTGCCATGCAATGTTAGCATTGTTATGTGTGCAAATGTGATAAACAAGATAAACCCAGAAGTTTCAAATAGGAATTTATAGCATTAAAACTATTCTAATCTGTTGTGGTCTTTCTGCATTCTTTGCAATTGAAGAATTGTTCTATTATTTTTCTGTAGTAAAAAAAATAGTGAAAATTAAGAGGTGGCATTTTCTGAAGGAGCCTTAGTCTAATGAGAGGTGTCTTGAAACTAACAAGTGGTACCTTGTGTCTTAAAAGGTTCTCCATTCTGTTTTCAGATCCGATAATGCCTTTCTGTGACCTTTTGTAAACACTTTAACCTCATTGTACCTCACTTTTTCGTCATCTAGAAAAGAGGGATAATAGTTATGACTATCAGACTGGATGGTAGTACCTTGTGGCATATTTTTGCAAAGTACATTGGGAGCCTATCTGCAGGGCGCTAGAGCAGAGCAAAGAGTTCCTTACAGGTAAGGGAATTAACCAGAGCCATTACGAAAACAGAAGTAGATCAGAAAATATTTTTATTCCCTCTTACGCAGAGTCAAATGGTTTGTCCTGGGTCCAGTATTATTTAATATCTTCATTAATGATTTTGACAGTGGTATTGAGCAAATGCAGACAGTACCAAATTGGGTGGAGTTATAGATTCTCCAGAGAGTAGGGCTTAGATCCAGAATGATTTAGATAAACCAGATAATGGTCTATGATTAATCGCATGAGTTTCAACAAGAGCAAGTGCACAATCCTACGCTTGAGTTGAGTTAATTGCATGCATAAATACAGATTGGGGAATGACTGCCTAGGCTGCAATACAGCAGAAAGATGTGGGGGGTTAAAATAGACCATAAGGTGAATTTGAACCCATGGTGTGCTTTTGTTGGGGGAAAAAGAAGCCAACAGTGCACTGGGTTGTATTAACAAGGGTATCACTTGCAAATCAAACAAAGTGATTCTTCTGCTCTATTCAGGATTGGTGAGGAAGTATTATGTCCAGTTTTGGACACCATACTTTCTGAAGCAAGTGGACACATTAGGAAGAGTCCAGTGAAGAGCAACAAAAATGATTAGGGGCCTGGGAGGAAAGACTTAATGAGGTAAAACTAAAAGAGCTAGAGTGGTTTAATTTGGAGAAGGGAACACTGAGTGGGGATTTGGTAAAAGTCTCTAAATACCTGAAGAGAGATTACAGGCAACTCCTGCTTAGCACTCTTAATTGGTTCCTGAAAAAACAAGTGTTAAGCAAAACCGAGCTTTAAGCAAAACCAGCTTTCACTTTTTACTTTCTAAAGTCACCAAAATCACCAGAATCAGGGCTGCCATGTGTCAGTTTCAGTGCCAGCTGTATGATGCCTGTGAGCATTATACCAAAACTTGCTGAGAGTTAAGTGGAATTGGGTATCAATGTAAAATGAGCGCTATAGCAAAACGGTGCTAAGTGAAAAAGTGTTAAGCAGGACTAAGAGCAGTGGCCCAAGCTGCAATAGGTGAAATTTAGGTTGAAGATTAGAAGGGACTTTTGTACTTGGAGGGTGGTCAAGCAGTGGAATAGATTACCTAGAGAAATTGTGGAATTTCCATCCTTGGAAGTTTTCAAGAGCAAGTTATACAGACACTTGCGTGGGTGGCTTAATTAGGAATGCTCCTGCCTTGAGCAGGGGGCTGGATTAAATGACCTCATGAGATATCTTTCAGCCCTACTTCCCTATAATCTCCCTTCTCCAATACTGTTGCCCTTCCTTTCCATTCTGTTTCAGCATGACTGTTTCACTTTGGGCCAAATCCTGTTTCATCTTTGCATGCACCTATGCACAGTTTGGATTCTATTTCCACCTGTGATGCGAGAGGTCTGGTTTTTGCAAACACCTACTGGGAAGGGGATGGGAGAAGGAGGGCTCCTTCCATTAATCTAGAGTTGGCACAAATGCCAAACGTTGCCATTATGTAGCTATGTAAGTACCATGGAGGTGATATTGCATTTAGTCCTTCATGTCACCTGAGCTGCACTTTTTCTAGCTCCTCAGCTGTGTTCCTTGCACATTGGACTGCATGTCCTAATCTGTCAAAATCTGGCTGTTGAGACGCATCTAACCTTAGTAAGGCTGATGGTCATTAGCAGGAACAAATCATCAGAAATGAGATGAGAGCCTTTCCCCTTAAGTGCACATTTCCAAGCGTTATTGATATATAAACAATTTCATGACAGTCTTAATATCTCCTTAATTCTTTATAGCCTTTCCATCTTTACTGGTTGTATGGTCATCATTAGTTTCAGCTATTCTGTGTGGGCACTGGAGTGTAGATGACCTTTTTGTGTTACTTTGATGTCCTCTACCTAGAAATGCACTTTCCTGTGCTAAACTACAGAGGGCCACTTATCTGAACACAGAAATAAACAAAATATACTTGCCTACCTAAAGGAACAAACTTTCTGAAGCCCCTGACACACTTTTCTATATATCTTCTTTATCTTTACCACATACATATTCTATCACTATTCCCCATCCTCCTCATGTTGCCACAACGATGCTCAAGATGATTTACCATTCTCTTCCAATCATTTCATGACAACACATAACACACTTCTGTATACTGGTATCAACTGGGTTGCACTGATTTAAAAAAAAAGAAAAGATTTACGTCCACAAGACATAATACATTACTCTAATATAACTGGCAAAGTGCTGTTGCATTTTGATTCTTGTCAGATTCAGAGGGTAATTTCATACTGGAATGGGTGGACCTGCTGAGCAGTCTTCTTCCAAGTCACTGCACAAGTTCTTGTCCCAGTTAAGGGCTGTCTGCGCCTTGCTACTCAGGGACAGGTTCTAGTCCAGTCCTTCCTTCAAAGCCTCTTCTTTTTTGGGTTTCCTCATCTTTATTCACAGACAGTGAGGGACCCACCAACTCCACAACTGGCAACAGCAGGTTTTGGTGTACAGTTTTTTTCCTTCCCTGCCCCATTTTAGGTCTTATCCTATAGAAGCAGTGGTGATGCATAGGGGGTGCACAGGGGAGCATGTGTATTCCCTGTCTAGCCTCGCTCTCCACTTAGGCAATACAACCTTTGGAAGAGACGAGCTGTCTCCAAGGAGGAGTACTCCTCATGTGCTCGAGAGTGTAGGAGGGCTATTAGGAAGGCCAAGGCAGGAGTAGAGCTTCACCTGGCAACTAGGATCAAGGACAACAGGAAGTCCTTTTTCAAATATGTGGGGAGCAAAA
>JAGPOW010000304.1:71353337-71367066 GCA_030014935.1 Caiman crocodilus | reverse complement strand
CATTGTTCCTCGTCACCCCAGGTGGTGCTGGGGAGAAAAGAGCTCTGCCTATTTGCTGTTGATCCTCCTTGATGAGCTTGTAGGCAGCTACCAGGTCCCACCTCAGCCTCCTCTTGCTGAGGCTGAACAGGTTCAGGTCCTTCAGTCTCTTCTCATAGGGTCTGTCCTGCTGCCCTCTCACCAAGTGGGTGGCCCTCCTCTGAACCCTCTGCAGGCTGGCCACATCCCTTTTGAAGTGTGGTGCCCAGTACTGGATGCAGTACTCCAACTGCAGCCTGACCAAGGTCTCATAGAGGGAGAGTATCACCTCTCTGGACCTGCTTGAGATGCACCTTTGGATGCATGACAAGGTATGGCTGGCTGGCTGACTATTTAAAGTGCAATAATTTATGCACATTCAGATATTCCCATTTTTGTTTTCTGTACTATAACAATAGAAGTAGCACTGGGGCTATGAGATTCAGTGATGATACCCCATTTCATCAGCTCTTGTGGGTAGAGTTGCACATCCTCCATCTCAGCCACAGCAATCTTTCAAGAATGTTCTCTAAATGGTCTGGCATCATAGAGTCTTATATTATGCTTTACATCCTTAGCTATCCCCACATCCCATGTATGCAGTGAGACCACCTTAGTTTTCTTGCAAGGTTTGTCTCTTAGATGTTCTTTTCATTTTGGAGGAACTGGGGAGTCTCCAGAATCATAGATTCATAGAAATTAGGGATGGAAGGGACCTTGAAGATCATCAAGTTCAGCCCCCCACCCCAGGGGCAGGAAGTCAGTTAGGGTCAAAGGATCCCAGTAAGATAAGCATCCAAGCATTCTTGAATGAGTCCAGAGTGGGTGCCTGCACCACTTCTTGAGGAAGTCTATTCCAGACCTTGGGGGCTCAGACAGTAAAGAAGTTTTTCCTTATGTCCAGCCTAAAACGGTCATGGAGGAGTTTATGACTGTTGGTCCTTATTATCCCTTGGGGCGCTCTGGTGAACAGACATTCCCCTAGATCCTGATGCACACCCCTTATGTACTTATAGGCACCAGGTCACCCCTGAACCTGTGCTTTTCTAGGCTAAAGAGTCCCATGGCTCTCAGCCTTTCATCATAAAGCCTACTCTCTTGCCCTGTGATCATGCATGTGGCTCTCTGGGCTCTCTCAAGCTTCTCGACATCCTTCTTGAACTGCAGAGCCCAGAATTGGATGGAGTACTCCAGCTGCAGCTTCACTAAGGCCAAGTAAAATCAAATCTTCCAGAGTCTATTTCTGAAGTTGGTTTCACCTGAGGGAGTTACCATGAGGTCAGCTTCAACAAGCTAAGCAACCTTTTTCCCAGGTTCCATTATAATGTGTCTGTTAGTTTTATTGACCACCAGCACAGACACCTGCTCACAGTCCCTCACAGTCAGTGAAACCACACCGCTGGGGATCAGCAACCCCTTGGGTCATGGCCCCTCACTGAGTGGCTCAATGTACAGCTTTTTTGGCTATAGCAGCCATTCAGGTAAGTGCAAGTGGTACATAACAATTGTTAACTTCTTGCAGACACCTTTTTAGGGGGTCTTGCCTTCATAACTCAATACCCCACAACATTTTATCTCTGCCTCTAGAGAGCTGTTGATCTGATTATATGTCAAGACAGAGAGAAAATACATCTTTAGGGTACTCAGATAGTCCTTCCCTGCTTGTTGTTTACAGTACTGAGTCAAACTTCAAAAAGACAAGAGTTAGTGCCCACAATCACTACTGCACCCCAAATTCCCTTTGGGTCTGGGCACACCAAGGCAGCAGTAGTCTCCTCCTCTGACTCCCCACACTCTCCTCTGGATATTCTAATTAGATTATAACAAAAAAACTATTGGAGTATGCTTCTTGGCTCCACCCACACAAGCCCAACTTGGTTAAAGTCTGCATGGGCAAGTGTCCCAGATACAAATAATAAAATGACTGAAAAATTATGGTCACTTAAGAACCACTGTCTAGCATTGCAGGACACTCTTTGCCCTCAATTCTCACTTTAACTTCAGTTCAGGGTCCCACTAATTCTGTATGGAGCATTCTAGGCAAGCCTGGAAGGCGGGAGCTTCAGAATCTCAGAAGTTCAGGCATCTCCCCAACCTTACCCCACTCTCATTTCTTGGTTACCCAGCCAGCCTTCAATTTTTTCCATCCCAAAGTTAGGTTCTCAGCTTTCCCACACTTGCTAGCTGGATGCCTGTCCTGTCCGTACTTGTAGCAAAAGAGAGGACAGCTGTTACACTTACAGGGTTGTGGGTGACAGACTCTTGGGAGACCTTAGTGACCCTGCTGGACTTGTGAGGATTAGAACCTGTAGGGCCCACCCTAATTGGAAGCACAGCCACTTGTTTTCCCAAAGCCCTATCCTGACATGAAATATCTTGGGTGTCCATTACCAAGGCGCTAGAGGCTTCAGGGCAAGGGGTGGTCCTGCTATGGGACCAGATTCCTTCACTGCTTGCCACCTCTTCCTCCCAGCTCTCCTGTACCAGTTGACTAAGACCCGGGGGATTGGCCTTTCAGTCAGTGAGATTAAGTTTTACCAATATTCTTTCATTGTATACTACTCCTATCAACACCTGGTTAAGTCTGGCCAGGTTTTTCTCCTTCTCGGGTGAGGCCTCCCTTGACTAACACCTTCTGCAGCACCTTCTTCAGCTACGAAACATAAGCTGAAACTTTCTCTTCTTTGTCTTGGTAGGGTACTTTGAAAGTTAAAGTACAATTCATTGGCCCCTTCTCCTCCTCCGAATACACTTAGCAAAGCCTCAAGATACCCTCTGGTGGTGATCACAGGTTCATTGTGCTTTAATGCACAGATAACTCCAAAGGCTGGCTCCCTGAGGCTCTCCAGTAGGGATCACTGTTTCTCTTCATTTGGTACTTGCCACTGTATCAGGGTCTCTGATGCATGGGAATACCAGGCCTCAAATGGCTCCTCACCAGGCAATGCAGGGTTGGCCCCTAAGCTTTCTATATGGAGCAAACATACCCTAAGCTTTCTATATGGAGCAGATTCTGGATGGGGGTGTACAGTCTTCTTTATAGCCTACCCCAGTGCCATTGCTGTTGCTCCACAGGATCCCTCAGGGTTAGCTATGTTCATGGGGGTGGAGGAGGGGTACACCCAATGGAAGAGAGGGACCATCACCAGGGAGGACTGTACCTCGGTTGCTGGGGGCTGTAGGGGCATGGTCAGGAAGGCCAAGGCAGAGATGGTACTGGGACTAGCTACCCAGTTCAAGGACAACAAGAAGTTCTTTTTTAAATACATAGGGGGCAAAAAGAAGGTACCAGGTAAGGTGGGGCCTCTGCAAGACACTCTAGGAAATCTGGTTGTCACACCAGATGACAAGGCTAACTTATTTAACGATTTCTTTGTCTCCATTTTCCTGACCAGGGAGCAGATCAGCATGTCTGCTGGGACCCCTTCAGGCCCCAGGGGAGGCACACCCAGGCCTAAGGTCAGTGAGGATCTAGTCAGGGGACTTCTGGAGGGACTGGACATATTTAGATTAGCTGGTCCTAATCACCTCCACCCCAGAATGCTGAGGGAGTTAGCAGATATCATTGCAGGACCCCTGACATGGCTTTGCAAGCACTCATGGTGCTCTGGTGTGGTGCCAGAGGACTGGAAAAGGGCCAATGTGGTTCCCATTTTCAAAAAAGGGAGGGAGGAAGGAAGACCCGGGAAACTATAGGCCAGTTAGTTTTACCTTGATCCTGGGTAAGCTTTTTGAGAGAATTATCCTGGCGCATGTCCACGAGGGACCAGCAGGGGAGGTTATGCTTAGGGGCAACCAACATGGATTCATTAGAGGCAGGTCCTGTCAGACCAACCTGCTGGCCTTCTATGACCAGGTCACAAAATCCTTAGACGCAGGGGTAGCAGTGGACATAGTCTTTCTGAACTTTAGGAAGACCTTCGACACTGTCTTTCACTCCATTCTCATTAAAAAACTAGGGGACTGTGGCGTCAACACCTGCACAGTCAAATGGGTTGCTAACTAGCTGGAGGGCTGCACCCAGAGAGTGGTGGTGGATGGGCCATTTTTGACCTGGAGGGATGTGGGTAGTGGGGTCCCCCAGGGCTCGGTTCTCAGACCCACGCTGTTCAACATCTTTATCAGTGGCTTGGATGAGAGGGTAAAAAGCATCCTATTCAAATTTGCTGACGACACTAAGATGTGGGGTGATGTGGGCACACTAGAAGGAAGGAATAGGCTGCAATTGGACCTAGACCGATTACAGGGGCGGGCGGATGAGAACAGGATGGGTTTCAACACTGACAAATGCAAGGTGCTGCACCTGGGGAGGAAGAACCAGCAGCATACCTACAGGCTGGGGAACTCCCTTCTCGTCAGTACAGAGGCAGAAAAGGATCTTGGAGTCATTATTGATGCCAGAATGAATATGGGCTGGCAGTGTGGGGACACGGTCAGGAATGCCAGCCACACCTTGTCATGCATCCACAGATGCATCTTGAGCAGGTCCAAGGAGGTGATCCTCCCCATCTATGTAGCATTGGTCAGGCTGCAGTTGGAGTGCTGCATCCAGTTCTGGGCTCCACACTTCAGGAGGGATGAGGACAGCATCGAGAGGGTCCAGAGGAACGCCACTTGCATGATCAGGGGGCAGCAGCACAGGCCCTGTGAGAGGCTAAGGGACCTGAACCTGTTCAGCCTTCACAAGAGAAGGCTGAGGGGGATCTAGTGGTCTGTTACAAACTAGTCCAAGGGGACCAGCAGGCATTGGGGGAGCCCCTGTTCCCCCAGCACTGTCAGGAGTGACTAGAAATAATGGTCGCAAGCTGGCAGAGGGTAGATTCAGACTAGACATCAGGAGGCGCTATTTCACTGTCAGGGTGGCTAGGACCTGGAACCAACTTCCAAGAGAAGTGGTGCTGGCTCCTACCTTGGGGGTCTTTAAGAGGAGGTTAGATGAACACCTTGCTGGGGTCGTTTGACCCCAGTACTTTTTCCTGTCGTGGCAGTGGATTGGATTTGATGATCTGCTCAGGTCCCTTCTGACCATACCAACTATAAAACTATGAGGGACTCCACCATCCCAGTCATGTCAGCTTTGACTTGCCTTTCCAGCTGGACTACCCTGCCTGCATTGGCCACATCCTGAATAGAGGTAGATGTATTCTGGCTCTTGAAAGTAGTCAGGGTCCACTCCCCATCATCTACCTCTACTACCACTGGGACTTTACAAGGGTTTACTGGTATTGATAGCTCACGCAGTGTGGCCTGGCCCTCTTCCTCCATTCCACCCTCAGTCCATTCTTCTTGTATTTTCTAAAATAGGTAAAGGATTTTTGTAAGAGATCTTGTACTGTTTTTCCAATGAACCCACTCAATATACCAGTGTCTAGTAAGAAATTTTCAGGATACCTGCATTTCCTTACACCAGGTTTCCAACATTGCAGTTGCCATATTTTACACTATTATGTACTGCTTGTGAGGAACAGTAAGTGTCTTCTTTATCTTTGGGTGAAATAGGCAAACTCCTAAAAAATTCCAGTTTAGGGGACGACACAAATGACCAAACTGAATGGATCCCAGATGACCCCAAAATGTAATCCTTCTCCTGGGCACTGGTCAGCAGCAGCAAAGGGTGGGTTCAATTTTGGAGTACTAAATATATTTACCTTGGCTCAAGCCCCTACCCAGACCACTAGACAAGCACTAAATGAATTACTAGGGTGTCCTGCATAAACAACCCCTCATAAGCAGTGTAAACACAAAAGGCAGATTTATTACAGAAAACAGAGGAAAATACCAAATGCAATTTAAAATATTACTAACTTCAAAATATAGTCTTTAGATTGTGTTGTGCCATGGAAAGCTGCTAGAGCAGTGTTTCCCAAACTTTTTCACCCCATGGCGCACACACCTAAATAAAAAAGCACCGCGGCATACTGGAAGTAGAGGGGGTGGAGGGGTGCACAGCCGCCAGGAAGCTGATGGGGGTGTGGCCAGTCGGACACTGATGGGGAGGAGTGGCGCATGGCCAGCGGGACGGCATTTTGGGCTGGAGTCACACTCCCTGTCTGTCTGTGTCCACAGCAGCAGCAGGTGGGCGGGGTGTAGCTTCAGCCCCAAATGCTGCAGCACACCTGGACATACCTAATGGCATGCCCGTGTGCCGCAGCACTCCAGTTGGGGAATGTTGTGCTAGAGAGCATGAGTCCTTCTGCAGTGCAAGGGGCCCCTCGTTGCTCTTGGAGGAATGGTAGCATGCCAATCTTTGCTCCCATGGAGAAGCTATATATGTGTGTGTGAGGAGTGACTGAGGCTCTAGACCGTATGCATGCACCCCAAAACTTCTGGGCTGGATTAACACCTGCTTAATGCTGTTTTGCTTAGCACTATTTTGCTATAACGCTCATCTTAAATTGATACCTGATTTCACTTGGGTCATTAAAAACAATTGCGGTCACCATCTTGGGTTGTCAGATATGTTTTGTTTAACGCTCAGTTTTTCAGGAACCACTTAAGAGCTCTAGGTGGGGGTTGACTGTATATGGCCTGCTGAAATAAAACTGCAGGAAAAACTCCAAATGGAGCTGGGTTGATTAATGGCTACAGCTGGCCCACCCCCACAGTTTGACTAGAGCAAAGGACCTCAAAAGAAACAAGGGGCAAAACAAGGCTGCAGGTAGTGTGGGTCACAGCTCCATAAGGAGCAGAAAGTTGCAAACCTCAACTTGACCCAGAACTGGTAGGGTTAGAAATTACCAGGCTTCAACTCTGTTTAAACTGCCAGGCCTAATTCCTGGCCAACAAACCCAAAGAACCAATATTCTTGTCCCCAGTGTTGATCCCTTAAAACCTCAAAAGAAAAAGGGGAAAAAACGGGGAAGTGAGGAGTTCCCAGACACTGGAACAATTGAGAGACTTCACGCTCCAGCAGCCCCTAGCAGCTTCTCTTCTCCCAGACCAGCCTAGCTCATCTTGCATCTCTTGCATGACATTACCCTGGCTTGTCCAGTCAGTTCTTCTCCTAATCAATTGGACTGAAGAATCCTTAGTCAATGAGGCCAGAGGGTTTTACACCCCCACCACACCTCCCCACACACACACCCACACACACTGTACAACCTAACTGTGGGTGTGTGTGTGGGTGTTACCTGGGTTATACTGTAGTAATGGCTGTGTGGCTGCTTGTGTATTGTTGACTATTTTGTTGGTCCTCCTGCTGCTGCCCCACACTTCTTTGCAGTATATGTTTTGATTAGTTGATCTTTTTGGCTGTGTGTCCTCTATGTTGGACTCTCCATGCTGGGACACAATCAGGTTTTGCTCCTGCACTTTGACAGGGTTTATACTTAGTAAATGTATTCAACATGTTTTTCTAGTTAGCCCTTTGCCCTGCCTGCTTGTGATGCTTCCAGCTGGACCCTTTAAGAAGTCAAAGGCTGTCTGACTCTTGCATAAGGGGCAAATGTACAAAGTCCTGGGGTCTAAGTGCAGAAGCATTGGCATAGTTGAGGGAATCACTTGGACAGTGGCTGAGCAAGGTCACAAATGGGACATCATGTAAAACCAATGATAGGAAGGCAACCAGCAAACACATACAAGAACTGAACCTCTAGCAAACAGTGCAGCCACCTGTCCATATTATGACATGTTGGGCAGGATGTTGGCCATAGGTACCCACTTTACCTAAGGCATGGGCAAAGAATGGGGAGGATGCTGAAAACTGTGCAACTGCCAAGTCTTTTTAGAAAGATGCACCTATCAGCCAGGAGCTTTGTAATATGCAGGGGTATGACCAAGAACACTTAAGAGATGGACCAGGACAGCCAACTCCCACTCCTGTTCATTTTGCCAGCCAGCCAGCTTTCTGCTCCTGGAAATACTTAGGCTGCCAGTAGCTCTATGGAGAAGATGAATAGCATTATAGCAGGAGTGGGCAATTATTTCAGGTGGAGGACTGCTTACTGAGTTTTGGCAAGCCATTGAGGGCCTCATGACAGGCAGCTAGGGGAAGATAAATATTAATTTTCTAAGTTTTTTAGAGGCCTCACAGGCCAGATAGCTGCATCTTGCCCACTCCTGCATTACAGTATTACATTTTCCTTTATTAGAGGTGCTGGATATTCCATACAGACATATACAAGTGGCATTTGCTTTTTAGCTCTGGTGTGGGTTGTCACCATTTTGGGCAGATGCGAGCTAGTATCTTTTCCCAGTTCTGTTTCTGGTGGCAGCACATTGACTTGTCACTTTCCCACATACCCTTCTCCTCCTCTTCTAACCTCATGTACAGTACTCATGGTGTTTAATTGTCTCAATGAATTGGCTTCCTGTGTGTGTGTGTGTGTGCATGCATGCGTGCGTGCACACGTGTATGCACGTGCACAGATGGCAAACTCCCGAATGTTTGTTTATTTGCCAGTACAGAACGGGAGTATTTTTGAAATCCCAAAAATTTTTGTGGGATGTGAAAAATTATTGCCCATCCCTCTCTAGCTGTGACAGAAGCCCCCAGAGGGAGCTAAAAGAGAGGAGTTCTATATGAGAATGTGTAATTGTTCTCTGGGCTCCAGGCACAGTTGCCATTGTAGGGGGTAATAAGAATAAATTCAATTTGTTTAATAAACCCAGTTCTTACTGCATGTATCATTCCAAATGTCTACCAATGTGTGTCATATCAAAACAATCCTGTCCCCCACCACAGGGTGGACAGCCATTTCTTCTGCAGCTCTGGCTTACTTGACTCTGAATTTAGATCCCCTAAGTGGCCACCAGAAGCATACTTCGTGTTCTATCTCACATTGGCAATAGAAGTTGGAGTTGGAAGTTTTATTTTATCTTTTTAGTGGAGGAATATTCTATACCATTAGCTTCCCAACCTGTGTCAATCCAATAAAAGCAATTAGTTTCCCTACAGCAGAGAGCATACTCAATATTTGGCAGCTGCTTTGGAGCATATCCTTGGAGCAGATGGTTGCTAGACTGCCAAATAAGATATAAATTAGATTTCCAGATGATTGAATGATGACAGCAGCAAAGCCACCATTCATCTCGGCTCCTCCTCTATTACACATCCGGTTAATTAGAAACAGCACAAGTGCTAGCAGTGAGTGCATGTACTCTGGACGGAAGAGGAGCAGGAGGATGCATACTGTTATAAGAGGGCGGTGTGTATTGATAGCAAAGATTTTGCTCTTCGTAAACATTTGGTTTATAATGAATGCCAAATCTGTCTCCTACTTGAGTGAATTGCTCAGGGTGAGTTGGTCCATAACAAGACCAAGAAATTAGTATAATAGATCTGTGGTCCATCAAGCTTGATATCCTGTTTTTGACTATATTTTGGTAAATAGTTCAGAGCAAGGCATGACTTCTATGATGCCATTCTATCTTGGTAGAAGGTTTGTTTGTTGCCAAATGAAGATCAGCTTCTAGGTTTGACCCCCCTGCTCCACAGCCAGAAAAGTGTGTGTGTGTGTATGCACATGTGTGTGAGTAAGGAAAATGTGTGGAACTGCTCCCTGGCTGGTCCAAGAGGGCTGAGAAGCAGCTTGATAACCCACCTTCTTATGTACATCAGTTTCTACTTTTCAGATTAATTAAACTTTCTTGTTTATAATGTGTCAAACATGGTAGGGAGATCACTAACAACAGAGTGCAGGGCCTGGGCCAAGTCATTTGGCCCGTTTCAATCCCATTCAAAACAATGTGTTGGCTTGTGAGTTCAATTTAAATTCAAAGATAGTTCAGATCTTGTTGAGAAAGGAGTGTACTAAAAGAGTGGGTGAAGGGGGAAAATAGTGAAAGACACAGTAAAGAGAAGACTGGGACACAAGAAAAATCAATGAAAAGATAAATGCAGTGAGAGAAATTGTATTCTTTGTTTAATTAGTGTGTTTCCATTGAAAACAATGGGCTTTAATCTATGAAGCTGAGAGAATAATTTGGTTCCTTCAAAATGTGTTTAAATGGTAGTTGGGAAAGATTTGTGAATTCAGAATAGGCTTGTGTAGTCTCTTCTCCCAGAGGTTCACCTATTTCCGTTAAATTCATAAATCATAATACAGCTGTAGAAACATTTGTCATAAAGTTAGTAGATGGCAAAAACAAGTTTTAAAAACATTTTTACACCTGTATTTAAAAATGGCTTGTCCAGCCTGGCTCATCATTAAAAAACATATTTCCTTCCAAATTCATTCTGTCCCAAAGCAAAAGCATGAGACATTTCAAGCTAAGAGGAAATTAAGAGGGAAGGGATGTAATAGTGTGGTTCTGCTTGAGAAAGAGACTTTAATGCAACTGAGGTTTCATTCTTTATTGATTGCTTTGAAGCAATATACACAATTTACAAATTAAAAAGCCCCTCCCCCAACTTTTATTGTGAGAACTCAACCTGGAATTTGATAATCCAAATGAATCCTTTCCTCCATTTAGACTGGTCACCAGTCAAAAGTTTATCGGCCAGATTAGACCTTGATCTATACTACAAAAAGGATATTGTGTTCAATATGTCTCTTGCCTAATACATTATTATTAGGGGTGTACCAATAGAGATTTTTTGGGCTGATACCAATGGCCAATTTTTAAGGAGCCATATTGGCTGATACCGATCCAATTCTGTTATGCAGCCAGGAAGCTTAGAAACCAGTGTTGGCCTGCTAAATCTGTTGTGGGGGAAGGAGCGGGAGGAGGGAAGGGGCATGGGAAGGTTTTGTCCAGGGGGTACAGGGGCAGCTCCCGCTGCTATGCGCATCTTGGGAGGGCATGGGGGGGGGGGTGCCTTCAGATCTGCATGCAGGGTGAGGGTGGGCTACTGCTGCAAGGTGGGGCCAGGTTGGTGCTGAGCTCTCCCCAGTGGGGACTGAGCCAGGCTGTGCTCAGGGTGGGAGGTGTAGGCACTTGAAGGAGAGCCATGGGGTGGAGGGTGGGGGGCTGCAGCCACACCAAAATTTGTTATAGCTCTGCTCCCAGTGCTACTGCTGTGTGCCCCAAGCACATGCTGGTGAAATGCCCCCATGGGGAAGACCTCAGCACCCAGCCTGCAGCAGCAGCCCACCCTCACTTTATGCACAGAACGGGGGGCACACGCCCCTCCATGCCTTCCCAGGGTGCATGCAGTGCTGGCAGCTGCCCACCCCCACGTGCCCCAGATGAGCCACTTGCGGCTCTGTTCCACACCCAGCACCCTGCCCCAGCTGAGCAGTGCCTGGCCCAGCTCCACTCCCTTCTTCACCATGGGGGTCTCGATCTGCCCTCCCGCACAATGGCCCTTCCTTCTCTCTGCTTCTTCCCCCGCAACAAACTTACCAGCCTGACACTGGTCTCCAAGCTGCTGGGCAGTGCTCCTGGACAAAACATTTACTGGCCACATTATTGGACACATTGGGCAAAAAAAATGCTGATTGCCAATACAATCAATTTTCCCTATATCAATACCAATCCAGTATGGGACAGATGCATCAGTGCACCTCTAATTATTATTTTAGTATAAGCAAGGCAATTTGGAGGGTTTTAGACATAACCTGGTTGAAGTGAAGCTAGGTTCTCCAACTGTCCTGCCACACCAAGGTTTTAATACCATTAGCTAAGTAATGCTACAAAACACTTTAGTTCTCAAAGCAAATAAGGCAAGAGATATGTTTTTATAATTTCATTGATTTTACTAGATTTGCACAGAATAAACAATTGTATTGATGATAAACTGCAAAGAATAGATTCCGGTTTCCCCTCCTTAGCAGCATTGGCTCTGATAACAGAAGGACAGAGCATTAAAAAAATGAAATACCAGCGCAAACCACCTATGTTTTGTCCCTAGGATAAACTGCTCCATTTATGCTTTCACAGCCACAGCAAATATATATCTATGTATATGCCTTCCCTGAATGTAGAATCGAAGCACCTCATAAGTGTTAATGGATTTGTTCACAACAATCTTGTCAGGTAAGGAAGTATTTCCATTTTACAGATGGAAAGCTGAACTACAAAAAGAGTAAAGTCTTTTTTATGATCACACAAGATGTCTGTAACAGAGTGGGAATTGAATGCAGACTTCTAGAGCCCTGCGCAGTGGTGTAGACTTATAGTAATATTTTACCTTTCTGTAGGACCTTTTTCAAAGTGGTTATAAGGGGTGATAAGGAGCCCACAGACAGAAGTGCTTGAGGCTGCTTCTTTGTAATAAGCACTAGAGGTCAGGCCCCAAGTCAGAGGGGCAGAGACTATTGAGGTATAGGTGGACCCCAGAAAAAGGGATTTCTGGTCAGACAAGGCTGAACCCTGGAGGATGAGGTCTTGGACAGTAGGCCCAAGTAAGGGGTGTAGCCAGAGAGGAAAAGGGGGATGAAGCTTTGATAACTGGGACCCTGACAAGTACCCCAGAAACCTATGGGGCATGACCCCTTAAAGGGGAGGTATTGTGAGAAGGCAAAAGGCTGCAGGTATGGCTGGTCAGGGCAGACAGATGAGCTTACCCCACAAGGTGACTATCAACCCTCAAGGAGCACTCTCATCAACAATAAACAACATGGAATGCATGTCAGGTGAGTGATGGGAGGTGAGGCAGGCTTGGGAAGGAATGGGTAAGTGGGGCATACCTCTGCAGATATTGCACACCTGAAACTAGTTTTAAGCACACTTCAGGCTGTTTAAAGTTACAGCACTCCAGGGCAGCTTTATCTGTGATCTGTGTTACCCAGCTTATGTTCCATTCATGTGTGGCCACTCCCCACAAATGAGCAACCCAAGTTATAGTCCTCCAGCATCCCAGGATGCAGTGTTCCATCTCCACACCATCCTGTTCCGTGTGTACGGTTCACAGCTGTAGCTCCTGGTCAGACGCTGCTCACAAGTCCTCTAGTAGTGTCATAATTGTGCAGGTCTGGAGCAGTCAGAAGTTTTTTAGCCTGAATGTGTAAATATTCTAAAATCAAATTAATACTAACATTTATCAACATTTGAGAAACTTAAAGTGCAACGTGTAAAAAGGCCTTAAAACTCTTAGGATGCCCAATCTTGGTCTTCAGTATCTTCACAAGATTTGTTTTCTACTGTATCACTTGGAAGATAGCAATCACTTTTACCCTGTACCACAAGAACCAGCATTGAACTCAGTTTTCCTTTCTAAGAACATATTAAACCAAATGCTGTCAGAAGGTGAAACCATGTCTAGGAAGACTACAGCTGTTTTGGAGCCTGATTTAAACACTATAGGAATTATTTCGCTCTCTCTGAATGTAGTTCCTGAACTCTATATTTTCATAGTTAGTTAGGGATGGAAGGGACTTCACAAATTACTTGGTTCAGCCACCTCTCCCCCACCCCCCGGCTCTAGGCAGGAAGACAACTGGGGTGAAGTGACCCCAGGGAGGTGACTGTCCAGTCTCCTCTTGAAAACCTCCAGTGCAGGTGACTGCACCACCTCTGGAAGGAGTTTATTCCAGTCTGGACATCCTGACTGTGAAAGAGTTTTTTCCTGGTATTAAGCCTGAAGCAGCCTTACAGGAGTTTATATCCATTGGTCCTGGTCTTCCCCAGGGGTGCCCTAGTATCATAATATCTAGGGTCAGAAGGGGCCTAGAGCAGGCCATCTAGTCTGACCCCCCGCCAATGCCAGGAACGAGTGCCAGGGTCATAAGACCCTAGCCAAGTACCTATCTAATCTACTCTTAAAGATGCCCAAGGTAGGAGCAAGAACAACTTCCCTAGGAAGCTGGTTCCACATCCTAGCCACCCT
>JAGPOW010000304.1:71318211-71349579 GCA_030014935.1 Caiman crocodilus | reverse complement strand
TTTTTTTTTTGTTGGCTTGAAACCAATGTGGGGCGCCAGAGTGTTTTTCTTTTTATTTGTGTTTTATGTGTATTTATATGTAAATCGCGGGCGGGTTGGCGGTGCAAGTTGCATTTTGCATTTTGGGGGGGGGGGGGGGTAGAGAGAGAGAGAGAGAGAGAGAGAGAGAGAGAGAGACGAGCTATACCATCTGAAACTTGCTCTCTGTCTCAAAACTCATGATCAAGGGACTGCCTGCCTCCAGAGGAAATCTCTTCCTGCCTCTGGATGATGTTTGTGAGTAAGTTACATGAGATCTAACTAGATATATAGCTTGCAGTAACTCAGATGTCTGATCAGGGCTACCCCAGCCACCCTGTTTGCTCTATGGGATTTCTCTTATACTGCACAACTCTGTACCCTATTCCAGCCCTACCCCTTGTAACCAATAAAGTTCTCCTTTGTACCTAGCATGGGAGACTTGTTGGGAGTGGGTCTAGGTTATGCTTTGGGGTAACCTTGGTTTGGCTGACTAAGGGAGACCACTTGTGCTTCTGATTGAGGAAAGTACCCCAAGTACAGAGCCCCCCATGCAGTGTGGGGCGGGGAGGGGGGCAGCAGGGATTGTCCCCCCTGCCCAGCAGCACCCGGTGAGCGGGTTTTTAGCCCCCAAAAAAGCCAGAAGTTAGGATGGGTGGGTCAGCCATTGCCAGGCTGGGTGAGGGGCAGGGGATGGGCCTGGCTGACTCAGAGATTCGGTCAAATTGATTAGGGACAGTGATTCAAATCACCAGATTGAATCACTGTCCCCCGAATCAGCTGAATTCCTTTCTGAAGTGAATACTAGCTGCTTTGCACAGGCCTAGTGCTCATGTGACCGCAGCCTACTTTTGAGACCCTTCTTTTTTCGCTATATGACTCTGATGCAGATGATGCAGTGCATCGTCCCATATAAAACAATGCATTTTTCTCCAGTGAAAAAGAAATGAGATGTTTTACTAATATGCTAGGGGCCTAGGAATATATATTATTCCATTTAAAATTGAAGCAAAAATAAATATAATTTTAGTGGAATGTACATTAATTTGCTACTAAGTATAAAAACACAACAAACTAGGCAAAAATAATCAAAAGATGCTGTTTCATTAGTCTGTAGTCATTAGAGATAAATATATGTCTCTTTCAGACTCATAATCTTTCAGATTTCTTGAGCATCTTGACAGTGCATCCAGTGCTTCACTGAAAGTTATTTCCACACTTGAGTTAATGTTTGCCTGAGGTAATATTTTTAACTAGAGTTAAATGTTGTTAAATAGAAGCTACATTACCGGGAGCAGCTGACAAACAGCAGAACCGTGAAGAAAGGATAGCTTGATTAGTGGAACATAAGACTATTAACAAGAAGAGAGGGTTGTTAACACCTGTAGAAAGAATTGGATAAATTAGAAGGAAGTTAGAATCAGGTAGTTAGAAGAAATCAAGTAAATTATAATGGGTTATGAAGTCAACTGAGTCTCTCACAGCTGCCTGAATAGAACTGCTGCTGCTACTACTGCTTCCAGGCAATGGGTTTAAACTTTGGGTACACCGGGAATCAAAGGTAGGTGGACAACTGCACTCCCCTTGATCCATCCCTATATGTTACCATTTATATTTTTGACTTCTTTGGAGTATGACTGTTAGCAGGAGGGCATAAGTGCTCCAGAGTAATGGTTAGAACATTTCTGCCAGCAAAGTTGTGGGCCAGAATCAAGGTCTGAAAAGCAAGCCAAAGATTAAGAGCTGAAATTTCACACTGGAGCCATGGTCTGGAAGCAAGGTTGGGTTTTATCAGGGATTCTCAAGGCCTGAGAGACAAATGTGTTGACTAGACATTTGCCAGCAGCTGGATCAACCTTTCATGGCCAGATTTGAAGAAGAGATTTAGTCACACAAAGGCAGTATTTCCTCTAGGACATGGCCTACCCAGTTACCTCATCCTTGGTCAGAGAGGGATCTGTGGTGTGCGTGTCTGCTTGAATATCAGGGGAGTGTGTGAAGAGGGATACCTTAAAAAAGCCATGACAGTGATAAAGAAAAAGTTCCTAAGAAAAATGTACTGATAAAGGAATACCACCAGCTAACTCACATCATTGAAACAAGGATGATTTTTCAACTGAAAAAATGCTGGATTTGAAGGAGGGGTCCATATATGTTGTCATCAGACCACAACTAATACTCTTAAGACATAGAAGAAGAGGAACTACAGCACCACAGTTTCTCTCTTCTGGTTGGGAGTAACCTGGTCTTGCCTAAGCAATATAGACTGAGTGTTTATGCTGAGGTAAGGAAGTGAGTTCATAATTCTGTTGTGTTAACCCATTTTCCTAAATGTTGCATTTCCTTTGGCAGTTAAATGCAACTTTTCTTTGAAGATGCTTTGAAAAATTGCAATTCATGGTTGTCATAAGTCCACAAGAAGTAAGGGCCTTAAGGTAAAAAGAGATGTTGCCAAATGAAGTGGATTAGCTGTGCCAGGCCTAATGTGGGACAATGTGTGACATGTTCCCCTTTCTCAGGAATTCCCTGTATCCCTCTTTGCCAGGGTCTATACTAGGTCCCATGCTAACCTGTGCTTTACCTGGAAGCACAGGTCAGTGCAGGATGGCATTGGCTCTGGGGAATTAGAGGTGCCCCATGCCTCCACACTGGGAACTGTCTGGGTTTCATGCCAACCCATATTTCACCTGGAGGCATGGGTCAGTGTGGGACCTGGCATGGAGGCATGGGGCATTGAGGATTCCCTGGGTCCTGTGCCTCCATGCTGGGACATGCATAGGCTTTCCCTGCTTATGGAGATGTTCCTCTGGAGATCCTGGGGGTGGGTCTTCATAAGTGTGAAGACAGAGAGGTGGCCCAAGATTCCTCAGGGCATGTGTCTGGAAGCAGGGGAAGCTGGACAGGTGCTCCCAGGGCTTGAGGGACCTGATCCTGTATGGGAATTCTGGGGGCATGTGGGATTGGGTCCCTAAAGACTGCCTGGGGTGGCTGGAGAGTGTGGGCAGCTCTGGGCTGCCTGCGCTCTCACTGCAGAGCAAATAGACATCTGCTGCAATAAAGTAGCACTATTTTACACCACCTTATGTTACAGCTGCTGATGTGGCAAAACAAAGGTTAGGGATGTCTGTCTATCTTCCTGCCATTTGTGCTACCATAATTTTTGTTAAGGCAGCACAAAAGTGACATCAAGCAATGTCTCTTTCTACCCTTATAGCTGTTAAATGCAGCTGAGCTTGCTATATTAATGCAGCTAGCAAAACGGGCTGTAACTCTGAGAGCCAGCCTGAGTGGTTGGATCACGTTGTTTCATGAAGAATACAATGCGGGAAGTTTGGCTTGTTCCCTAATGTGTGCGGTTGAGGAAGATATAAAGGGATCCAGTTCCCTTTATTTCATCAAAACCTTTTCTATCTTTTGTTTTTTACTTTCATGCTGCATAAAAATAATTGTATTTACCATTTCTCCTTGCTCTTTTTATCCATATGTTGTAGTTCTCTCTCTCTCTCTTTTCTTTCCACATATGACAGTGCCTTTTTTTTTTCTGGATGGCTTAAATCTTTGTGTGGGTGTGTGCTAACTCAAAATTTGTCTCTGTCATTCTATATTTTAGTTGTAGGCATTTTTACAATGTATAATTAGCCCCTTCATTAAACACTTATATATGCCTGGGTGTCAGATATCCCACGTCAGAAAATAGGTAAGGGCCCCTACATTACAGTGAGCTGGTAGTGCTTTAATACTCTAACAAGGCTTTTTTTCCATTATTTTTTATGGCTCCTGATCTCTTGTGAAATCTGGGTGCTCCTCCTTTGTTTCATTCTTGCTGGGTGGCAGTGTTCATCAGATCTCTCTAGTGTCTCCTCCAGACAGAGGTTTTCCTGCTCATTTCCAGTACTTGGAGTATCTAGATGCCCCGTCATCTTGTTTCTAGTTGGATAGTAAAATAGTGTCATTTGAGGTTTTTTGCCTTTCCTGACATTATTCCTATAGCACAGAAACAGAATTTTTCTCTGGTAAAATGCGGTGCATTTTAATGCGGTAGTGCCTCAGTCAGGAATGGGGCCCTATTTTATTATCTGTTGTTACCCTTGGACTAAAATAAAAATATTTTAGAAAAACTAAAATGCCTACATACTTTTGTCTGAGACTAGAGAGCTTTCAAGAACACGGCCCAATGAGGCTTGACTCCCAATAGGCATGTGAAAATAAACCAGTTGAGGCGCACTCCTGCATAGAAAATCAAGCCTGCCACCCCCAGGTCAGATTGTTTAAAAGCTCTGTCACTAAAACCACTTTGGCTCCATTTGTTGGCATTCACCGCTCTAAATACTAATCTGAGCATTCATTTACTTTGTAAATTGAATATTTTTACTAATCCTGGGTATATTTAATGAAGCATCAAGAGTTTTCTGCATTAGTTGAATGTAATTTTTATCCCATCTGCATTGTTATTCATATCTATAAATCTTAATTGGAAACTGAAGTTGCCAGAATGCTCTAGTTTATAGTCAGACATGCAGAACTAGCAGGATCTCCAGTACCGGGTCACCAAGAGAGCAGACACTGTTTAACCTGTTCTGATTGCATGGGATCAGTGTCTTGCAGCCTTTATCGAGTGTCAGTTTTCTGGGTTCTGTCTGTCTGGGGCTATGTGCACTGAGTGTTTGGCTCTACGTAGGAACTAATTATAACTAACAAGCTGCTTTTACACAAATGCTTACTTCTGCTCAGTGCTGGTGCAGCATGTTTGAGTGCTGGACTGCCTGGCACAGGTGTATTTGGCATGTGAACATACCTTGAAGGCACCTGTGTCAGAACCATGGTGATATATCAAGTGTAGAAAAATGTTTGATATCTCTTGTGTCCTCATCTCCCTCCCCTTGCCTTTCCATGGGTAGAGAACATTCCCTTCTGAAACCTTCTGTTGATGCATTAGAAAAGCATCTCCCTAAGCACTCCTGCCTCCTCAGGTTTGACGTGGGGATGTTCCCAATCTGTTAGTTCTTCTATGATTTCCAGCCTATCTAGCTCCTCTTTTGCCTTAAGGCAGGGCTGTCCAATGCTCATGTGGCCCGGGGCTCTAGGCAGCACTGATGTATGGCCCGTATAGGCCACAGAGTGGCTTTCCCAGGATTCCTCTCTGCCACATGGTAGTGCCAGCAGTGTCTGGTCCGCCTCTGCCCTAGTCCACTGCATGGCAGCAGCAGAGGCAGCTGCCAGGATTCGCAGGCCACACATTAAGCACTTATGGACCACAGGTGTCCCAGAGACCACATATTGACCCTTCACAGGCTGCCAGTTGCACAGCCCTGCATTATAGCAAAGGCTGAGGGCCCTTCCCACAGGTGTAAGCTGTCTTGATGAGACCGAGGACTTGACACATTTTAAACCCAATTGTGGGTATAATTTGTAATGTTGCTAAGGGAGAAATATGTTTTCCACTTTGTCCTTATTCATGTGTACAGTTCACATGCTGCCTTAGAGGAGATAGCTTGTCACATTAAACCCTGAGTTTTACTCATTTAGCTTCTATTATTTTTTACTTTTCTTTTAATGCTAATGCAAGCTTCTGACACTATACTGGCTTATGCACTAGTGTCTAAAGGTAAGAGTAGTAACATTCCATGTGCTCTGTATTTGTTTTTCATCTGCTGTTGCACAGGTGTCCTTTGCTTCTAGTAGTCCTGCTGTCATCCTTTTTGTCTATGCTCTCATGTTTTCAAGTGTATGCCTCTTTTTTTCAAGTACTGGGCATGGACTTCACTTTGCTGTGGTATATGTGAATCCATGTGTTCAAGTGCTTTGAAATCAGCTGTTAGGAAAAAAGGCTATCTTCCATCTTCCTTTCTGAAGGTCCCTATTGCTTTAGTTCTACTGAAACATTCAACGGCTGCATTCCTTCACTTGGACTATTTTCTTAGATTGCTTTACTCCTGCTTCTTCATCTTGTTAAGTAATTATTGAGGGCCAAGGCGGTCTTAATGAGGTGGACGTGTCAGTGTCAATATTTAACTGATCAGAAATGTTTCACATGAGCTTCTATTTAACATAACAGTATTTCCTAGAAATACAGTACACCACAGTGATAATATTTGCTGTCTTGATGGTGCCTGGGATTAGGAGTGTTAAATTATATTAGTTTAGGTAATTTTTTTCTTATAAACTCTTGACTTCTCTGCCATGACAGAAGTGGGGTGCAGGTGGGGGCTGGGATAAGCCTGGATAAATTGGAATTTGAATGGTGGGATATTTTGACATCTCAGCTCTTGAATTCCTGTTTGAAAACAGATCCTTTCTGCAACATGGAATTTTTGCATGTGTGGTTTCTAGACAGACTTTAAGGGGGAAATTTTAAACTAAAAATGCATTGCTGAAATATAAGATTGTGGAATATGATACGTGTGTAGCATTTCAAGTGGTCTATTTTTTTTATGTTGTATCAAACCATAACTCAAATATGCCTTGGACTAGAATTTTGAAAATGTGCTTTATTCAAGAGATTTAGATAACATCTGGTGCATTGGACCTTTTCTGATTTGAGATGCAGTTTATGGAGCTATTCACTCTGATTTCGAATGTCTGAAAGTTCTGTGAATTCCGACAGTCTATGAACTTAGATAAGTGACCCAGCAGAGATCAGAAGCTCTTCTGTAATAAGGTTAATAGTTTGTAAACTCTGAATTGAACCTGAGAAGTTCAGAGAAGTTAAGAAGTCTACAGGAGCAGTGTTTTAAATTCCACCAGCTAAACCAATCTGATTCAAGTGCAGGTGTGTCTTGCTGAACAGTTTAGTTTTTATATAGTAAATAATTCTGTAAAGAAACAGTTTAACATACTAAAATGTTATGCAGATATATTAAAAAGGTTATCCACTGATCTTGAATAAACTTCCAAACCCTTGATCCAAGCATAGAGAAGCAGGCCTTAAATGTAATATTTCTGTAACATCAAAAGCCTTTCTGCAGTCATTCAGCATTCAAGCTTCTCATTTCCTTTCTTTCTTTCATTTTTATTTTTGGCTAATTTAGACTTCTCTTTGCATCACAGGAAACTACATTTTAAAAGAGGTATCTCCTTACTACTATAATTTGCTCTACTGGAAGATCCAGATTGTTTTGGAATGCATAGCTAATACAGTTACCAAAGAATTAAAAAACATTTAACTGTTAATTAATTAAAAGTCTAGGGACAAGGGCTGGGTCCTTCATCTGGGTAGGAAGAACCTTCACCATATGTGTACAGTGGATGGTGGTCCACGGGCTGGCACTGCATCTGAAAGGTACCTGGGGGTGACAATTGACCCGAGTATGAAAATGAGCCATCAAAGAGATGAAGTTGCCAACAGACGAAGTAGAACTTTGGTGAGCATCAGCTGATATGTTGCCAATAGATCCAGAGAGGTGCTTCTCCCTCTGTACTCAGCATTGGTAAGACCACAGCTGGAGTACCTTGTCCAGTTCTGGGCACTGCACTTCAAGAAGGATGTGGATAAGCTCAAAAGGGTGCAGAGAAGAGCCACCCACATGATCAAGGGCCTGGGGGATAGGCCCTATGAGGAGAGACTTTGGCATCTGGGTTTGTTCAATCTGAGTAAAAGAAGAGGGGTGACTTGATAGCTGCTAACAAGTATGTCAGGGATGAACACCAGGATGTAGGGGAGCAACTCTTTATAAAGGCACCCCTTGGGAGGACAAGGTCCAAAGGGCACAAGCTAGTTGAGGAAAAGTTTAGGCTAGACATAAGGAAAATCTTCTTTTCCATCTGGGTAACTCGAATCTGGAACACACTCTCAGCAGAAGTGGTGCAGTTGCCATCCCTGGTAGTGTTCAAGAGGAGACTGGACAAACACCTTGTTGAGCTCATTTGAGCCCAGTTACCTTCTGCCCATGGCAGGGGACTGGAGTTGACCTTACAGGTCCCTTCTGGTTCTTCAGTTCTATGATCACTCAAAATATATGGTTTGTCATAAAACTCTTACAGCCCTAATTAGGACGTTCAAGACATAATGTTAATGATCTTTAAAAGGTGTGCTAAAGACTACTGCTGGAATCAAAACTTAATGCAAGCCTAGAGACAAATACTAACTGAAGTAAAACCTCAGTTTATAAAGAGTTTCTTCAAGGAATAGCTAACAAGTGATAAAGTGGTTTTAAAACTAGAGTTAGAATACACATTAAATACTGCAGTAATGAAAGCATTCAAATGGTATATTCATCATCCCATAGTTACAAGGAATGTAAACTCTTCGGCTATAAGAGAAGAAAAGTCTTTTGCAAGCGTAATTTTCTTACTGTGTACAGAACTCTGTGATGGAAGTTAGCTTTGCTGGCTAAAACAGGAGCTTTGATAGTAGCAAAGTTCAGTAGCTGGGACATAGTAAGGATTCTTGGATTCTATTTCTAGTGCTGCCATAGACTTACTGTGTGACCATAAGCAAGTTACTTAAATTTCCCCCATCTGTTCAATGAATAGAATATTTAGTTTTGCAGTTGCTGCAAGGTTTACTTACATCATCCATTTGCATGCGCAAAGAAGAGGTAAGGGCTGGCTATTAACTAGCCTAATGGGTTTGTAGGGTTGGTTATACCAGATGCAATCAGATTTTTGGGGGTGAAGATATAATAGTTGCAACTGAAAATATGTCTGTTAGAAACAACTTTTTGTTCAATTGCCATAGCTCCTTGCTGTCAGAAGAGCAACTGTTAGTTTTGTGGGAATGTGTGTCAAAATCAAAGTACTGTCAATATTCTTAGCATACATTAGTCCAAATTATGCTCCTTTTTTAAGTGCATTTTCCACCACTTTTGCCAAGATTACCTCTAGAGATTAATTCAAGCATAGTTTGAGCATTTTAGTTCTATAAGCAAATCCTTAGCATAGATTGTACCTTAAACACCATAACTTTGTGAGTGTGCTGAAGAAGCTAAGTTACCCTGGACCTCCCCCAGTTCAGAACACACAAACCAGCAGTCACCAACCAGTGGATCTCAATCCACTGCTAGATCTCAGAGACTTTTGCGATACATCTTGGAGTTGATCGGAGGCTGGGGTGCGGGGCAGAGTGGCCACATGCATGCAAATGTGTGCCCCAGCCCAGCAAGTCAGTCCATGGGAGAAGAAAGGGGCGGGGGCTAGATCAAGGCCCCTGTGGCGAGGGACAGTGCTGCAGAGGCAAGATCAGGGGTAAACTGAGTGGGGCCCTGGCCAGGTGGGACTTATCTGCTAGGGAGGTGTGCCTCCAAATATTTTTGTCTCTCTCTGCCTCAATCTGCACCCCCATCCCTCCCCACAAAATTACCTGCTGGGCAGGGGGTGGGGTGGGAGGGAGGAAGGTGGTACATGGTAGATCTTGGGTTGCTTTTAAATGTCAAAGATGATCTCCTACTTAAAAAGATTGCAGATCACTGACATAAACTACTTATGCCCATATGAGGGTGAGTAACTGAATGATCTATAAAGTTTATGTTCCATCTAGGCTCTTGTGAAGTAGACACTGAACAGAAGCTTTGCAGTGATGTTTTTCTTGCATGATTTTGGTGCAAACTGGGAATAGATCTGTGGAGCCCTCAGGTCATTTCCCCACCCCTCCACCCCCCTTGAATAGCTAAAACCACTAGCAGCTAGCAATGTGAACAGTGCATATATGGATATTAACTGTATTTACCTACCTGTTTCTCACCAGTTGGTGCATCTACACATGCACTTTACCGCTGAGTTGATTAATTAGCTCTGCACTAAAGTGTCACTGTCTACATTTGCGCAGTAAATAAATTGATTCTGCCTTAAAATAATACTGATGGGGACAGTGCTATCTTGTGGTGGAGTCCTTTACTTTGCAGAAAAGCACATGTGGACAGTGACTGGGACTGCAGCAGTTTAAGCCAGGACAGAGTAGCCCTGGGCTGACAGCAGGCTCAGGAGGTCAGCCACATGACTCTGCAGTTTTGGCATTCTCATGCCCCAGCCAGCCCCTCCACCTCCTGATGCTGTCACTGCTCCGCTCCAGCTCAAACTGCTGTTGTCATGGGTGCATGTGAAGACACTGCACCTGGGAGGAGCTGATTCTGGCATAAACTGCACCAGGGTTTATTGAGCCGCATTAATAGCTCATGTAGATGCACTCAGAAGGGAGAGGTCAGGGACAGTCAGTATTCTTTTTGCTACTTTGTGCACAGAGACACCCAGACTCAAAGTGATCCACAATCTTTCAGTAAAACTGGAAACTTACAGCAGTTATGAGAATGGTGAAGTCCTTTCTCTTTAAGCTATTTCTGAACACCCTGAACAATTCTTGGGCATTTTTACACGTACATACCAGAGACCCAGCACATTGGAGCAGACTTGATTAATTGAATCTGTTCTGCACACAAGCTGATGCACCCAGCACTGCATCAATTGCATTTATATAATTAGTGAAATTCATGTCAGCACTGAGAATATGGTGGCAGTGCACTTTTGAATGAAAACACCTTTGCAATTATGTGTACAAATACCTCTTCGGTCTTTAAAACACATCCCTACTCCAAACTATATTATCTTAAAATCCCATGGATTATGTTTTCTTAAGATGTTTGCTGTGTTTCATGGTTACTTACTCTACAGCTTAATCTGATTGGCAATCAAAATTTCTTGAAACGGTGATTTCTTGGGGAATCTTGGACACTAGAATAAGTGTATCAGATCCTGTCCACATTTCCCTGTCTACTAAGTTGCTTTAGGAGGAGCCTTTGGGAGTCAGAATTATGATTGGACTATTTATTGTTTCTAAGGTAGTACTATTAACTGACAGTAGCTTAACATCCAAGACTCTTTACAGGTAATTAATTGTGCATCCTGGCACAGCTGATCTGCTTCACTGGGCAAAATTGATGTTGCCTGTTGCTCTGCAGGGTCAGTTCCCTGATGCTCTTGTGGCTTTGGGGGCTCGGTTCTGCAGAACATCATTTGGAGCATGCCTCTGCAAGTATGGAAACCTGGGGTTCCCTCATTCACAGTGATCCAACCTGAGCCAGAATTGCTGGCCACACTTCTGCTAGTGGGGATACTGGGGGCATCCTCATGTGCAGAGGTCAGAATTTCCCTGAGTCAGAATTTCTAGGTGTTCCTCTATAGGGAACTTCTGGGGTGCAAGATCAGGCCTCTGAAGTCCTGAGAGTGTCTGGAGAACACAGGCTGCTCTGGGATGCCCATGCTCTGCTGCCTTTTAACAAAAAAATGTCTGCCACAAAACAGTGGCACAGATTTATACTACCTTTTTCATGGCCATGAGTTTGGACATTTGTGGTGTAAAAAAGGGTATGGACGGACATCTATTTGCTCTTACTTTGTGCTGCCATAAAAATGTTTATGGCACAAAGGTAACATCTATTTGCAGTCTTATTTAAAAAGTAAAATGGTAATCAATTTTGGTAAACTGCAAGGAAATATACACAGTGCTAATCTCAGTGCTTCTGTAAGAACTTGTTTCTCTTCTGGTTTTAAAGATAATTTCTCATGTCCTGATTGTGTTTGTATTTGGCAAAAAAATTCACATCATGCTACTTATTACAATATGTTGTAGTGAGGAAGTGATTTTTTAGCTGGATATATCTTCTGCCAGTTTAGTTGTTATTAAAAAGGTAATAAACATGGAGAGCAGAGAATCAAGATTAGATCTTTTCTTGTGTGCACCAACTACAAAATTGATTTACAAGTATAATCTATTCATAATTAAAGACAACTTCTGGTACCATAACTTGAGTTATTATACAGAAATGTCAGTAGAGACTGAAATCTCTATCGGAAGAATGAACAAAGTCCTGTCCAGAACTTACAGCTATGCCTAAAAGATAAGAGACTTTAAAATATATTTCCAATGCTCTCTTTTCTAGAGCTGTGGAAAGCCTTGGATTCATTGGAATGGGTGCAAGCTGTGAGAAAGCAGGATTTGTAGACACTACATAGTCATTGCCACAGAAATATGCTGTGTTCATGGGATGTGACTATAGCACAGGTCAGCAACCCTGAGCATACATGCCAGAACATGGGATGTGAAAACATTTTGCATGGCATGCTAGCCCTTTCAGAAAGGTTGTTTCAGACTTGAGGTTTAACTGGAGTAAAAGCTATGCAGTCTGCAAAGGGTTAACATTTCAGGTCTGTAGAGCAAGAGCAGGAAAGTACCACTGGGCCACTTGTAAAATCCCAGGGTGGGGAGGGAGGAAGAGGGCGGGGGGGAGGGGAAATGCTGTCCTTTCTACACTGAATAATATTACATAAAAGTAATGGAACTCCATTTAATGTGTGTTCTGTTTTATTTACAGGGGTATAGGTTGTAGCTGTATTGGTCTAAGGGCATAGGCAGACAAGTTTCTTTGAGTAAATCTGATATCAATTATTAGACCAACTAAATAGTTGGAATTTTTTTTTTCTTAGCAAGCTTTCAGGTTTAAGAACCCTTCAGCAGGCTGAGGAAGCATCTGCACTTCGTGTGTGCTCTTCTTGGATGGAATGAATAGGAAAGAAGCCAGAGGCTGGTATACATGCAAGAAAGCCAGTCAGTGAATATGTAAATTGAGAAGTCAGTGGGTGAGAGAGAGAGGCTGAGGCTGTGGGTGGGAGGGTGGTAGAATAAATGTAGCAGGTAAATAGTGGAGAGGTACCTGTGGAGTCAGATCCCCAGGTACCACTCCACTATCTACCTGCTACATTTATTTCCTCCCAACATCCCCAGCCTGTCTTTTACCCAATGACTCCTCAATTTACATATTCACTGATTGGTTTTCTTTCTTGCATGTATACCAGCCTCTGGCTTCTTTACTATTCATTCCATCCAGAAAGAGCATACACCAACTGCAGATGCTTCCTCAGACTGCTGAAGGGTTTTTAAACCCGAAAGCTTTCACAGCCAGAAATATTTTCAAATGGGGTCCCAGCAAAGACAAGTTTGAGAACTCCTGTGCTTCTCCAACTGTGCATCTCATACACACAAAAAAAGGCTGAACATTTGTTGCATACAATAGTGCAGAATCATCTCATGGTATTTGCACATGAACTTCAGAAAATTTTATGGTTAGGAAGCATATATTACTTAACTATGGACAGTAAAAAAAGCAAGTTAGATATTTGAAAGTTCATTCAGAAGTTCAGCCAGCATGGAGAGAATTGTATTGTTTTGTGCAGAAAGAGGATTATGTTGTTTGTAGCCTGTGTGCTGAAAGTGTGATATCTTGTACTTCCAGTGTCCAGTGCCATTTCACAACTAAGCATAAAGCCAAATTTTCTGGAGTCAGTGAAGCAGGTACATTTGAATGCATTAGAAAAGCTGTTGATTCATTTGAAAACCAGACTGCCAGCTTTTCTAAGTTTATAATTAAAAAAGCTCTTTCCACACGGGCAAGTTACATTGCAGCTCTAGCTCAGAAGTGCATGTGTTTTATAGATGGAGAATACAAAAAGGAAACTTTCTTAAACTGTACCAAGGAACTGTTTCATGGTTTTGCAAATGAAAAAGACCTCATTGCTCATATTCAAGAAATGCCATTGTCAGCCATTTAAGGTTCTTTGAGTAGATGTGATTTATTAGACCACCTAATAAAGTTCCTTGCAAACTTTTGGGCACAAACACTCTGTCAGGCATAGGGAGACTCTGCTTGTGTTATGTTGTCAGCCAGGACTGCTTAAAGGCAAATAGATGAAATGGGAACTGATATTAGGAAGCAAATAACTTAATACCTCCAAACATGTGATGTGATTAGCCTTGCACTGGACGAAAGCACAAACACAAATGATATCCCCTGTCTTGTTATAATTGTTTGCTACTTTATCTCTGGGGAAGTTTGGGAGGAACTTTGAGTGTTATGTATAGCACAATGAAGGCCACTGACACACTTAATACTATCAAAGACTTTTTCACACAACAACAAATCAACCTGTACAAAATGTTTTCTGTTACCACTAACAGTGCACCTGCTATGACAGTTAAAACAGATGGATTTGTAAAACTTCTGGAAACTGAAATTGGATGTTCTCTTATGAATTTCCTTTGTATTATTCATCAGGAGAACCTGTGCGCTAAGATCTTATCTTCTGATTTAAATGAAGCCATGACAACTGTTGTGAAAACTGTCAACTTTTTGATTGCCCACTCCTCTGATACAGGAGATTCCACAAACTTTTGAATTATGTGGATTCTGCATATGGAGATTTAGTGCTGCACAGTTATGTATGCTGATTGAGTCGAGGTTATGTGTTCATCACCTTGCTTGCCTTGAACCCATCTAGGTCTCTCTTGGAGAAGAAAGTGGTCAACAATATGAAGACCTTATTGACGACAAATGGCAAACAAAACTGATGTTTTTGACAGGCTTCATGTCATACTTAAATGATCTGAATACTAAGTTACAAGTGACTCAAGGAACACAGAAAACCATACTTTAGCTGTTTAAGGACTGGAAAGGTTTCCGTGCTATGTTGCCTGTTTTCAGATGAGAGATCAAGACAGAACAACAAAGTACAAAAATTGAGAAAGTAATTAAAACAATGTTTCAGCTAAAACAATTCAGTGGTTAAAAGTAAGACATACATTATAAAAATCCATTAAAAACCTATTTAAGAAGAAATGTTTTTATTTAGCTCTAAAAATTGTAAGGGAGGTAGCATGTCTGATATTGTAAGGAAGAGTTCCAGAGTTTTGAAGTGCAGACACTAAAAGCTTGGTCTCCAATTTAATTTATGGATATTAATCATTTCTGTTCATGTAGTTTTATGGCTGTGAATACGGAACATCTGTGTTAGCATCTTAGGTCACTCATTGCATCTGTGTTTCTCTCTGTGTTTGTAGTATGTGAGGTTTTATTTATCATCACCAAGTGGTTAGTTTTGGTATTTTTGAAAATTTGATATTTACTGTAAAAAAAAAAAAAATTGTGATATTTCCCTGCTTACCTACCTTCCTTCCCTGCTGACCCTCTTCCTTGTCTGTCTTTTATATTTTGTTCCCCAAACACTGGAGATTTTCTTTCAGCTGATCCATCTCACTCTGATTAGTTTGTATATCTACCTACCTCTAAACAGGACCTGATACCAGAACTTAAGTGGAACATATGATGGCAATGGTCCAGGAGCCCACTTCAATTGTAATGTTCCTATAGTATGCCTTGGAGCACCTATACACGTGCATTGTGGGTGCTCTGATGCACTGTAATTACAGTGTGTTGGAGCAGACTTGATTAATCGAGTCTGCTGGAGCATGGTAATTACTGCACTCCAGCAGAGTCATGCGAGCAGCATCCCCATCCCTGCGGGAGTGGTTTAACTAAAGCTTGTTCAATGAGCTTTAGTTAAAGTGCCTCCACTGTCATTTTTTCAGTGCTAGGTCACTAATACATGTGACGCTCCAGATGTTTAACTTCAGGCACTCTTAGAGCTGCTCTAATTAAAGTGCCTACCTCCCTCCCGCCTTCCTGAACACATCTATAAATGTCCTTGGAGACTAGGGAGGGCTCTTGGTAATGGTGGGGGAAGATTTGTTAGAACATGTCTTGCAAGCATTTGGCATTGGCTTACCTCCCTGTTTTTATGATACTGTCTCTAAATTAGTACTTTCTTCCCAAGATACCTTCTAAAACCTAGAAACAGTCTCTGTGTGTGTTTATACACCTAGAAACTATATAGTTTTTCATGTCAGAAATATCTAGGGATTGGGAATAAGACATAAGGGAAAAATGGCAAAGGGACAAATGGAACAGAGAAGATTATCAGCGGGCTATACAAGTGCCAAGTACTCAGTGTCCAAAACAAGTATCATCAAGTTGGACATGTGCATTTGTGATCACAGTGAGACAAGAGTGATGTAACTGGAGTGACAGACACTCAGAAAAAGCAAAAGGAGATAGAAAATACTCAGAAATAAGGAGAGACATAAAGCTGGTGTTCTTAATGATACAACAGAGCTGTTTTGGACTGAAGTAATAAAGAAAAAGTAATTCTTAGATGTGGCTTGAGACTTACTAGACAAGCTAAGAAGTGTGTGCATCTGGCAGGTAGGTGGGTGGGACTGAGATAGGCAATGTTTGCAGTTAGCCTCTCTGGGGACAGTAGCTATTCAAACATACCCTGACTTTCCTGTTTCCATAACTTGATGCTTTTGGGGTTGACTGGGGAACCACCCCAAAGAAAGCTTTGCATGAGAATTTCTGAGCACATTTTTCATTTCTTATTGTTATAGTCAATAGCATCTATGCAGCTTGGAGGCCAGAGAGAAGGTTAAAATCACTTAAACGCATACTAGAAAACATTTCATGTGCAGTCTGAGAAGTTTGTGCCGCAGCAGCAGATCCCTGTGCCTGGAATTAATACCAAGGACAGTGATGACAGGGCTCCACCTGCACCTGAAGAAAGCCATTTGTTTCCTACTCTATCAGAGAGGATGTGTTTTATACAAGAAAGCACCCAGGTTTATGTGAGGTTTTGATCCGATGCAGGATCATCAGTTTTCTTTTGCCCAGAGCCAACAGATTTGTGTATTGACCAACTTTTAAGTCCACCCCTTTTCTTTTATAGCAATGCAAGTCATGAGCAGCTGAGGACTAGTAGGTGCTTGTATGACTTGATTAGGCCAATTCCTTCCCTCAGTATCATCATCTTCTGTAAAGCATGGTAGCTTCCACTGACGTGATGAAATTCACTGCACTCCTCTTAAGTAGTATTTGCTCTGTTTTGCACATGGGAAGATTAAAGTGGAGAGATTAAATCTCTGCCAACACTAGGGTTCAGATGTGAGTTCTGGCTGCTTTGAGATGTGGCCAAAATCTGTCGACTGGTCCTCCTCATTAACAAATCTCCAGCATAGTTGGTACTGACTGACTCTCCTAAAGGCAGCACTTGCTGAGAGCCCAAAGGCAGAACAGAGCATGAAGTCTAAATTCCCTTCTGTTTCTTTGTACAGCCCCTGCAATAAGCATTGGGATGTTAGTTAGCTACCACAGGGGAGACTGCTGCACCTATTTGAGGTATAATGAGCAGAAGACTTCAGTTTCCAGACCCATTACTTCCTCTTCTTTAAGAAGCACTAAAATGCAGCACCACTTAAGAAGTAGATATTTTTTATTTCTTTTCTTTCCCTTCTCTCTCATTTTTTCTTATGAAGCTGAGAATAACTCCCATTGGGATTGCCAAGTGTCTGAACCCCTCCTCAATTAATGACTTTTGTTTAAATAAAACTTCTCTCTTTTCATTAAAAATCACTTTGCTCTTGTTAATTAAAACCAAGCCTTGGAGTATAGCAGTGATTACAAACCTGAGTGCCTGGCCTGCATGCTGAGCTAGGACATTTCTTGTAAGGCAGGATGCCAGCAGCGGGCAATTCACAGCCCTTGATACTATGTAGAGCATAATTATAGATTAAATGTGCTCTTAAATCCTTTGAAATTAGGGGACCATAACATGTTGATTTCTAGGTACAAGTTACTAACCCATTTTACAGTAACTGGTATAACATAGGCAGTAACTGAGTTGCTGGGGACTCATTTTCTCCACTCTGAAATATCATGCTTCAAAGAACTTGAATCATATTTGAAACTGGATGTAAAAATCATGTCATTTGATCACCTGCAGGAACATTTCTTTCATTAATAAGTGCTGTTGCTATACAAATAAATCACTTTCTACTGCTGAGAACTTTGTTGTTTTGCAGTTAACCTTGCCTCTGTACAAAACACAGCTCTATAATCCGTGTGAAATAGTGAAGTCTCCAAATAAAGGAATTTTATTTTACATACTTTAGCACAACCTCAACCTACCAGTTGCACAGAGATTTCACATAAATCTGTCTTCCACGTCTTATGTACAAGTCATGCTCATTCTTGACCTTGGCACTCTGACCATATGTACTAGGCATGTTATTATTTGCATTGGCTAGGATACAGTGCATAATATTTAGGTGGGAAGTAAGGGTATGTCTAATCCACTTACACGGCAAACCCAGAGGTACCACAAACAACATAGCCATTCACTTAGTATGTGCCAAAGCCCAGCAATTGCAGTGTATCCAGTTAGCACAACATGTGCATGGAACCACTCTCAGGTTCTGTTGTAAGGGTGATTCTTGGTACAAGCTCCAGGTTGTGATTAAGCAGCTAGACTGCCTAATTTCCAGGCTCTTGCATCTGCTAAGCCGGACCAAGTGGGTGTGAGTGCTAGTTCTCAGCAGCACTCCCTGGTTTGCCCTGTGATGGTATAGATAGGTCTTTAGAAGACAGTGTTGAGACTTTCTATCATAGCAAGTTTTTACTGAATCACATCTCTTGACTTCACCTGCATTTGGATGTACTCTAATTAATACCAGTCACTTATTCCCCATACTCTGCCATGCATAGATTTTTCCCCTATTAAACAATTCTCTGTAGGGGAAAAAAGCAGAGAGAAGGAAGTGAATAAATGGGATGGTTGAACCCCACTTTCATACAAAAGTGGATGACATCTCCACACAGAGAGAACCCTCAACTCAGTGGTTTTCAGATAATTATTTTGCTTTTGGGTAGGATGTCAGAATTAGAGCTTTGCAAATATCAGGGCAGATCTTCAACTGGTGCAGATCTAGTACAGTCAATGGCACTATGTCCAATTATCAGCTAACCAGGCCTTGCCACAGATCCAGATGCTGGTTGTGCTTCCTAATCAACATGGGCAGTTGCTGTCAGCAGTCTCTCAACATGAGGATGACAGTCTTTGAGTAAATAGGAAAATCGTTGGTGAATTTGTAGGTGACTGAGAAGGGTGATCTGAGATCCACATGTTTAACTGATGTGGCAAATGGTTTGGGGAGGGAGGAGTAGATCCTGTTGATGTTGAGTCATAGCTCTTTCCCTTTGTCTTATCTATTCACACGTATAGTGAAGCAAGTTTGCTGAAAGTGATCAATACCTTGTACATCATGGTGCCATTGGGGGCAACTTGGTCCTTGAATCTCCAAGTATTGATGCTAATATCATATTTTTTCAGACTGGCTTTCAAGGTGTCCTTCAATCTCTTATTTTGCCTACCTCTAGAGTGGTGACCACTGGTGAGCTGGGAATATAGGACCTGTTTCAGGAGTCAGCTGTTAGGCATCCTTATGACCAGGGATCCTGGTTTCCTCTGTTTAAAAAATGGCAAATTTTCTGATTAAAACCGCCCACATTCATGCTTTTCTGTGATTAAAATGGAATACCACTATATATATATATATATATATATAGGTTGAACACAATGTTTTATTGATGTATTTACAATATTAAAGCAATTTGGAAGCCTACCAGTGCCTATAATAAAATGAAGTTTAAATACTTATACATTTTGTCATTTGATTTTGGGGTTTTTATCATGGAAAATTAGAGCTCCCCCTATCACCTTCACTCCCAAGATGCAGGTCCAGCTGTGAATATCCCCACCCCACTACGTTGTGAAGCTAAGCAGCCCCAATATGCCAATGCTCTGCCCATGATATTGCCCTTCAGTCCCCACCCACAGCCCACCAGGCTCTGCCAGTGCCTCTCACTTCTGATCCACAGACCCCCTGGGCCCTGCTGAGCCAGGGTGGGGTTAGAATGTGGGCTCAAGCCCCCCACCCAGCTGCACTCCCCCCAGGGCCTCTGCAGCCCAACGGGTGGGTCCTGGTGCAACAGGGCAGAATGGGGAACTCTGTGCTGCCATTGTGAGGCACCCACTGTACCCCCTGGCTGCAGCAAGGAGCAGGATTCTGCACTGCTGTCCCCACTGCTGCCAGGTGGGCAGGGGACACTTCACCATGGCAGTGCAGAGCTTTCAACAGTGGCATGCAGCTTCCCTGCAATGCTCTGCCCTGCCATGTCAAGTCCTGCTTGCTGGGCCGCAGAGGCCCAAGGGGGAGGGCAGCCTGGTGGGGAGCCTGAGCTGGTAATGGGTAGCCCATCACTGTTCCCATGCACAAATCTGGGGGGGGGAGGGCATGTGCCCTCCATGCCCCCCCTGGAAGTGCATGCAATGGCAGGGAGTCAGCTCCCCCCAGTGGAGCTGCCTGTGGCCCCGTTCCCCTCCCCACCTGGGCCCTGCAGCCATGCATTCCAGCCCCAAGCCCTATGCATTGCCTCAGATGGACAGCAGCCCCAGCCTTACCCAACTCCCTCCATCCCTCCTTCCCTCACTATAGGGGCCTCAATACTTTCACACCCCCCCCGGCCCACCAGACTTACCTGTGAGGAGCTGCTCTCCAGGGTGCTTGATGGACATATGTATGTATATGTGTTCATATGCACATGACTCTCCCTACCTGATTGCCCTTCTCCTGTTCCCTGCAGCCCCTTGCAGGCTAGAACTCTGCCAGCCTGCAAGAGGAAACCCACCATTTCCCGTGTTTTTCTCCTTTAAAGGAAAAAATCCAGGTTTTTTTTTTCCCTAAAAATGAGAAAATCTGGGTTTTACCATGTTTTTCTGTGGAAAATGGAAAACCTGGATCCCTGCTTACAACATGTCCTGTCCAATGGAGCTGTTGCTGTATAAACATGGTTTCAATGCTGGCTAGTGTTTGCTTGAGCCAGAATGCTGGCAATTGTTTTTCTGTCCTTATAACTGATATGGAAGAAATTATTTTTGCCAATGTAGTACAGTAATACATGTCTTGTTTCTGTTTGGAATTCATACCATTTTGTCAAGCTTTAAAGGATCTCCTTTTTCACTCAATGAAAGCTTAAGTTTTCTTTTCATTCTCATTGAACCAGACCTGATATTTCTTTTTGGAGAAGCCTAGGGACCCTTTGCATCCTTATGGATGCCTTTCATGTGGCTCTCCCAGTGACCAATGGTATCAAAATTATCAGAGAGGTCAAAGGGTTTTTAATCTAGGCACTACTAGAAATTATTGCTTTTAGCAGGGTCTTTCAAGCACTCAGTATTGAACCTCTTCTTGGTTGCTTTTTGTTTACATTGCTTTGACACAGTGTGAATAGAAGCAACAGAATTTATCAAGCAATGATCCATCCAGCAGTTGTCTGCACTGGTCATAGCTTTGCTGATTCAGATGCTGTAATAGTCCTGGGCATTAGGGGTATGCGAAGCAGGCCCTATTTGATTCAGATTTGACCCGAACTGGGGACAGTGATTTGATTTGTTGATTCGGATCACTGTCCCTGATTTGATTCGGTCAAATCTGAATCTGAAGATTCGATGCTGATTCAGGAAATCCATGATTCAGACATAGACACAGCTTTAAAGGTTTTTTCTACATACCTTGAGGCAGCAGGTGCAGCTTGTGATCACTATGATGCTATGGCGCAGGAGTCTGGGGGGACCCTCCACATGCTTGGAGGCGAACCTGGAAGCGGTGGTGAATACTTCCAGGTCTGACGGGGATTGCGTGGCGGGGGGGGCTCCCATGCCCCCCTGCCTTGTTTATTGGCTGTAGGGGGACCCTGGGTGCCCCCCCAACCCAGAAGGCACCAGTCTCATGGGGGGCAGTGGGGGAAGCAGTGCACTCCCTGGCAGGCCCATAAGTGAACCAGAAGTGCTTCTGGCACACTTCTGGGTCTGCTGCTGAGCATACTGGGGAGCCCCCTCTGCTTCTGTGGGACACTTCACGTGCCCCAGCATTGCAGCATTCACGAGTCCCTGCTACCTAGAGGTATGTAGAAAAAACATTTAAAGTTGTTGCTATGTCCGAATCTCTCAATCAATTTGGAAGGTTCTGATTCGATTTGGAGAAATTAAAGTGTCCTCTGATTTGATCTGGATTCAGAGATTTGGCCACCGAATTGTGCTGAATTTCTGCTGAATAGAATCAGGGACCAAAGCTTCGTACAGCCCTTCTGGGCATGCACGATGATGTACCGCGATGCATGCATGCACTTTTGTCATTTGCATCAAGGGTATATATTGATGACTGTTGCATATTCTCTTTTGTTCAGTTGCAGATGAAGGGTCATGAGATGCTTGTTGATGCCAACTGAACCACATCATCATGGAACCAAACAACACGGGTTGTACCATTTGAGGTTCAATCCCCTGCTCCTCTACCAATATCATATATGACATCACCTGCTTACAATGCCCTGCTGCTGTCCACATTGAACAGAGAGGGTGATCCCTACTTGAAAGAATGAATGGATATTGATTTGAGATCAATTCCAGAATGACACAAAAGCCTGCAGCAGAACCCTTTAAGCTCCCCAAGCTTTCCTTCATCACCTCAGAGTATCTGTTTTTAATCTACAAAACTTTAAAAAGTAACTTGAATCAAAATTGTGGAACATGAAACCACCTGCATACTGGATTGTATTTAAGTATGGTCTTAGAAACTCTGGATTCTTATCCCACCATATGGACTAGCTTTTATAACCCTTGTATTTATCAATGGGTTATGTGCTTTGTTTTTCCCTTCTGATCTCTCCAATTCTCTTAGCAGCGCCACTTTCCTTTGTCCCCCTTTCCCTATCCTTTGTAATTATATTTCTTAATTCCTATGTAGTATCTCTACTCTCTAGAAATCCATTTGTAGCATCAGAAAGCTCATGCCTTTCTGAACAAGTTAAGTCTCTACAGTGCCACCCTACCCTGCCTTTTGCTTGACTTCAGACTAAATGACTAACCATCTCTCACCATTTTATACTAGTTGATACAGTGGCTCCCAGTGGCATTGTTCAGGTTAGTTTTAGTGAGGTCCTGCAATGTGCCCGCACTAATGATTGGAGAGTAGGATTGCTGTTGGGGTTTCTGTACCTCCAATGACTTGCTGTATAACCTTAAGCAAATGACTTAACTTTCTCTTTGCCTTTGATTTCCCCATCTGTAAAAGATCTACATTAACCGTAGTATCTCAGGAGCCACAAAGAATGGGTCTTGTTTGAGAACAAAGTAACAGACATCCATTGCCGAAATAAATTTAGCCAGTAAAGGGACCAAGAAAAGGGGTGGGGAGGGAGGAATTTAACATATAGTGAGAGTGAGCAGAGTAATGACTTGCAGATGTCACATTTGGTCCATTTACTGGGGAGGGAGAGAAGGGTCACAAGAGAATTGGTTTCTTTTTCATTCTTTGTGAGGGTATGTTTTTCTTTGGAGGGGATTAGCAAAATAGAATGGAATATAGGAGGGTGAGATTTTAAGGAGCTACAATGGAAAGAAGAGGAGTTGCTGGGGGAGGGTCTGAGGGAAATTAGGTGAAGGTGAAGAAACTGGAAGAGGGGTATGGAGTGAAACTGAATATGACTAATAGTCCCAAAGACAGTGCCACACAGTAAAAAGCAGTCTGACCTGAGGAAAAAAAAGTGTTTTTTGTCTCGTATTTTCCATGCCTAACACAATGGGACTCTGGCCCCACACTGAGGCATTACAGTACAAAGAGACAAGAGTAACCAGTATTGCTAATTTCTACAATTTTATTTCAAGTCTTGCAATATACAGTTATATTTTTAAAAACTTCAGATTGTAACATTGCAAGAAGGAATAAGACTCTTACCTCTTGTTAAAAAAACCTTGTAGCTGGCATGGTTGTGGGGAAAAGAATGAACCTCTGACCGAAGAGTATGTATTCTAATGGACCTCAACCTAAAGAAAAAACATGACCTCAAGTTGTTTGAGGGGATGGGGAGTTCATGATCTTATGATTTTTGGAGGCATAGATTAGTGATTTTTTTAATGGTCTTGGTTGGCAACACTGCCAAGTCTAACAGCTCCTGCTGCCTCTGCCTTGAGCTCCTCTTGTCATATGAGCTGCCCCTCCCTAAATTGTTATTCTCCACCCTCAAAACCCATGGGTCAGAGCAATACAGAGATCTAGTGCTAGTATTGCTCACTCAGCCTAAGTGTTGTGAAGCTCAAACATTGATCTTCAAACCAAATTCATCTTTAAGTGCTGCTTCATTACCCAGGCCTTCCTCTTAAAGAGTCTTTCGTACTTGTCTGAATTAGACTATAAATTCCTGGCCAGGACCCTTGCTTTTTATGAGGCAGTAAATGTACCAATACATGGACCTTGAAGCAGTATTTATACAGTGCTTTGAGATTCTTGGATGACAGACACTCCAAAGGGCAAAATGATACTCATTTTCATGATCGTGGAGTCCAAGGAGTTTTAAAAGTCTGCTGACTTTACAAAGGTTTTAATTCCTTATGGGGGTTAATGACTGTGGCCCATTTTGTATCTGGCAAAATGGAGAGAACCGTGTCTCAAATTCTTATATTTCTCTCACCCTATGGGGAGTCCTGATGGGTCTCCTCAGAGTGGCTGGATGCTTTTCTGATTGAAATGTAACTGGCTTCATTGTGTTAATATTAAAGTGTTATGACCTGAAAACTGATTTTGATGGCAATTAGTGACAAGTGGGACAACTAAATTATCCCCACCACTTTCTCCAACAATTTTAGTTAGAAGCAGAATCACTAAAAAGCAGGTAGGCATTAAACTTTGGTAGATGGGGTTGCTTGCAGTCATTCTTCCTTGCTTTGAGAGCCCAACAGAAACTTGAAGTGCTAGGATTCTGGGTACATACTCCAGGTTCTAGTCCAGGCTGCAGTCAGTGCTGCCACAGCTACACTGGTGTCAGTACTTCATATGGCTAGATGAAGGCTAGCTCAGGTGCTTACACACATTTATACCTCTGATTAGGTAGTGCTTAGAGTGTAAGGTATAGGGTAGCCTGATTCATCTAGCAAGAAGAAGAAGCAAATAGAAACTCTCATGCTGTCCATCTCCCTTCAAGGCTACTGACATGGGGGCAAATGCAGGAATCCTGATGCTCAGAATTGCTAAGAAATGTAAACTGAAAAGAAAGGAGCTGCGTGCTCAAAACTATTGGTGCCACCTTGCGTGAGAAGTGACTGGATTTCTCATTTCCTGCTTGGCAAAGTTTTTCCTGGTCAGTATAGCTTTATCAGTCTCAAACTTGAAGCCCACCATGTATGCATGTGGGATTAGACTTACTGCCATTCCCAGGTACTATTGGTGCTGGAGAATTCCAACAAGAACTTGAATGTAAGTCTCAGCACAAATTATCTGACATTAAGAAAAATGTAACAAAACAATATCCCTTCAAATCCCCACTCTGTGCACAATTAACTTTATCAAAACAATCAAGCCAACCAATGATACATGTCAAAAGCAGAATGTTTAAGCCAGAACATATGATATACAGTATCATACACAGGGAGACAAATTCCCTCCTCTTGGGCTATCACATCAGCCATAGTGCTACTGAAACCAGTGCAGTATGATGAAGCAAATACAAGAGGTCTTAGAATCACAGAATAGCTATGTGACAAAATTGTTATTAGCTGCTCTGTACAAGAGGTTCAGCCCTTGAAGTGCCCAACAGTGGGTTAAAGGGTTTGTGGATTATATTGTGCTTGGATTTGCACTGTTCATTTTATTTAGAGACAAATCCATGTGCAAAATTCAGCTGAACACCACCACATTTTACCTGGTTTTACGTAAAAATGGTGCTACACCAGCATTTTGTCTTAAGTGATGAACTGGCCTCAGGGTTTCTGGAAACCAGGCAGAATTGATCTGAAGCTATTTGGAAAATTCAACCTAAGTTGAAATTGAAATGGAAGGAAAGTTCATAATGAAATCCCAAATGGGTGGATTTGTATGTGTCTTTGGGCCTTACTGTATTTCATATAGCTCTGGTCCAAGCACTGACTGTTGAGATAAACCCCTGTACCTCCAATTGTACCACAGCCTGCAATTTCTATCTCTTCCTTTCCTCAGAGACAATAATGACAATAAACAAAAAACAGACTGATCTGGATGTTACAGCCTATGACCATTTCCCTGACTCTTTTGGATTGTTAAGAGTATTTCAAACTTTTTGGTGTGTGCCCATCTCCGTCCATGGCATTTTAGAAGTTGGATCAAGGAAAAAATCTGGCTCTAAGCTTCAAGCAACATTTGGTACATTCAGCCACGAACTCCAGAGTCAAACTGCACAAACTGCTCCTTTTTCTATGCAAGCCTAGGAAAAAGCCCAAAGATATACCACATCTTGCATTTTGCATCGGAGCTCAATATATTCAATGAATTGAGATAGAAAGGCCTATACCAGGAACCCTATGGAGCTGGGGGACGTGACTTGCTTTAAGAACATGGACAGATGCCTTAGAGGATTGATTTTTAACCAGTGCTGTGGTACACTGGGGTGCATTTAGATCCTTTAAAGCAGTGGTCACCAACTAGTGGCTCTCAATCCACTGGTAGATCTCGGAGACTCTTGGAGTTGATCTGAGGATGGGGTGGTGGGCTGAGTGTCTGTGTGCATGCATATGTGAGCCCCAACCTAGCAGGTCAGTCAGTAGGGAGGGCAGGGGCAGGGGCAGGGGCTAGATTGAGGCCCCTCACAGTGAGGGACAATAATGCAGGGGCAGGAGCAGCATTACCCTGTTGCAGAGGCAGGGTAGATTGAGTGGGACCCTAGCTGGGTGGGATTTACTTGCTGGAGAGGCACGTCCCCAAATAATTTTTTCTCCCTCTGCCTCGATCTGCCCCCACCCTTCCCACAGACTTACCTGCTGGGTGGAGGGTGGGGGAGGGGAGGATGGTGGTTGGCAGCTGCACACAGTAGATCTTGGGTTGCTTTTAAATGCCAACGGTGCTCTCCTACTTAAAAAGGTTGGAGACCATTGGGGTTCCACAGTGTGGCACACACTATTAGCACAGATAGGTGTGCAAACACCTACACATGATTCACAAGATAAACTCAGAGATTTCAAATAGGAATCCATAATGTAAAAAACATTCTGCCCTGTTGTGGTCTTTCTGAATTCTTGGCAACAGAAGAATTGCTCTATTATTTTTTCTGAGTGGAAGTTCAGAACTGGCATTCTCCAAGGTGTGTTTTGAGTCTAAAAAACATCGAGAACCATGATCCTAGAGACTACATAAGAAAGGGTAAACCAGAATAAGGGTATTGTTATTAGGGGTGTGTGAAACAGCACCATTTCATTTTGACTTCAGTTTTGTCATTTCAAAGAGACAGTGTTGCATTTAATCATTTCATTTCATTTCAAAGCACTGTTCCATTTTGTTTCATCAAAACTGTTTCACTGTTTCAATATGTTTCGACATTTTGCCCGTAGGCTATAATAAGGAATGATGAAAATGCCTAAACCTTTGCCATTTCTTATCTGATTTGGATGAAAATTGCAGGGATGGTAGCCCCTTCTGGGGGCGTGAAGCTTGCCACGTTTCAAGGAGATAGGTGCAGAGGTTTCTGGGAAACTTCACCTCAAATTGTTCAAAGCAAAACTCCTGACACTAGCCAGCACCAGTTGCCTCCTGTCATCTGGCATGCAGATCTGGGGGCCCGTACCTCAGGGAGGGCTCCAGGGCTGTGCTGGACTCCTCCTGCGGGTGCTGGCCCCCAGATCTGTGTGCCAGACAACAGGAGGCTTCCTCTGCCACCCGGGACTCATGGCAGCATGAATCTTCCTTGGTGCTGGGCACGAGCTGCGCCCAGCGCCAGTGCCAGGCAGCAGTGGCAGCTTCCTGTCATCTGGTGTGCGGATCCAGGGCCTTGCACCTGAAGGAGGAGTCTGGCACAGCCTGGCAGCCTGCCAGGGGATGCAAGCCCCCAGATCTGTGCACTGGATGAGAGGAGGCTGCCTCTGCCACCTGGGACCAGTGCTGGGTGCAGTCCATGCCCAATGCCGGGGAAGATTGCTGCTGCCATTAGTTCCAGGCACCAGTGACCACCTCCTGTCATCCAGCTTGCATATCCAGGGGCTTGAACCCTTGGGATGAGTCTGGCACAGCCCAGCAGTCCTCCTGGGGGTGCAAGCCCCCAGATCTGCATGCTGAATGAGAGGATGATTGCCTCTGCCACCTGGGACTGGTGCTGAAGCCAAGTAAGCCTGGCTTTGAAACAATGTTTCAAAACTTTCAAAATGTTTTGGGTGCCCTTGTTCCATTTTGAAACTGTTTCAAAGCCTTTGTTTCATTTTGATTTCACTGCTTTGAACTCAAAATGCATTGAAACAGCTGCAAAATGAAACACCCGATGACATTTTGCACAGCCTTAATTGTTATCCAAGATCTCTGCATTTCAAATAGTTTTGTGATGATCAAGGTGTAAAGTAGGCGTGTCAAGATCATCAGGCTCTCTGTATGCCCTCCCCCGAATGCCTGATTTGGGAGCCACTCTAGCCAGTCTGGGTCCACAGCTGTGGTTAGACTGCACCTCACACAGTGCCTGCTTCAGCTAGTTTGGGACCCACACTGTATGTAATGCCTGCAAGTACTACATGCAACACAGGTTCTGGGCTGGCTGGAGCAGGCACTGTATGCAGTATGGTATAGTCCAACCAGGGCGGCCACCTCATTCTGCATAGCTGGTGCTGCAGCTGGACTGAGCTGTGCTGCACACGGTACCCATTCCAGCTGCTTTAGGATCCACGCTGCATGCAGCGTGTGTTCCATACCAGCTGGAATGGCCGCCAGATCGAGTATGGTGGGGGAGGTGAGGGGACTCAGGGGCTGGGTTCAACCCTGCATTATGGGCATCATCCATGCCCTAGAGCAGACCCTAGGGTAGCAGTGGGGGTTGGATGGCAAGATCTGGCCCAGGGGCCATATGTTTGACACCCCTGGTGTTAAAGCTTATCTTAGATGGGTGTGCTCACATCTATAATGTTTCCCCTGAAGTATTAAACTGTGAATTAGAAGGTTCACACTTTTGTTCCAAGTCTGGGTCAGGACTGTGCTAAGCTCGAGCTACCTGAGAGGGTGTTAGATAGGATGCAGGCCTCCTCACCGGCCACAAGACTGAAGAAAAAGGCCTAGAATCTGTTAAAACTCCAGAGGCATAACTCACCTTGCCACCAGGGATGCTTAGTCACTGATCCCCAGCTGGTGAATGGCACAATTCAGCTTCTGTTCATGTTAATTGCACAGTAAACTTTGAAATAGAGACCTCCTGGGAGTCAATACAATTCCTCTGCATCGAGAGAATTGGTCCCTACTTGCACTACATATTGAAATTGAATTTGGCTCCAAACAGCTAGAAAAACCATCTTTAGCACATCTCATCCATAGTCAAAGTTGGTTTGGGGGAAGGGAAGAAAGGGAAGTGGGGGAGGGGATGCAACCCAACACTAATGGAAGGCAAATTAGATACACCTGACAGGTTGCAGTTAAGCACTTTCATTTTCATGCTGGACTGAAATGAATGAAATGTTCTTCTACTAACCACTAGCATTTAATAGCTTGCCTGGAATTCCCCCAGCAGCCTTACAATGCGTTCCTTTCAACTATGTAGGCTTCCTGGTATGTTTTCTTATTTAAACAGTCTGATAATGGTTAAATAGGCATATTTAATTACGTGCTTGTTTATCATAAAGCTAATAGGCTTAGACTAATGATCATCCAAACCAAGGCCTGCTTTTTTTTTAAAAAAAAAGAAACTTATCCATTTTCTTCGGAAGTTAAATTGGTAAAATGTTGGTTATATGGAGCTAATATGCTTATTGCCCTTTCAGTCTGCTTCTAAAAATCAGAACTTTAAGCTAATTTAAAGTAGTTAATGATCCTAGCACAACAAGGCAGGATTGTTCCCTTGGTTGCTCCATCCAATAGAGTTTTAAATGACTTACTTGATGAGGCACTCTCTCTCATGGGAGACTCTAGCAGAGTAATAGAACCCGCTGCTAGGAAATATTCCAGCCACTCCGCTCGAGTTCTTCTCTTCTAAGAAGACTGCTGCTTAGATGGATTAGACCAGCTAATTCTCTTGTTTCGTGGTATTTACTCTTTGGTATGGACAGAGTCTTCACAGAGCATGGACTGTACCTCCTACCCCACAGTCGTTTTTCCACCAACTTTATCTGCTTACACACACTAGAGTTGGTAGCACCAGCATTTCCCTCTTGGCAAGCTTTTTACCTATTTATTCAATAAGAGGTCTGATTCATATAGAAGAGCTGGATATGAAATTCTTCTGAAGCAAGAAGGATTTGGAAGAATTCTGGTTTTGAAAGAATCACAGTAGAAGCTTCTCATCCCACTTCTCTTGAATCCTATGTTTGCAGCACTGCACCACAGTGAGTTACCAAGGAATCAGAGCATGGGATTCTGGAAGACCTGGGGCTTTCAGTCTCAGGGCATCCTAACAGAAAAGTTGCTAAGAGGTCAGGTGTCTTGGTTCTGATAGCCTGCCCAGGGCCCTGGGAACCCTAGCTCTGCAATAGTCAGATGACTGCTCAGGGAGGGGTTGGGGGCCTGGAAGCCCTTGTCACTCTGTGGCAGCCCATTAGGACAGGGGCCAGGGAAAACAGAAGCTTATCAGGCAGGGTCCTAAAGAAAAAGGTGTGATCCTCAGCTTCTAGGAGGGCTGCTGAACCCTGGCTTCAAATCAGCTCATCATGCAGACTGGCCAGGGGCCATGGCAATCTGCTAGGTAAGATGCTGTAGATCCTGGAAAGCCTGCACATTTTGGCCCCACAGCCACCCTCCAGGTGAGCTATCAAGAAGGCAGAGAGGCTGGGGAGGCCTGAGAGCTAGGTAGGCAAGCTGGCAAGAACCCAGGTAGGTTTCTATCAAATGTCATGTTCCCTGGGAAACTTTCAGTTTCAAACAGCTGGCATTTTCTGGCCCTGTCTCAGTTGTAAGTCTTCCCGCCAGCTCCAACACTGCGTACCCTCCATCTTACTGTCTGCTTTTTCCACAGGCGCCCAGTGCGGGCTTCTCCTCTCCCTTACCAGATGACACTAGCAAAGGTAGAGGGAGCATAACAGGAGTCTCAGCTGAGTAAAGGGTACCAGAGAAATGGATCTCATTTTGAAGGAAAGTAAAGCACAGGGATATGTTTATTTTGACCAGATAATTGTAAGTCCCCACTCACTTTCTCAGTCACATCCTAGCCATCCACTTTTCCTGTCTTCCTCACTTTGTCACCCCAATGTCCCTTCTCCTGCCCAGTCACCATCCCTGACAAGAGCAGTACCCCATGCCTGTTCTTTTTAGGGGGCTGGAAATAACTGTAAGACATGGAGAAGTGTGGATCTCATGATTATGTGGTATAGCCTTTGGTGCTGCTCCCTGGAACATTCTCTTCTTGAGGAGGTTCGTGTGTCCTGCTTCATTTGGAAACAATTCCCCATCCCTCCCACACCAGAACTGTCACAGAATAAATGACAATCCCTACAGAATTTCCCCAGCCAAGGCACACTGGACATTAATAGATTTTCCTACTGTAAGGCCAAAAGGATCCCTGAGATCCCGTCTGGTCTCTTGGCATCACAGAGAACATAATTTTGCCAGGAGATCCTAAATCAAGACTATGACTTCTGTTTGAATTTGAGTATCTTTCAGAAGGACCCACATCTTTAATTTAGAGATTTCACATAAAGCAGACCCTACCACAATACTAA
>JAGPOW010000304.1:71282582-71310469 GCA_030014935.1 Caiman crocodilus | reverse complement strand
GAGTTTTTGCTTCAGTGCACATGCCTGGACATGCACTTTGGTGTGGGGCAAATTGTGCCACTTGGGGCAAAATAACTCTGCCCATCTCCTGGATCAACAGCCAGGGGGAGCTAGAGCCAAGGGCCAGCACCTGTCCTAGCCCCATCAGTACAAAAAGCTGCCTTGTCAAGTAGCTCAGGGCTACTTACTCTCAGGAGCTTCTGGGGCCCAGCCAATTGGTACCTGGGGATACTACCCCTTGTGTCAGCAGGACTGCTGAAGCAGCCCTGAGAGGTCCCTGCACCCTCTACCCACTGCAGCAGTCTGGCAGGTAATTAGTCTGGCTCTAGGCCAGCTGCCAGTGGGCTGTGGCTCCAGAGTTGGTCTTGGTGCAGCACTACTGCCATATGTCCCCCTGGCCAGCCATCTGGGCAGCTATCACCCAGAAAATGTTCCTAGTGTGGTGGCCTGCTTTGAACTGTCAAAGCTTGTCCTCCTGGCCCAAATTGGCTAGGAGGTCAGTCACCTCCAGCTGGGTCCAAGATGCTAGCTCTGAGCAGGCAGGGTCCTGCCACTGGCCTCCCTAGCAGGAAGTCTGGTGTTCCCTATTTGAAACCTGAAAAATCTCTTTAAAAAATTCCCAAAGTCACTCTGTAAAGTACCCCAAAATTCATGTTCCTCCACAATTAAAAGAAAAGACCACTATATATATAGATGGAGAGAGACTGACAGACAGAGAGACAGCGATCAGTTGGGCAATGTTTTATTGACATATCTACAGTGTTAAAGCAAATTGGAAGCCTACCAGTGTCTCTATCATCAGCATAAAGTGAATTCTAAATACCTATATGTTTTGCTGCCCCCCACCGGGGTTACAGCCCCCTCACATGGGCTACAGCCCTCAAACAGGGGTTACTGACCCTCCACAGGGACTACAGCCCCCCTGCAGGGCCCACATACCCCAGCCCACTTGCTCCCCCAGCATCCTGGATTGCTGCCCTACCTGGCCCCATCCCCTGCCAGCTTGTGTAGCCCCACCATGGCTGCCCCATCCAGCCCCACACCCCGTCTGCTCCCCCAGACGCCCCCAATGGCTGCCCTGCTTGGCCTCAACCCCTGCTTGAACCCCTAGCCCCTAATAGCTGCCCCCCCACCCCAGCCTCCAGCACTTAAAAAAAAAAGTCTCTACTTACCACAGGGGATGTTGGGGCTCTGAGGCCTTCTGACAGAACCCCCCCATGCAGCATGGAGCAGCAGAGGGCAGAGGGACCTGGGCTGGGGATGCTGGGGCTGTTACCCAGCCCCGTACAGTGGGGGTGGGCCCCCAGTGATCTCTGATGGTATTTGCTAGTGCTGGTGAGTGCCTGGTTTTTGCTTGTTTGTTTTTTTAATGGCTGGGATGCTGGTGCTCGGAGGGGCAGTGATGGAGGCACTTGTGGGGGGGAGGTGGGAGATAGGGCTGTGGGGACAGGGATCAGGAGGTCTCAGGGGGCTGGGATTGGGTGGGGCAGAGATTGGGGGGCTCAGGGGGTAGGTAGGGGATGGGGCCAGGTGGAGCAGGGGTTGGGGGGCTGGAAGAATGGGGTAGGGTGGGTGGGGGTCCCCCCCATGGTCCTCTGCCCCCTTCTCCAGGTCTCCCCCTGTGGCAGGCCAGTAGGGGTCTTTCCTGATTTGAGCCACCCACCTCACTGCGCCCAACCACCTTCTAGGCTTCAAGTGCCTCCCTGGGGTGCCTCACATATGGCCAACCCCTGTCCTGGAGCACACCCGCTAGCTTGGGGTTCCCACTGTCACCGTCCAAGGCTCTGGACTCAATTCTGGCTCTGTGCACCTTGGAAAACACAGGCCTGATCGTCCACTTGGTACTAGACCCAATACAGACACTTGGGGCACTTCCCCAAGTCAGGGTTTAATAAGAAAGTCTCCCTTATCCCACAGACCTAAGGGACCTCCTTGGCATAATTTAGACCCACCCCTCAATAAGTCTCCCACACTGGTCACAAGGAGAACTTTATTGATTACAGGGGGTAGGGTGAAAACAGGGTAAAAGGTAGAGCAATATCATAGAAATATCAGAGGAATATCAGAGGAATCCCCATAGAGTAAACCAGTATGGCTGAGGTAGCTTTTTGATGCCGCATCGGAGTTACAGTAAGCTAAATATCTAGTTGAATCTTGAGTAGTTTACTCACACGCATCATCCAGAGGTGGTTGGAGTTTTCTTCTGGAGGCAGGTCACTCTTTGAGCATGCAATTATGAGAAGAGAGCCTGTTTCAGATGGTGAAGCTCCTCTCCCAGTTTCAGATTCACTTTGATGACCACATGGCTAATAGCTGCCTTCTCCCTGGACAGGCCTTTAAATAACCTTTCTGACCTCAGCAGCCTGGTGCAATGAAAGCTGCCAGTGCTGGCCACTAGCCAACCAATTTAAGAAGCATCACTGGTCACCTGGGCTGGTGAGCAGGGCTTTTCCCTCCCCCTCCCCAGGTGACCAGAGAATCCACATCCAAGGCACCAGGCTTTTCTCATGTAGGCAGGGAGGAAGACCCCCCTCCCTGAGGAATTCAACACCAGCTTCTCATGCTCGCAGAGACAGATTTCTGGAGAGGGACACAGACACTGGCATTTCTGCCACACCTCCCAGCCCCTACTTACTGGCACTGGAGCCTGGGTCCAGCTCCCTGCAGCTAGCACACTGCTTGCCCTGCATAGGCAGGCAGCATGCTTCAGCACCAGGGTGAGGGCTAGTCATAGAGATGCTCTGGCTCCTACTAGTGTTTCTGTGGAGGGCCCAGTGTCCAATTGCCTCGGGGCACAGTCCTGCTTCTTTCCACTCAGTTTTTTTTTGGACCCCTGGATATCCAGGGGTCTAATTTTGCCCCTGCACTGCAAATTTACAGCATGGGGAACATTTTCTCATTCCTGCACTGCCTTTTGCAGTGTCTCCAAGGACTCTGAGATGCTGCAAGATGCACATGCACGCTTGTCTGGATGTGCCCTTTTAGGTTTTCTAGTAGGAAGAGCCAGGTATGATCATCACATCTTTCTCTGTAGTATAAAGACCCCAAACAAGCTCAAACCCCCTTGGCTAAGTACAGACAATCAAAAGCCTGAAGCTGAATTGATTCCATCTTTGCAGTTTAGTCTAAGCTGTGTAGATTGAACTGATAAGCAAGTGAACAGACATTCACTTTTGATTCCAGAAATGCAGCCACATGACTGCATGGCTCAGACCAGAAGCCGGGGGTACTAGAGCATACCTCCCTGCTCGGCTGCAGCAGGCAGCTTGGGCCAAAGCTAGTCCATCCACCCTGTGAGAGAGGGGTGTTGTGGGGGAGATGCAAAGCATCCTGGGATGCGGGGGGGACTGTGAGTTAACTTTAATCTGGAGGGGATCTGAGACAAAAGTGCAGTAAACCAATTTAGCCTAAATCAGTTAAATCTGGTACTACATCCATACAGGTTTATCTCAAACCAGTTTTGCCTATTTTGAGAGCGGCTTATATGCACTGAACATCTGTTGTGTTACAGATTTGAACCAGTTTCTGATCACTTATACTAGTTTGGGTGTAATTTCTGTCCCTAGCCCTTGTGTTAGATATGGGGGTCTGGTTATATTGTGCTACAATGCAAGGAATAGCCCTTTTCTCCAAAGCTTTAACAACTACAGGGCATACATGTACCAATTTGCAGAATTTTTAAGTACATCACCAAGAAGAGTCTCCTTCCTGTCCCACAGCTGGCATACTGTTGAAGCCCCCCAGCTCCACAGGGTAGATCCAGTGCTCTATGGGCTGGAGCCAGAGTAATTTGTAAACTCTATGAACCAAATAGCTCCAGATATTTTTCCTCATCCTTAGAAATATTACTTATGTAACATAAACGCTGTGTAAACAAACACTCAAAAATCAGGAAATTCCATATGTTAAGGTTCTACTCACTAAATTAGCCAAATTATATAGAAAGAAAATTCTCTATTCCTAGTTATTCTTGTTAAATGTTAAAAGCTTTATTGTATTGTGCCTAATACATACCGGTATGCATATATGATGGGAGGGGTGGCTGAGCCACCTCTGGTGATAGAAGCCATAACATTGCCAAATTCTTGATTTTACCATTTTTTTTACTGTTAATTTTACTATAATACATATTATACTAGAAAAAATATATTCACTTGAAAAGTTTCCAATTCCTATGCTTAGAGTAGTATCTGTTCTGAAAGACAATTTCCAATTCTTATGGTTCTAAGCAAGAAACAAATTTCTGCTCATGTACTGGCCTATCTTTTGAAATGACACAGATTTGATGGTATTTTCCAGATGATAGAAATGAAATCATACCCCTGGGATCACTGTTTTTATTTGCAAACTGTTGCTTCAATACTTTCCCACTCTTTGGAAGAAGTAGCTAACAATGGGTGGACAAATCTTTTCGAATTGCCTTAATATTTAATCTTAAAATGGCATTGTATCCTTTATTGATAGCTGTCATGCACCTCATACATTTCATGCCCACTGCCGTAGGAACATTTCAGATGAGATTGTTGCAGCTTGTTAATGTTTTTGGAATTGACTGCGGGCTGTCAACAAAGTGACCTGTCTTTTTGACTTTTTGTGAAGATAAGAACTTTTTTTAGTGTGCCCTTCTTTAGCTTTCACTTCAAAGAAGGTCACAGAGTTCTCAAATCACTATTCATTCATAGCAAACATTCAGAAATTGATAGCTTAGAAGCTGTAGATCATGAAAACACATTTTAGGGAAGGCCTGAGAAGAGAGTAATTAAGTGGCACATATGAAATGTAACTAATTTCATATTTACCTCAATTTAGATTGTACGTACAAAGCCATTCTCCACCCCTTGCTGTGCACAAATACATATAAACCCTAGTATAACAGTGCCAGATAAAAACACTTCCAAAGGAATTATCTGAAAAAACAGTCCTCTCAGTAGAATAGTGAATAGCATATTGGTTGGCCACTATGAGATCTGTATTCTGTTAATTATACATCCTAAGCACATTTTCCATGCAGTGTCTCCATTGATGGGGAAGAATTGAGTATGGATTTCTAATTCATTTGACTTTCTCAAGAGCCCAAGCCTCTGCTGCCCACTTTTTATTATTATTATTTATGCTTATTACGATAATCACATCAGTACCAACCAAAATCAAAGCTCTAGTATGCTGAATGCTGTACAAATATTGACTAAGGGTGTGCCTATTTGGGTATTCTCTGGAAGGTTCAGTTGAATCTGGAAAGTTTAGTTGAATTAACCAAAGGGTCAAGTTTCAAGTATACCAAACCCCAGTTTGGTTGCACTCCATTAGAAGTAAAGTGGCCTTAGCTCATTTTAAATTATTATACTTTAAGGCTATGTTTGATAGTCTTCACCAGTGTAGCTATGTCAATAGATTATACTGGCAAAGCGCTTACTGTGGAAAAAGTTTACTTCTGCTCTGCCCATGTGAAATCACTTATACTGACAAAACTAACTGCACTAAGCTAGCTCTGTCAGTCACAAACTGTTTTGTCACATATGTAGAATAGAAGTAGAGGTAGGTCACTAGAGGTAGGCCAGCCAAAGCTTGCAGTATAGACTTCATTGGCTAAGGGCAACATTCAAAAAGCTGGAGCCTGAATTGATTCAATCTTTGCAGGTTAGTCTAACATGGCTAGGCTGAACCAATTTGTGACCATAAGGCATTTCCTCTGGACTGAAGAAATGCAGGCACATGCCTTTAGTGGCTCAGGCTAGAAGCTGGGGCAAGGGGTGCTAGAGCAGTCCTCTCTTCCCTTTCACAATGCTGAAGTGATGGGGGGTGGCCATGCCTCAGCAGGATGCTCTAATTAGGGAGGAGTTTTCCCCCCCTTGCTGCTCCTGACTAGTGAGGAAGCCAGCAGGGAGTCGATAACAGCATTTAGCACCTCATCAAGAAACAAAAGCCTCTCTCATTAGTTCAAGCTCTTCTTAAACAACTTTTTCCAAAGAGATTACCAGCTGACCTGTTGATTACCTCCAAAAGGCCCTAAGCAGACACTGTCCTGTCTGCCTTTGTCCTATCTGCCTTAGACAGACACCTCTTAGCTTTAGCTAACATATTACATGATGGCTATGGTTCGTGCTGTGGGAGAGGAGAGGGGGAGAATCCCTGCTTGAGCAGGGAGGGCAGGGGAGCAAGGGCAAGCCAAGCAGAAACTGTTGTGCCTGCAGAGTCTGCCAGAGCTCCAGCTAGGAAGCTGAGGGGTGGGGCCAGCCCTACTCTAGAGCAGCAAGCCCCACCTAGGGCTGCAAACCATCTGGGATGCTGGGGGACTCTGGTGTAAGTTAAACCAGGAAGAGGTCTGGGACAGACATTGGATAAACCGGTTTGACCCAAATCAGTTAAGTCTGATACTACATTCAACTAGGTTTATCTCAAACTGCTTTCAGCCATTTTCAAACTGGTTTAAGCACACTGAACATCAGTTCTGTTACAGGTTTAAATCAGTTTCTGATCACTTAAATCGGTTTATGTGTAATGTCTGTCCCTAGCCATAGGATGCATCTACATGTGCTGATTTAAGGCACTTTAGCCTGATGTAGGGCACATTAAGGACATATCTTCATATGTGTGCCCTTAATGCACCATAAAATGGCAAGTTTAGGCTATTCGTGCCTAAATTTGACACCTGCAAAAGCAGGTGTCAAATTTAGGCGCAAATAGCTAAAGCGCATTAACACATGTGTAGACACATTAAGGTGCATTAACGCCATGTATGGACTGACTTGGGACTAACATTAGCAGTGGAACACCCCAGTCAAAATCCCCAGCCTTGGCTTCTGAGGAAGGCAAAATAAGAGCCCTGACACCTATAGCAACAGGAGGGCAAATATTCCCTCTGGTCCTGTGTGACAACCAGCAAAGGCCAGATGCATGGAAACACCAAATACCCTCCCACTCTGCTCTGCAACCTGGGGACTGCAAACACGGTTCTAAGCAGCTTCACAGCATGTTCCAGGCCTGACTAAATTTTATCCAATCTCCAGTGGAAGAGGTTCCAAACCTTCCCTAGGCAGTCTGTTCTGCTGCCTTACTGTTCTGAAAAGGAAGAAGTTTTTCTTAAAATCCAATCTAAACTTACTTTGCTACAATTTTAACCTATTGCTATATATGCTACTCTGCAGTGAGAGAGAAAAGATACTTCCTCTTCTTTGTGGAAGTCCTTCAGATACTTGAAGCCTGCTATCATATTCCTTATTAGTTTTTTCTGCAAGCTGAACATATTTATTGCTCTCAGGTTTTCCATATCTGGTTTGCCTTCAAAGCCCTTTTTCATTTTTCTTGCCGACTTTGGACCCTCTGTAACTTCCCTAAAACCTTTTTAAAATACAGAACCCAAACTCCATACAGTACTCTAGATGAGGCCTGACCTGCACCAAGTAGAGTGGCATTATTGCCTCCTGTCTCTTGTACCTAATGATTCTGCTGATGTAAACCAAAGTTGCATCTACTTTTTTGAAACTGCTGATTCAGGTTGAATCTGTGACCCACCCAACCCTCCAGATTCTTCTCAGCAATGATATTATGCAGCCAATTATCTTCCATTATGTATTTGTGTTAATTGATTATGCTTTCCTAAGTGTAGCACTTTACATGTCTCTCTGTTGAATCTCATTTTGCTGTCTCTAGTTTAGCTCTCTAATATAACAAGAACCCTTTGAATGTACTTCTGCGCCCCAAAGTCTTTGTAGTCCTTCCCATTTTGGTCATCTACACTTTTGATCAGGAAACTCTCTATTTTATCAAGACAGAACCCTGCAGAATCCTACTTGACGCTTCCTGCCATTCCAACATTGATCCATTTATAACTATCCTTTGCGTGCAGTTATTGAGCCAACCATCTATTCACCATGCAGTAGTTTCATCTAGCCCACATTTCCCTAGTTTGCCTATGCAAATATCATGTTATGACTTCATGTAAGGCCTTATTAAAGTCCAAGTATACTATATCAATTGTTTTCCCCCACATTCACCCAACTAGTTACTTGGTCAAAAAAGCATCTCAAGTTGGCTTGGCATGAGTTGTTCTTAACAAATCCCTGTGGGCTGCTAGTGATCAACCTTTCCTCCACCAGATGTTTATAGGCTGATTTTTTATTTTCCCAGTAACTTCCCAGGTATTGAAATCAGGCTAACCAGACTTTAATTCCCCGGGACTTCCTTTTTCCCTTTTGTAAAGATGGGAACTAGTGTTGACAGTTTCCAGTCCTCTGGAACCCACAACTTTATAAATATTACTGCTTAGGGCTTCAAGATCCCTTCTGCCATCATGAACGTGAAGAATATTTTGTTATATGACAAGAATAAATCAAGATAAATTTATTCCTAATGCATTAGACCTTCATTGCGTCTTTTCAGACTCCAGTTCTGCAAGGCAGGAATCTGCAAAGCTACAGCTTGTTGTTTCATATAATATGTGCAGCTTTCCCAAATTCATGAGCATCCCTGAAGAGTTCTCTGTGAGCTAACAAGATCCATCCATTTAGTAATAAACTCAGTAATTCTGATCCCGTACATGATACATATTTTCTCTTGGTCTCTGCAAATATATCTGATTTAATCACATAGTTTCCTTTGCCCCTCTTGAGCTGAACATTTTCTGTTACATTTTGAGCTGCAGCTAAGACACATTGGTTCCTTTTTTATCTTAAAGAAATATTGGTTCTTTGTCTTAGGGAAATGATTTTCCCTAATCAGATTAAATCAAACAGGCTTCCCTAACCAGTAAACAGAACGGCAGCAGTTCATTGCTTCTGAAGTAATTTGCACTAGCAAAACTGATCATTCCTTTCTCGGGTGTCTTAATTATCAGTCTTAATCCCTTTGATTTCACACTAGAAGAAATGAGGAATGTGGCAGCGAGACCTGAGCATATTTATTTAATACAGGCAGACATGGTTTAAAAAGTTCATTTAATGCACAGTGCCAATACTAGTGGCATATGTTCTTGCTAATTATTATTCTACTGTTTTTCCAGGACTCTGTTCAGCTTCCAAATGGATGCCAAAAGTTTCTGAGAGTCACAGTTAATTCCAGAAATTTTCAGAGAATTTTTTTTTTTAATTAGATTTTTGTGGGTATTTGAGAGAAAATCTAGTGCTAGAGGACTGAAGTCCTTTCTTTATCCACAGGATATGCACAATGCAGGCAATAGGTGGGCAGGCTCACTCCATAGGAGTCTCAGTAATGTTCCCCAGGGCTTGAAGTGGTGAGCAGATGCAGTAATTATGGTCTTTATAGCCTGGGCCCCTCTGTAAAGCCACCAACTTTGGGGTTGGAAAATCCAGGGCACAACCCAGATACCCCATAGACCCCTGGGACTAATTGTAGCCTATGACACTTCCTGTTCGAGTTAGTGTAACCACTATAGAGTGGTGTTATGGGAAGTCTAATTAGCCCTAATGAGGAAGAGAGCCAATTTCCCCAAGAGCAGAGACATGTGAACTTGACTACACTGCTTTGGGCTCAGGAGATAGTGGGTAATTTGCCCAGGGACAGTGCTGCATGAATATGTCTACATTGCTTCCAGTTCATGAGGTACCTTGAGCTACTTCCCAAACCAGAAACAAAGCGTGCTGAGTCTTCTCAGCTGATGCAGAAGGATGCTGCCCAGTAAGGCTGTGCAAAGCCTTGGTTGCTGATTCAATTTGGAGGAGTTTCTGCAGCTGAATCTCTTAATCCAAATAGAATCAGGAGACTAATTAAAAGGTCCAAATCCATTTGAAGCCTCCAAATTGATTCAGAGATGATTCAGAGATTTAGGCAGTTCCTACTTGCTGCTGCAGGGAATTGGACCCAGGTTCTGTACTGGTAAGTAGGGGCTGGAGAAGGGGGCAGGGGACCATGGAGAGACCCCTGCTGGGCCCCATCCCCTGCCTGCTCCCCCAGCCCCCCTAAACATCCCCCAACCCCTACATGCTCTCCCAGTCCCACTATAGCTGCTCCACCCAGCCCCAGCTCCTGGCTCTTAAATTTAAAAAAAGCCTTGCACTCACTGGCTGCTGCAGCAGCAGCTGTTGGGGCCTCTGCGGGCTCATGGCAGAGCCCTCTCATGCAGCGTGGGGCAGTAGGGATTGCCCCCCCCCCCACACACACACGTGGCAGGGAGCGCAGGGCTTTTTTTTTTTTTTTTTATCGCTGGAATGCTGGGGCTGGGAGAGCAGGTGGAGATTGGGGCCTGTTCAATTTGGCCGATTGGGCGGTAGTTGAATCTCCGAATCAGATTTGGCCAAATCAATTCAGGACAGTGATTTGAATCACCAAGTTGAATCACTGTCCCCCAAATCGGCCAAATCCGAAGTGAATACTATCCACTTCACACAGGTCTACTGCCTTATAACAAAAAGCTGTTCAGGGGAAGAGATCGGAGAATGATCAGTATTTCAGTTTTGGGACAATGCTCCTATTTCAGGACTCTCAGAAGACATTGGCATGCAGATCTGAACTTTGGATGGTAGGTCACTTTAGCTCTCTGCCTACAAAGGTCTTCCATCAAGAGATGTTTTATTTATTTATTGACTTATGCCATTTATGCACTGACCTTCCCAACAAAGGCTCAGGACAGCTTATAGCAAGAGATGTTGAATACCCAGAGTTACATACTTGTATATATGTTACATATTTATATATAACATACTTATCTACAACTACATACAAGTTACATACTTGTATCTGGGAAAATGTGGGTGTTTAAGGGATTACCTCTTCCAGGTTCTACAGGCTTCCAGCTTGTTGGAGTTACAGCAGCCTGGAAAGAGCAGCTGGCTGCTAAGATTCTCCCCATCCAAACAAACCCACCAGAAAAACAGAAGAAAGAACAAGGCAATGAAATCTGATCTGAATGCAGATTTGGGCATCTGAACCTAGAGTCCAAGATTAGCTTGTATTAACAGCAGACTGCAAATACTATGGCTCCCTATGCTGTGAAATCCCTACTTGCAAACAGGTAAATAATAAGCAAGCATAATAAACTGCCAATCTTTTAAAGGGCTCATTTTCTTTTTAAGAAGAGCAGCAATAATTGTGTGCAGTATGTAATGAGTGCCTTAAATAACAGTGGGTAAAGGCAACATTCAGCATGTTTGTTAGAGAATAATCCATGCCAGGAAACTTACATCTGTATTCATATACAAATCCATCATCCCACAGCCTCCAAACTTTCAGAGCTGGAGTATAGTCCTTCTAGGTTTATTTATGTTTATGTGCCGCCTGTGTTTTCCTAAGATAGAAGATTACCAGCTCCATGAAATATGTCACCATCTCACCCTTTACAGTTATCATGGAAGCAGGGACAACATTAGAGATATCAATTAAATGGTGCCTTTAGGCATTTTTTTTGCTGAATTTTAATATTTTTGTGAGGGAGGTTTTGTCATGTCAGAAGCATAGGCAATGTGGTCCTTCTTATTAAGTAAAACTGTGTGCTTACCCTGTATGGGAGAGGTTTTATATTCTGCAGAGGGTCAGCAGATTGGTGGAAAGGGCAAGGGCTTGTCCTCTGCAATAGGTTGAATTTACTGTACCAGAAAATAGTAAGTAAAACCATGAGAGAAATATCCTGTTACTGGAACCTCTTGGCTAAAATCATCCCTGATATAACTCCATTTTACTCAGTGGAGTTATTTTAGAGGTAAACAAGAAGTTGGCTATTACTGTAGTGCAGCAGTAGAAATTTAGGTTGGAAACTAATTTAAGAGCGACTAGGCATTGGGACAAGACTGCCAAGAAAAGTTGTGGACTCTCCATCCTTGGAAGCGTTCAAGAGCAGGTTAGACAGCCACTTGGCTGGGATGGTTTTGTCCGGGACAGTCCTGCTTTGTATATTGGATGAGCCTAGATGATCTCATGAGGTCCCTTCTAGACCTACTTTTCTATAATCGTAGGAGCATAGCCAAAAAGCATCTTAGTGGTAACACAGTAAGCTACTTAGCCATAGTTTTTAAAGCACAGGATACTGGCAGGGTACACTTTGGTGTACTCTGCTATGTTGGAGTGCACCTGAACAAGAAACACAGAGAAGCAACTTAGTTATCAAGAGTAACCTGGAAGTGACATAGGTAGTTAGCATTACCTCAGGGACCTTCTGGTGAGTCCTCCAGTATTAACTATTTAAGCACCTGCCAGAACCACTAATGAGGGTCCACTTCAGGAATGCATTTCTCTGAACAGGATTTTTTATAACCTTATTTTAAAAAAATGCATTAATTCTTACCCAAATTATTACTGTATTGGGTAATGAACAAACCAAAATTAAGATGAGTCTGAAGCAAACTCCTTGGGAGGGAGGGGGAGGAGGGAAGGCACCTGGGACTAGAATGCAAACCTGGCTGAGGTACAGACTTCTTGGTCAAAGAAGCAAAACCGCACATCTAAACTTCCTCAAACACTGGGCTGCTTCAACTCTGAATGGAGGCCCAATCTTGGTAGCTTTCTCGCATCTCTTAAACACAGCAAATACTGTGAGAAGATACTATCAGAACCTTTTAGGATTTTTGATATTCTACAGGTTCATTTAGTTTTATATAAGCTATCTCCATTCTGCCTGGCAAAGAGCCACTTTCACAGTACTTCAGATATTCCTGCCACAGTATCATCCCAATAAACCCTTCAGCTTCCCAGTGTATGCCCATTCATAACAATATCAACCAAAAATGGGAAACACCTGGGTCTTGTCACACTATAAGTGACAGATAGGGGCATAATTATAAGCTCTGTTTTAAGGATGCTTTTGCCATTGAGAAAAGTAAATAAACCAGTTGTTTAAGAAGAAAACTGGAAAAAAAACTAGAAATTCTGTTGTGTGTATTTTATGAATCCATAAGTTAAAAGACCTCTAATGGAAAATTCTTTACCACTGACCTCTTTTCAACTGGAGTTTGTGTAGCTGAGGTGTCCCCGGTGATAGCAATTGCCTTGGTAGACAAATGAAAGGGAGGTGGTTTTTCAAGTAGCTCAATCCCAAAGAAAACCAAAGCTGTTCTTAAATTTTATTATATTTGCCCATAAGCAAATGGAGCTGGGACCTGAATGGAACTTGGGTGCTTTTATAGAAGTTTGCTAATAAAAATGGGGGCAGGCTTTCATATTTGGTGAACTTGATGTAACCTACAAAAGAAATCATTTGGCAAGGGATGGCAGAAAATTTAGCTATAAAAGTAACTGAATAATACAATCCAAATGGCTACAAAGTATTTCTGAGACAGAAAAGATAGATCCAAAGCAGAATGTCAAGTTTAATTCTGCCAAAAATTGCTAGCAGGGATGGGTGGAATCAAAAACTATAATCTAAACCAGATAATTCTTGTTCCTGAGACAGATCCAAAACCAGAATGGAATTGTTTTCTGTATTACAAATCTATTTTATGATGAAGCAGAAATTTAAGCTGAGCAGCTGGTCTTGTGGGATTTTGGTTATTTGAGGCCAAAATCATATGAGCACAGCTCATTGAATGTTAATACTGTCAGATCTTGCCATTTAGCACTGATTACCTTCAGTCCTGAAATCTAGATGTTCCCCCTAAACCTAATCTGGATTTGAACATCATATTCTTGGCCTCTCTCTCAGGTCTTTTGTGTGTTCTCCACTGTATGTGACTGCATCCTGGCCTGGTAAATGAAAAATAAAACATACTGGCCTGGTAAATAATAACCTCCTGGACCACCATGCTTATGTATATCCACAATACCAGCAGTTATCCCATGCACTCCAGAAAATCTACAGTCAGGCTCTCGGGTACCACCAGATCTACTCTGAGGAAATGACTTGCAATACCCACCTGGCCAGCCTGAAATCTACCTTTATATAACAAGGCAGTCAGGACTTGTAGTAGAGATGATATCTTTTATTAGACCAACAGTATTTTTGCTACTTGTATTTGAAGGTAGCAAATTTACTTGGGATTAGGGTGGTTTACTGTGAAGTACGCATGTGCACATGTAGATGCATATGCTTACTTCGCAGAAAACTATGTTAATGCAAAGTTAGTCTCATGTAGTTGTGCCGTGTGAGTGTATGAAAGTGTGTGCGCGTGCACATGCGGCCCTCGATAGTTTACCCAAACCCCTTAAGTTGCTCTACAGCCCGAATAATTGCCCACTCCTGATCTAATCCAATGTACCAGGTTTCCTCATGGTAACTATATAGGTAAAACTAGACAGAAGCTATGCACCAGAATGACTTCTCACAGAAAAAAATAATAAAAGACACAAATGCCAGGAGGAGCACATTTTTCACAAAACAACTTTCTTTCTGACCTGACTATCCTTATACTCCAGGGAAATTTACACCTTTCAAAAGGTAAGCTTGAGAGCAAAAATTAATAAGCTGGCTGGACATTAAGAACCAAGGATTAAACACTGATATTGATTTTATGGCATACCATAATACACCTGATTTCTGAAATTCATCCTTCACACTTCAGGTGATAGTAAATCTCCCCCTTTTGCCCAGCCTTGATCTTTTATTAATCTTGCTTCTTTTCTTCTGCTAATTGTTTGTCAGCTACCTCTGGCACTGTCTCGCTTCTCTGATTTCTGTTTCTATATTCTTCGTAATAATTCCTGTGCTTGCCTCTTCCCTCAGACCTTATGAATAATGTGTTGCTTTTAAAAGCTTGTTGAGCTTTATCCCAACCATGCAGCTGGTCCAATAAAAGATATCGCCCACAAAAATCCTTGATCCTGGTCTGGTAGTGAGAACTGGATTCCATCTAGTAAGTAGGTTTTTGGTTTCCCTATCATCATACCTTAATATGAAAAGAGCTTCTGTTTGTAGAAAGCATCTCTATTAGTTTTCAGTAAAAGGTAAGATATACAGGGAAAAGTTATGGCTATATTGTTGCAACAGGTAGTGGAAAGAGAGAAGATAATGGTAAGAACTGGGCAGATATTTCACTACCGTGTATTTCTTCAGTGGGCACCACTACACATAGCTAGTCTAAGAAAATACATGGTATCGGGAGATCTTACAATATTTGATGTCACTGTCAGAAATAATATGCAAAGAAGATTTTTGTGACTTTGGTGAGGTAATAAACAGCAATTGAAAGTGATTCTTCCTCATAGTGAAAATTTACTGTGGTTAAATATCAGAGGCTTGAAAGGTTGGTCTGGCACCCTACTTGTATTTGAAGTTGAGGGGAGTTGAGGGCTTAACTTTCATATGTGTCTCTGAAAATCTGTCCCCAAACTCCTAGAAGAACTTCCTCTGGTGTAGTTTAGTTTGCAAACTAAAATTGGGTTGGAGTTCTCAAAACCGTGGCAAACTGTCCAGTCTAATCTTCCGGTAAGTGTAGAAGCATCTCAGGGTCACCCTTTCTTGCAATATTTCAGCACTTTCTGCCTCAGAAAGAACTAGGAATTCCCTTCTACAGGGATGTGTTGAAACAAAAATACTGGCAAGGGAGGGGTTGCAGAGAGAGGTTTTATCTAGATTCTTTCAAATATCACAACAGTTCCAGCTTGGATTTATTTTGCAATTGGAGCAGAGTCTTTGTTTAACTAGACGGTTTTTTTCAGCTCACATCCAGGAATAAAAAAATGCCATCAGGAACCAACAGAAATATGATAAATAAGATCATTCTTTATCATGAATACCATTGCATTCATAGCGACTACTGCTGTATCTCTGCAATATTTTGTGATAAGTCTGTTTCTCATTTCCCCATAGAGTCCATCTGCCTAACTGCCTGTGGATCATGATTACTGAAAGAAAACAAGCTGCATAAGCCCACTAACAGTTACAGCTCAACACACTCAGTCTGTTGTCTAGAATAGAAAATACAAGTGTGACTGAATAATTACAACCCATGATATTGATTGGAGGGTTTCATATAAATGCCTTTAATTTGCCAAACTGAAGTAACCATTCAGCAGAAATATAGCCCTCAGTCAAAGGATTTTTTTTCTCTGCCAATTAGCATGGAGGCTCAATGCTGAGGGTGTTTTTTAAGCATGTCTAGCAATGTTCGCTAGCATTTGGAATGAGAAGGAAAAGGAGGTGAAGTGTGTGTTGCAGAGATAGGCAGTAAAAATTATAGCCTCATAACAGTCCTTCATCCAATTAAGTGCATTGCTCAGTGCTCCAGTTTTCATTCAAGGAACCAAGGGGTGAGGGTTTTTTTTTTTAGCATTAACAGATCAAAAGGAATATTGCCAAGAAACAGTCTATGATCTCTCTGCAAATTGAACACCCCATTGCAAATTTCTTAGCTGTTGATTAGCCCAGAAAGAATGAACTCTCTCTTCTCTGACATGCTCAAAGTCCTGGCTCTTCAGACCCCAGCTTTCTGTAAAAAAGGCATTCAGATTATAAGAATAGATAAGTTAGATACCACATAGAAGCAGAATGCAGCTTACCTGCTTATTCCTACCATGTATCACTACCCCATCATCCACCCATCTAAGACAGCTGCACTAGATGTTCATTTCCAGAATCCACTTAAAAACTGCCCTCTGTTAAAAAAAGTACTGTATTTTCTCCAACTTACCTCCCAGCTCCTCCCTTCCTTGCTCTGCTCCCATCCTTCCTTAACATTCCTTTGACTGCATGAACCTGCATTGTGCATCTTATTGTGTAAGACACCATTTTCACTTTTATATTTTCTTTGTAAAACCATTTCTTCTGACACTCGAGTGAGAAGGAAAGAATAAAGCCTAGAATAACTCTATTCCTAACCTACTAACTTTCCACCCACCTCTAGCAAAGAGGAAATATACCTAAGGGGGTGGTTGGCTGTAGCTCCCTAGGCTGGACTTCACCCAAGATAGCGGACTTAGTGCTCATTATTGCTCACTCGTACCTCTTTTCATGTGCACCATTTTTGTATTCAAATAATTTATTTCCAGCTTTAATTTTCATTAAAATTGGCATTAACAACCTTTTCTCAGTCCTCTGACCTTAACCTCAAGGCTCTTGTCCCCTATTGTCCCCCAGGGGTAGAGGGGAAAGGCCATTACAGCACTGGGACAAAGTGCTCCTTAAGAGCTCAGTGCCTGAATCAACAGTATGCCAGCTTAATGAGCTGACACAAATTATTGTGCCTTTCCAGAGACAAGTGGCCTTCTCATCTAGAGAGACCAATGTAAAGTGACATATTGAGGCAATGCTGGCAGCTCGATCATTGCTGTTGCCAGGGTTTGAACTCAAAAGAGGACAAGGGTACAAGGGATCCAAACAACATAGAGCATCGGTGCATGAAACCACTGCGAAGAGAATTGCAAAGTCACAGGAGTGAAACATCATCATCTGGATCCTGCTTGATCCATATGTTAAAATAGCTCTCAAGGAAATGGAAAAAGTAACTGTTCAGCACAGAATCATTAACACAAGGATGCATACCTCCTTTCTCTGTGTGAAAGGAAATTTTGTTAAAAAACCCTACAGCCCTTGAAGTGTTCGAGCTTTCTGCCCTTTTCACTTGGGACATGCAAGGAGGGTAAAGATGAAAATCTAGCAGGTGTCTGAAATCAGCAGGAATCATGGGCTGTAATGTAGGTGACCCCCGCCCTGTCCTTTCTTTAAATGTCTATATCTAGATGAAGCTGTGGTTTGAGATGAATGGGGAAGAAGGTCAGAGAACGGTAAGAAGAAGGGTGGCTTTCTCTGTGAATAAACCAGTCCTGCATGGGTCACTGGTCGGTTCATTCCAGCATCAGTAGCCTGTCCCAGGGGTGGATCCAGGAATGACAAAGGGGGGAGCTGAAGCAGTGACTGATGCTGCATGAGCGATTGCACTCCTTTGCTCCCAGCTTCCTTCTCCATCCCCCACCACAGTGGGCAGACTGCACAAGGGAATAGCAGCCAGGGACTTTTTCAATTTTCCCTTTCCCTTACCCTCCATGCTCAGAGATGCATCCCCTCTCTTGCATTTCTCTCTCCCAACTATCACTGCCGGTTCCTTGGGAGCTCATGTTCTGCTCCAACTGGGATGCATGGGGGTTGGGCTCAGCCCAGGACAGCAGCAACAGTGGTGGCAACAGGGGAAGGGGTGGTGGCAGGGTGCTCCCTCCCCACCTGGCTCTTGGGATGTTCTCAGCCAACCTGGGGGCAGGCACGCAGAGCAGGACACAATCTCCTATCATACATGTGACAGCAAGGACACCAGCAGCAGTAGATGAAGAAGGTGGGAATGGAAAGGGAGGGGAGGGAAAAGGAGAGTAGGGGATGTGTCCCTGAGCACAGAGGGAAAAGGAGAGGGGAATTCTTACCTTCTTGGGGACTTTAAGTCCTCAGCTGCTGCTCCTGTGCTATCGTTAGAAAGGGAGGGTGTAGTCATGTCTCTGTACCCACTCTGGATGCACCCTTTGCCAGGTCTTATAAACCTGTAAGGTACCGAGCATTAGTTAAAAGCTCCTACTGAAGTCCCATTGAACTCAGCCTGTTGCAGAGTCAAGGCCCTCTACATAAAAATTCTACTTAGTATGACATCTGTGCATCACAGGAGTTGTATTAACTACCAGTACAGACTGTGGGCATCCAAAGCACCCCAAGGAGCACCCACTTCTTGCAGGTTTGTGAGGACTGGCTACCGATGGTGGATTGAAAATACCAAGGATTTATGGAGGATTGGTTTATTCACCCTTAAACAATGCAGGTCAAATTGTTTGCAACAATATCTGCAAACCTATGTGTATTAGAGGCTTCTGTTTGCTGATGCACAGTCTTTGGGTGCAAATTGAAATCTTGATGCTTCTTTGCACTATGCCAGTTTTACATCTGTATTAACTTGAGTAGAGCTATACCCATATAAAACTGGTGTCATATTGTGGGAAAATTAGTGCCCAGTGCTTACAAGTGTGGCCTTGTGTATTGGTATCAATGTCAAATATTGACAACTACATTTTCAACTCCTCTCTGCAGTCTTTTATCTAGCTGTACACCTTGTAGGGACCTTCTAGTACACCAGGGCTGTCCAACCCCAGGAAACTGCAGGGCAGCAGAACCTGGGGTTGTGCACCTTATGGGTACCTCTGATGGGCTCTCTCCTAGCTACATGGGCAGCCTGGCTTCATCCCAACTGTGTGGGCAGTGAAAGCAGCCCAACTGTCCCCACTGCATGGTCAGTACAAGCAGCCTGGTTCTCCTCCACTGCTCAGATCATGTTGCCTCCTGTCTGTCTGTACACACAAATCGGCTCTCCTTTGGCATGCAGGAAGCATGAGCAGCTTGACTGTCTCCCCACTGCATGGGCAGCACAGTCTCCCATCTGGCTATGTGCACAGCACTGGCAAACTAGCCCCTCTTTTGCCAGGGAGGCAGCCCAGTTCTGCTGTGCACACAGCACTCTTCTGTTACATGGCCCTGCCCTGTCCTCAGGAGTCTGGACAGGGAAGCAGAAGCCAGTAAGGAGAGGGCGCATGAGATCCCAGCTGCTGCCCCTGTAGCTTCAGGAGCAATGATAGGGAGTAGCAGCCAGGCAGGAGTCCAGGGCCCTTCTGGGCTTGATGCAGTCTGGAGGCCACTACATGAACAGCCTGTTAAATCACAAACACTTTTTCTGATGCACAAAACAGCTCTGTGCATGTACACAGGGTATATCTACACTGCAGCCCCAGTCTCCCCTCCAACTGGCACATGCCAATTTCCCATGGTTGATCTTTAGATCCCAGCTCTGGGATACTTAAGGGTGGATGAGGTAGATGCTCTTGGAGCACTGCATCATTTGCCATGTGCAAGCAGGAAGGGGTATGCCAGGGAGTTGGTGTGAACATGCCTGGCAAGTCCTGGCACAGTGCAAAAAATAAATAAATAAATAAATAAAAAAAATACCACAGTGATGATAATGGGGAAGGACTTCTTTGATGCAGAAGTATATGTTCACACAAACATTCTGTAATGCTTATGTTGATGCAGCCTCCAAACAGTGCATCAAGACACTGAGCACAGTAAATCCACAGTGCTGCCAACATGCTCATATGTATCAGGGGTATCAAACGTGGCCTGTGGACTGCTTGTAGGGACCTTGCCTGCAGCGTGTGGGGCTCCTGGTAGACCAGGAAATTTGAGGCTACAGAATTCAGAGCTATAGCACCCTGTTGGGAATAGCTGTCAGAAGCAAGGATGTTTAAGTGAGGGTTGTGCAGACATAGCTTCACTCACCTTGATGTTGTTTGCCCTGCTACCACTTGCCTTGTTACTTCTGTTGCTGGCCCTTCTGCTTCCACCATTGCCATTACTTGCCCCACTACTGCCTGGTCCAGATCTAGCCCATGAGGAGTCCCAGAGCTTGGATCCACCCCTGTTCTACAACAAACTGTTATCATTCTTCTTCATTTATTAGATATGAGCAGGCTGGATACTGACCAACCAAGGATAAAAGCATCTTTATTCAGTTGCTTAATCAACCCTTTTGGGGCGTATCTGTCCTTCATAGATCCATCAAACCAACACTTTTCTTATATTGCAGTTTGAAAAGGCTGTTTTGCTATGTCACGCAGGAGAAATATGAGGCATATAATCTTTTGTTGTAGGAGTTTGGGCTGATATCAACCTCTGGCAAAAGTAATGTTTTATCCCTCCCCCTGGGTTTGCTTTCATTCATTCTGCTATTGCAGACCCTAATGGAAATGAGTACCATCATACTAGAGCAGTTTATTATTTCTCCAAGGATCCTGTACTGACAGGTACTTGGGCATTGCTTTTGTGCTGTTGCTGCTGGCAAATTAGTCTTATTGCTATTTGCTTTACCTGGGCAATCATTACCTGCTATTCTGCTTGCTCCTTCCTTTCCCTTGGGTATTTGTAAAGCTTTCCTGGCTCTTATCTCAAATTGAAATATGAGACAGTAGCCATTTCATTTAAACAGATGTTTGCATTAAAAAGTCTTATGATGGTGCTATTTAGCTATTACTGTTAGCATGCACAGCAGTTTGTGGAACACAGGAAAAGAATGGTCACTGCCTTGATGAGCAGACAGTGAAATCCAGAACATGTCATTTTTAAATTAACAGTTAAACAGGACATATACCTGAGCTACATTTTGATTCACATCTGAATTTCCCCATCTCGTGTAAGTGTCCAAATGTGCTCCAGTGAAAAGGGCAAGGATGTACACAAGACCGCACATAATGTGGTGGCATATAGGGACACCTAAGTTGTCCATAAATGAGTTAGCCTTGGATACCAGGAATAGCATAGCTATATTATCATGGCACTATTATCAGGCTGGGTATAGCATGTAGGGGTACACAGGAAAAAAAGTAGGAATATATTAGCTTGGGAAGAAATCCATTCTAACATGGCTGTATTACTAGGGTGACCACCTTTTCAAAATGGAAAGGTGGGATACATACCCCACCCCCATGGCACAGCCAGAAGAAAGGCAGATGTGGGCTGCCCACTGAGGGCTCAGGGCTCCCCACCTTGCTGCCCTCCTCCTGGAGGCCTCTGCAGGCCAGAGGGTAGGACCCAGCAGAGATGCTGCTACTAGGAGCCTCGTGCCACCATGGTGAGGTGCTCTCTGCCCACCCAGCAGCAGAAGGGAGCAAAACTTCTGTCACCACTTTCCAACTGCTGCTGGGGGAGCAAGGGGTACCTTGCCATGGTGGCATGGCTGGTGCAGGGATCAGCAGCCCCGAGCCTCCTTGAGCTCTGCCCACTGGGCTGTGGTAGCCTCAAGAAGAGGGCAGCAGGGTGGTGAGACTGGAGCCTGCAGCAGGCAGCCCACATCCTCCCCTGCCCTATGCACAAATCTGCAGAGGCATGTGCCCTCTAAGACACCTGCCTCCGTGGAAGTGCGTGCAGCAGCAGGGAGCCAGGTGTCCCCTGGATGAGTTGACTGTGGCTCTGTCCCACTCCCTGGCCAGCCCTGTGGCCACACATTCCTGCCCAGCCCTGAGCTCCATGCACCAGCCCAGCCGGGCAGTTCCCACAGCCCCAGCCTCACTCCCTCAGTCACTGTGGAAGCCTCAGTCCCCCCCACTCTTCCAAGACTCCCCACCCCGCCTAGACTTACCTGTAGGGAGCTGCTCTCCACCACTGCCTGGCTGTGTTCCTGGCCATGAGCATATGTGCATGCACACACATGGTGCCCTCCCATTCCCCTAGTGCCAAGCAGCCCCCTGCAAGCTAGAATTCTGCCAGACTGCAAGAAGAAACCCACTGTTTCCTGCATTTTTCTCTTTCAAAGGAGAAAAACCCATGGTTTTCAATGGTGAATAGAAAACCCAGGTCCCCTGCACATGATACTGGGCGTCTGGGATGAAAGCTGTCCTGGAGCCATTCAGCCTGGGACTGGGACTTCATGTTCACATTTCAGGACTGTCCAACCCAGTTAGGGATGGGTGATCATGCTCTATATCACACTCTTACCCTTGCTAGTTCCCTTAGGCAGAAGGCTGGGTAGAGTTGCATCTTACAGACTAATTGCATCAGAGATACATAAATTTTTGTAAGCAATAGCTGACCTTGTCAGATCCTATGAAAGGACATGCAGAGAACAGGCTATCAAATATAGTGATTTCAATACAAAATACAGGGAAAGGAGAGAAGAGTGGGAAGGAAAAGGAAAGGGCAGTGCTAAGAGGCAAAAGGGATTGAAGAGAAAAAGAAAGCAATAAATTACCTCTTAGCAATTTTAGGCCCTGGCACACTTTACAGTTAAGACATAATTAACCAGTTAACTACTTAAGAAATAAGTAACTGGCCACTTGTTAATGCCATTAATGGTATTGTCACAGCAGGGTCCTTCAGGAGGGCCATGGTCTCCTTAAAGCCCCCTATTTGTGCCAGGTCCAGCCCAAAAGCACCCTCAAATTCTCGCCCGCCATGTCTTTGCTGTTATATATGGGAGGCTACCTTATACTGCCCTGGGCATGACTACTTGGGACCTCCATCCCCATGATCTCCCCAGACCCACTGGAGTGTTTCCCTGTGTGATGGGTGCCTTCTAGGCACCCTGGCCTTAGGGCCACACATGGCTCCTACCAGCCCCCAATACCACGCTGATGTCCTGGATGTTGTTTGGTCAAATGTACACCCACTCCCTCAGGCCTATCAAGTGTCACCCCTCGTAGGCCTGATTCTAACAGCAGGGTCTATACCTCCCCACCTCCACATGCAACCCACTGGTTGCTCCTTCTTGAGCTTCCAATTGTCCAGCCAACCGCACTGCTACCCCCCATTCTCTGGGCCCAATCACACCACTACCCCCTCGCTCTCCAGGGGTAACCAAAGCATGTCAGCCTTCCCAGAGGGCTACCGCAGCACACAGCCATTGCTGGAGCTCACCACGCCCATCCTGGGATTCTCAATACCTTCCCCTGGTTGGGGACTTCCTATGCCCACACTGGGCTTCTCCCAAACACTGCCCTCTCAGGCTTCTCCCAAACACTGCCCCTCCTCTAGGGCCAGGGGTCTAGGCACCCCACAAGTTGCACCCTTACTGATGCTGAACCACACCCTCCCAGGCACTAGGACCCCACACCCTGTGGGCCCACATGAGTATATCACACCCACTCTGGCACCTATGAGAATACTGCACTCCTACAAGCACCATAGTCCCCACACTGCTGGGGTCCCTTTATGAGGTCTCCTCCAACCCCTACAGCCTCACCCAAACCACCAATATAATACCACAACACAACACAAATGCAAGCCTCTGGCTATAACTTAAACACAAGGCACCTGGCCATAACAGCATAACCCCCCCCCTCACTACAACTGAGCATTATTGCTCCAGCCTCTAGAGCTCTCATGAGCAGCACTCACATTTCTGTCTCTCAGAGCCCCTAACCCCTCCAACTGCTGGCAGGGAACTACCAGCCTGGCCTTGGCTCTAGGCTTTATAGGAGCCAGGCCCTGCCCCTTAGGGTCAGCTGACTGCCATTAGTTGCCCTGGCAACTCTCAGCTGGGCTCACACTGCTGGGGCTTCCCCCAGCAGCTTTTCTTTTCTTTGGAAGCAGGACAGGCACATCCAGTGCCCTGCCGCGATCTATACAAGTGGCGGGTACCTACAGTGCCCTGCCACAGTATGATAAAAACAATGAATTAGCCATAAAGTTATTACACAAAAAATATGTAATAACTTTGTGGCTGGTTCCTATCATGCCACTAATTGAAACTGTGGCCAGGCTGGGATCCTAGTTGTGGGGTGTACCCTTGTGGCTGGGAGCAATATCAGCTGATGGGGCTCCCAGCTGTAGGGGCGCATCATGTGCTTCTGCAGCTTGGAGCCCCTGGTGATCTGGTCTTTTAGCTGCAGTGGCACATTGTGCACCTCTGTGGTGGGAAGCACCATCAGTTAATCTGGGCTCCCAACTGTGGGGGAGCACCATGTACTCCTGCAACTGGGAGGCCAGATCAGCTGGGAGCTTCCAGTCAGGATCAGATTGTGATCCTGAGCTCTCCCTGCACCAGCAGGAAGACATGATGGGATCTGATGCTAGATGCCACAATCCACACATGCAGGGCAGGAGGTGTGATTATGGAGCCCTGCATCAGATTCCATCACACCTTCACTTGCACTTCTGGCAGGAACCTTAGAACTACCTTGGACATTTATACATGGTGCTGTGCCATACAGACATAGTCTAAAATGCTTCCGATGTAAAAATTGGGTCCAAATCCAGATTCCAAAATTTAGGTGTGACAGCATCTCAGTTTTTGGGATAGGTCTGAGTCTAGTACAGTTCAAGGTAGTGTGGATGGCCAGCCGCAATATGTAGAGTAGATTGAGAATTTTTCAACAAAATTTGTATTTGAAATAAACTTTACATGGAACAGGATTGATTTGGACTTTTTTAAATCCAATTTTGAAAATCATTTCAAACTTGTCTAAATATTTTGTTCTGAACTTTTGAGAAGGCAGAATACTGGTGTGCTGGTTCCAAACAACTGTGTTTGGAAATATAAGCTAATGACAATAATAAATGTTAGGGGTCCTCACTAAAAGAAAATGCTTGGTTGTTTTTTTGATCTCCAGAGGTATTTAACACCTCTCCTCTCCCCCACAAGAGTTTTGGTTCATGAACATTTTCAGGATTTTAATTGTGTCAGTTCAGCATGGGAAATTAATTCTCAAAATTTTCATAGGAAAGAGAGAGAGTTTTCTTGCCCGGTTCTAGATGTCAGTGATGGCATGAAGCTTAGTAGGTTCAGCTGTAGCATTGCATTTTATGGAAAGGGCTACACAGGGAGACAGAAGGTGCTTGTTACATAGGTAATGAAAGGCCCTACTGATGAGACAGGAGGGCTTGAAAGAAGGTACAAACCTTAGGGTGTTAGAAGGAGCAGTGCTGTGCAGGCACTGACTAAGAGGAATGCAGGTGACAGGGGTGTGTGGAATGGGGGGAGAAAATGTGTGCAGGACTAGAAGATTGAACACATTTTGAACTTAAAGCTTTGGTGTCATTGCCCAATGTAAGAGCTATTCTGGTACAGGAACAGACCTTATTACTATGGAACCAGACCTGACATGCTGCAAGATTGTAACACCTTCATTTAACTTATTTCCTAGTCCAAATAACATTTGAAGGGAAAGAAGCTCACCAGAGAGAGCCCATAAATCCAGGCATTATGCTTAACACTTTCCTTCAACCTTCAGTGAATTTAGTGCCACTAAAAGTGCCAAACTGACAGCCCTGAGGAATTTGGCCCTGGGCTATGGCAGAGCAGATGTCCCCACACTGCTCTGCCTAAGTGCTGTAGTCAAAGTCTGAAGGGAGCATTGCTAAGGACTAGTCTACGCTACTGAGGTTCTGCTGGCAGACAGCAGCCACCATAGCCATGCTGCCAAGTGCATGTGCACTCATGTGGTTTCTGGGAGCTCCATTTGCCTGCTGCTGGATCCATATAGCTCTACTTCATCAGTTATGCTGGAAGGATATAGCGTTCACCTTGGGATGGCACCACCTGGGAAAGAGTTGTGCAGCTGACTGAAGGTGAGTGTATGTCTAGACCACAATGTGATGCACCATGCCACAATAACTGTCAGCATAGGATCTTCGAATAAAGATACATTCAAAGCTTTGTCATCAGCATCGGAGTTCTGCTGACAAAATTTAGTAACATAAAAAAGATCTAAGATTGAGAAAGGAATTTAAAGTCCTGGAACAATTCAGTCCTTTGCCTCTCTACAGAGACTGCTAAAGGACTGGCCATCATATCAAATGGGGCTCTGCTCTTTGTTCTGAAAGAGACCCTTTTCCACTCAAATTTGCCCCAACACTCCCAACATACTACCAGGCAGAAATGAACTTCATTTCTTGCTTACCTGATCTGGATTCAAGCCACCAACTGAGATATGAAAGGCTCTGCAGTGTATTATCAATTTGCTGATTCATCCAGCTTCCCTTAAAAAGAATCCATACTGTCTGCTTCACAGTTCTGCATGTGAGAGCTGCTTTTCCCTCCTGCTTTTTGATCTTTCTGTCTCCAAACATACTAGCTGTTGTCCCTAGTCCACCACTTCTCTAATCAGCTCTAGGTTCTGCATCTTACCTAGAAATCTGCATGCCTTTTTGAGAACCTCAGCCTTTCAGACACACCTTTTCTCCAGGCTGGATTAAGTGCTCTGCAAGCCCTTAGGAGAATATTAGTCTTATCTGTAATTCCCAGTACAGAAGACATGGATCTGTAATTCTCTGTTCCTTTCCAAGGAGAAAGCAGTGCATCCCTATGTGGAATCCAAAGAAGTAGGAGGTGGGAGACTGGTTGACAGTGCTGGTGTTTCCAATAGCCTTGTAGAAAACCCTTGTGGCTGGAGTGCTCAGGGCAAAAGTCACTCAGGCAAGGGACAGAAGTTATACACAAATCTGTTTAAGTGATCAGAAACCAGTTTAAACCTGTAACAGAAAAGAAGTTCACTGCACATAAATCACTTTCAAAATGGCCAAAACTGGTTTAATATAACCCTGAGATGGTGCAGTCACTTGGAGGAACTGGATGCCTTTAAGTCGGCAGGCCCGGATAAGCTCCATCCGAGGGTACTGAAAGCACTGGCTGAAGTCATTGCACAGCCACTGGTGGGAATATTTGAACACTCGTGGCGCATGGGCCCTTTTCCAGAGGACTGGGAAAGGACTAATGTGGTCCCCATTTTCAAGAAGGGGAGGAAGGAGGACCTCAGCAACTATAGGCCAGTCAGTCTCGCCACCATCCTAGGCAAAGTATTTGAAAAATTTATCAAGGCTCACATTTGCGAGAGCCTGGCAGGACAAATTATGCTGAGGGGAAACCAGCACGGGTTCATAGCAGGTAGATTATTCCTGACTAATCTAGTCTCTTTTTATGACCAGGTTACAAAATGCCTGGATGCAGGAGTAAGGGTAGATGTCGTATACTTAGACTTCAGGAAGGCCTTCGATACGGTATCCCACTGTACTGGTACTTGTTTACACCATACTGGTGAACAAGTTAAGAGTCTGTGACTTGGATGACTACACAGTCTGTTGGGTGGTGAATTGGCTAGAGGGTTGCACCCAGAGAGTAGTGGTGGATAGGTCTGTATAGACCTGGAAGGGTGTGGGCAGTGGAGTCCCACAGGGCTCGGTCCTTGGACCAATACTCTTCAATGTCTTCATCAGCAATTTGGACGAGGGAGTGAAGTGTACTCTGTCCAAGTCTGCAGATGACACAAAGCTGTGGGGAGAAGTGGACACGCCGGAGGGCAGGGAACAACTAGAAGCAGACCTGGACAGGTTGGACATATGGGCAGAAAACAACAGAATGCAATTCAACAAGGAGAAATGCAAAGTACTGCACCTAGGGAGGAAAAATGTTCAGCATACCTACAGCCTAGGAAATGACCTGCTTGGTGGCACGGAAGCGGAAAGGGATCTTGGAGTCCTAGTGGACTCCAAGATGAACGTGAGTCACCAGTGTGACAAAGTCATCAGAAAAGCTAATGGCACTTTATCGTGCATCAGC